>JARFXV010000619.1:0-415000 GCA_031761425.1 Cosmopolites sordidus
AAACTTGAAAAACTCATTTTTTCATAAGATTCGTTCGTACCTCCTTAACTGAGTTTCTGCACGCATTAATCGTAGTTACAGTTTTTCAAATTTTCATAAGAACAGTATCTTTAAATTGATTAAATCAAGGAATAGATACACTATCCACGGTCGTTATTTTCACATTATATGTTTTTATTTCTTGCATCTTGTTATTTTAATACTACGCAACTGTAACTCTGTGCAATTAATAAATAGAAAGTTACATTTTGAAATATTCATTATCCTCTTCAAGTAATTGTTTAAAACATAATAAACTATTACATTTTAGTGCTCATAATTTCGAAAACACAGATTTTGAAGAGACTTGAAGATGAATTACTATACGCAGGTTGTCTGAAAAACTTTGCTTTGGCGAGAAAAACATAAAAGACATTTGCTATGTATAAAATAAATATATTTATTTAAAAAAATCACAGGAGGTCAAATCGGGTTAATCGGGTCTTCAACGCAATTCGCGGGTCACTACGTCTCAGAATTTTTTTCTGCCGATATAATTATTTTAAAGCGACATCTTTCTTGTTTGAAACGAGGTACAATATACTTATATATACCGAGTGTAAGGGAAATAACCTTTGTAAATTTACCCAACCATTCTTTTCGTTATTTTGAATAAAAAGTGTCCTTACATTTTCTTAAAAAACAATTCTTTTTTGGCGTCCTTGGCAATTGCTCGGTTTTTGTTTCATTGTCCTCTTAAAAAAACGTTATAGAATACAAAATAGCACATGATAAAGTTTAATATTTGTAGAATGTTATTACATATGAATAATATCGGAATAGTATCGGGTGATACGATATTGGTTACCGATATAATTATTTAAATAATCGAAGTCGAGTATTTAGGGTTCCCCCTTATTTTTTCAAAATTTTTATTGTCTAACGCATAGGTTCTAGTTTTATTTATTTGACCATAAAACACAAAAAAAATATTTTTTTTTACCTATTTGGAGCACTGCAACCCGTGCCGACTTTCGCGGAAAACATTTAATTATAAAAACGCGGATTACATTAAGCTAATGCACGACTTCCGTTGTTTGATGACTGCAGAAGAAGAACAAACACACTTCCTACTATGCTGTGTGCAAGAACATAGAAAGATGTATCCAGACTGCAAAAAAAAAGAGAGCTTAAAAAGAAAGCATCCTGAATAGTTGTATTATTTTGTTTGTCAATATCATTAAATCCATTATTTAAACTTGTTTTTTATTAATAGTTACCTAAGATATGCATACTTGCGATGACCTACCAAATAAAAACAGCAGTTTACGTCATCTTTGGAAACCTGTCGGCACGGGTTAGCATTAATCTAGGAAGTTATAATTAGGTTTGGGTACATCCGATTTGCGAACTGTCGGAGGTTTCAATAGTGAAGTGGGCTCGTGGGAGAAAAGTATTAAAAGCAAGGAAAATTCACCCGCGCTTCACGTTGGTGTTTTGCTTCATTCCTTCATCCGTCATCCACAGCGCCAGCAATTGTCTCCCACGACCGATTTCTGGCCTTAAGCCGTCATCAGCTGGGCTCAAGTTGAACACGGAGCACGGGTGAATTTTCTTTGTTTTTAATAATGTTCTCTACGAGCCCACTTCACTATTTTTTCGAAAATACCTGGTACTTACTGGAGGTCAGACGGGCCACGAACGGTCTCGCGTAGTCTAACTTGCGGCAGTTTTACCACAGGATGGCGTAGAAGCATGTGATTGCAGCCTCCATTCGACATGACCGATATATATCGTCAGGGCTTACATCCGCTCTCCATGCGTTTAGCTTGAGCCCAGCTGATGACGGCTTATATGACGGCTGATAGACGGCTTCTATTCAAAATGAGCGTTTCTGCCTCATATAGACATTCTGACTTAATAACTGTATTGTAATGTCTCAGTTTTGTGTTTTTAGAGATGCATTTTTTCTTGTAAATATTTTGTGTAAGTCTCAATGCCGTTTCCATTTTTTCACATCTACCCTTATTGGACGCTTTTTCCAACCCATTTTCCATGATTATTTTACCCAAATATTTGAATTGAGAGACTCGTCTGATGTTACCTTATTTTGTTTTTAGAAATGGTGTTCTTAGTCTGTTGCAGGTCATGTATTGTGTATTTTCAAAGGAAATTTGGAGTCATACCTTTTCTGCTGTTTCTTTTAGGATTTCAATCTGTTTCTGTGCCGTTAATACATCTTGAGCCAAAATTGCTAGATCATCCACGCCAGACAATCAATTTTGATATTGGTTCTATGATTCTTATGAAATGATTCTTATTTATATCTTTTTTCTGGTTCTCTATAGCTCTTTAAAAATTTAACTGGTTCATTATCTTATTATAATGTACCAATATGCCAAGTTTCATTTAATGCTGAACTGTAATTCTATAACCGACAGTACTACCTTAAGTAATGTCTGAATGATTGTGCCGTGTTCATATATTTTTTTATTTTATTTGGGTTTTTCGCCAAATTAAATTAATAAATTAAAAAAGACACATCTATTAAAATATTGCCATCAGACAAAGGTAACGCCACAGTTATTCTGGACACTACAGAATATAATAACAAAATTAAAACTTTAATTGATGAGGGAAATTACACTAAAATACCTACAGATCCAACATTAAAAATAGAGAGACAAATTTACAATACATTATATAAACACAAACGTGAATTTACAGATCTAGAAAGATCACAACTTACACCACATTATAGTAAACCATCTCATTTCTATGGTCTACCAAAAATACACAAAACTAATATACCACTTCGCCCTATAGTTAGTAGTATAGATTCCCTATGTTATAAACTAGCAAAATTTTTATTAAACATTTTAAATCCACTTTCGGGTAGAACAAATTCATATATTAAAAATACTTCAGATTTTTTAGATAACATTTCCAACATTAAAATTACAAACCAAAATTTAATGGTTAGTTTTGACGTGGTGAGTTTATTTACTAATGTACCAATTGATAAATCACTTTTAATAGTTAGAAAGAAATTAGAACATGACACAACATTAAAAGACTGCACCAACTAAAGATAAATACAATTTTGGAATTATTAACTCTGTGATTAAAAACAAAATTTCGGAATGGCAATGGGTTCTTCTCTTTCTCCTTTGATGAGTAATATCTTTATGTAATATCTTTATCTTACATATTAAATAAATCTCTTAAAAAGCCATTAATATGGCTTAGGTATGTTGATGATATTTTTGCTATATGGCAACATAGCATTGACGATCTAAATATCTTTTTAAAAGACATACATTCTCGAGAACCTACAATTAAGTTTACTTTAGAGATGGAGAGGGAGAATAAATTGCCATTCATTGACTCTTTAATATTAAAACAAAACAACACATCAAAAACTACAGTTTACAAAAAACCGACAAACACAGATAGGTATCTCAATATCTTTTCAAATCACTCAAAATCGGTCAAAATAGGAGTAATTAAAAGTTTATATGACAGAGCAAAACTTGTTTGTACCGACAGTGATACACTACAAAAAGAAACAATCACATAAAAGACATTTTAATAAAAAACAATTACCCAAAAAAATTTATAGATAAATCGTTTAAAAATTTTGATACTAGACAAAACAGACAAGTTATTAATAACAATAATAATAACTCTCAAACAATTAACCTCACAATTCCTTATATCCGCAGTATTTCTGACACAATTATAAGAGTAGGAAATAAATACAACATAAGAACGACATTTAAAACAAAAAATATTAAAAAAAAGAGCATAAAAACCTTCTTAGAAAGGGCGATTTTAATAAATCTAGAATTTGTCAACACGCATGGGAATCGGGTCATAAAATCAATTGGAATAATTCGAAAACGGTATTAAAAGAATCGGTAACAAAATACAGAAGATTAAAAGAAACCGCTATAATTAATTTAAATAAAAATAACTGTATTGCTATGCCTTCGGTAGATTTAAATTCAATTTGGTTCCCGATTCTAAAGAATACAATTAAACACATTTAAATATTTGAATACACAATTAGTACAATAAACAATCACACAGTAAACATTACCTATATATATATTTTTTGGTAGTATGTTACTGTCATGAAAATCTATTGTTGTCAATGTAAGTATCGTTGGCATATACAAAAAAATATATTTACTTTCACTCATTAACTTATATATTACAAATTAATTTAATTTATTTTTTAGTTTAATTTTGAAAACGGGGAGAGAGTGCCCCCCGAAACGTTAACGCTAAAAGTTTGTAAATTTTTTTATAACATTTTTATATCTTTAAAATTTTGTTCGTTAGGCAAATTTATTACAAAAAAGAATCACTGAGAAATTTGTCTCTGTTTGGTTTTTTGTTTTTAGCTAGTGATTTTTTCTTTAAATAAGAACAGGTATTTTTGATATTTTTTGAGTTTTAGATAGTGGCGAAAAACCCAAATAAAGGAAACAAATATACTACCTTAAGTATCAAAGAAAAAGAAAAACATTTTGAGACACCCTTTATTTATCGTCATGACACTGTATTCTTTATAACAAAATTTCTCATTAATGTTTTCTGATGTCAAATTAGGATATAGTCGCAGTTCAAGGTGAGCGGGTAATCTTGAAATTGAAGCCTGACCAGTTGATATGGGGAGAAGTGAAAGCGGTGACTATAAGCATATTCCGTAATAAACGGTCTACGTGTTTATATCGGTATTTTGTATTCCTGGTAGCTCTCGTGTCTATTTTATTATATAAGAGACAGTTACTTTTCGGCTTAATTCGGGCATAGAAAATATTTATGTAACCGTAGGTATTTATTGAAGAAAAATCGGGCTAATTGAGAAATATTGGAGTAATTACTGCACTAGTTTGATGCTCAACTCAACTTGACTATTAACACTGCGTTATTCGCGCACAAATTTAAACACGCTTGCTCGCCGTTGTATCTCACAGAAACACGCCATTTGTGTCGTGGGAATTCTCTAAAAATAAAATAAAATGAGAAAACGTTTGTACGTATTATATATTTATTATTCATTATCTTCTTTACATACATCCTTCTAGACACATGATAGCGGAATATTGCAAACAGAGATAAGAACCACATGTTTTACAATTGTATTTTGTTAGCCGCGTTTTTTTCTTCATTTGACAAGGTTTACAACGCTTTCGAGAATTATTCTGCTGGCTACTGCCAGCATCGATATAATCGTTTTCCATATCTGGCGTATTTGTTTTTGACAGTAACTCTTTTAGACTCAAAGACTTTGTCGTGGGCAAAGAAGGTTTTGTTGATCATTGTATAAGATGTCCTTGCAGAAGTTTTCTCCCAAGAATTCTCAAAAATATTCTACGAGGTGGTGGATCATTTCCATTACCCAAATTTATTACCTGGATATTTATACCGGCAATATTTACTATTGAAAAAAAGCACCATCGGGCATCGCCGGGTGTTTCTCACTATTTTATCAACAATGTCGACTTCTTCCTAGGTTTTATTATAATAAGTGATTATTTCCGGCTTTTTCTTTATTTCAGTTTCTTTATAACACCATAAGTCATGATGCATGTTGGAAATCGCTAACATATTTTTTTATTGCTCTTATTCTGATGATCGTAGGATACAAGTGTTCCTGCCTTCCTATATGCAAACACACTGGAAACTATTTCTCGGTTTTTTATATCTTTTAGTGGTATAGGAATTTGCCACTTGAAACTAAAGTTCCAACGAATGACTAACGATGATCGGTTAGTGTCTCTAAAAGCGAAATGTCACTAAACCAATTATCGGCGGTAATGTTGCGACCTGAATTAGTGGGAGTGATCATACGTTCAACCACGTCTAAACTTTGGTTGGTTAACTGATCAGGACCCTCAGGCTGGTTTCCGGCATAAATCTCCATGTTACAGGTATCATACCTCTTAGAATCAACAAGAGGTATGATACCTGTAACAAAAAAAAATTTATTTCATATTTTACGGGTTTTGGTGGAATATATTGGATAAAAGAACATCTCCCTCTAAAAGCTTCAATTTTTTCACCTAGTGTGACATTTCCTGTAGTTTTCAAATCTGATTTATTGGAGTCATTGTCATACGAAATATTTCAACACCAAATCCGTCTATCTCCCAGAAATCTTTTAAATTTAATCTTCTACCTTTGTAGTGCTAGGCTATGTATAAAAGTCCCAAGAAGGCTTTAATTTCGACTTTCTCGGTAGGTGATGTATCTCTCATATGACTGTATTTTTCCTTTACACAATCAATATATTGATTATCCGGCCTTATTCGCCGGATCTTGCGCCATGCGACTTCTATCTGTTTTCTAAGGTGAAATCTGCATTAAAATTTGAGTCCGTTGAAGCTGCGAAAGAGAAAGAGGCATGCATTCTGAAGGAGCTGACAGAATAAGACTTCCAGCACTGTTTCGAACAATGGAAAATTCGCATGGAGCGTTGTAGGGATATAGAAGGAGTGTATATTGAACGTGATAATAAGTAAATATGTATGAAATCGAAATAAAATGTTTTACAGTGTCACTCTTTATTTAATAGTCGCACCTCGCTTGCAGAGCTTTTGCTTGTGATTTGCTTGCCTCAGTGGCGCTGCAAAAATTCACAGCTTTCTGCAAAGTAAGATCATTTTCACGAAGATCGATCAGTTTGTCGATTTATCAAAAATCCCAATTACTATACGGTCTCCTACCATATCCAAGGGGTCAGAATACTCCATAGCTTTCACTGCAATTTGCTGCTTTTTAATTTCCTTTAAGGACTTTTTTTCCGTCTCTGTCAACGTAAACGAGTTGTAAATATCTAATCCATCCTCGCCAATTAGGCTTGAGAATTTTGAGAAAACAGCAATTTGCTTTTTATTCTCTTTAGAATCCAAACCGATAGCTGTCATAAACAAATCAAATCTCTGTTCAAATTTCTTCCTGTTCTCCCAAGGTTACCTTGAATTGGCAAAAAAATCGCCAGGTATGCATAGGCGTAGTCAAATTAATTTAGGTAAAATAATATAATTATAATGTTGTCCAATAACATGAAAATAATGATATTCAAGATATGTCTTGTTTTGAAAAAGACGATTTCCACAAATCAAAATCAACACAAAACAAGCCAGGTGGCAATAGATCCGAAATTGTTCTGCTCATAGATATAAAAAAATATCCATGATAATATAAAGCTTGCTCTTAGAAAATAAGTTATTCAAAAAATAGGATTCATTTTATACTCTGTATATAATTGGAGGTCACGGATCTATGATATAAAAAAACTTTAGTGTCATTAGCCCGGGTAGCTCAGTCGGTAGAGCATTGGACTTTTAATCCAAGGGTCCAGGGTTCAAGTCCCTGCTCGGGCGAAACTTTTTGTTAATTTTTTTCGCCTATTTTTATTATATTAGTCCATTTTATTGTTAAACAAAATTGTATTATATCTAATAATAATATGTTTTTTATAAAACACTAAATTAATCTTGCAAAGAAAGAAAAATATGTTTTGGATGTAAAATGTACTTATAACTCACCGCTTTCTATCGATGTCATATTGGTACTTCTACTACTTTAAAAGAACTCAAAATGGGTAACTGTTTCTTTTCTAGTATATTCTGATTCGTTTCTATAATTATAAAAACTCAATATAGAGAACGCTATGAAAGAAACACGGTCCCGTTTTTATTAAAATAAATTATATTTTATATATAATTTAAAACAATATAGCATGCTCATGCAATCAAGAATACGGCGTGGACGTAATTCACCTAAACTGTGTCAATAAAATTTTATAATTATTATAAATTATAAAAAAATATTATAATTTAAATAGATGAGATACGTCCAAGCCGTATTTCTGGTTGCCTTAGCATGCTATATTGTTTTAAATTATTTGAAAATACAATTTATTGTAGTAAAATTGGGACCGAGTTTTTTAGCGTCCTCTATATTGAGTTCCTAGAATTATTATAATAATTTTATTAAATAATAAAATTGTATTAACACAGTGTAGGTGAGATCTTTGAATATAAGTTAGTTTTATATTCAAAGGGTGAGATACGTCTAAGACGTATTCCTGGTTGACTGAGCATGCTATATTTTAAATTACATAAAAATACAATTTATTTTAATAAAATTGGGACCGCGTTTCTCTCGTAGCGTCCTCTATATTGGGTTTCTATAATTACTATAATTATAGAAACGAATCAGAATATGCTAGAAAAGAAACAGTTACCCGTTAGGAATTCTTTTAAAGTCATACAAGTACCAGTGTGACGTCGATACTTCGACGTCTTCAGTCAGGTTTTTTAGTTAGCCTGGAGACTCCTACAAATTTCCAATGTAATTTCAACCCTGAGAGGACTCTTTTTATTTTCTGGAGGTCTCTAGCTGACCCAGACATCCATAGAAAGCGGTGAGTTATAAGTACATTTTACATCCAATTAACATTTTTTTTTTCTTTGCAGGACTAACTTGGTGTTTTATAAAAAAATATTATTACTAGAAATAATACAATTTTGTTCAACAATAAAATGAACTAATATAACAAAAATGGGCGAAAAAATGAATACAATTTTTCCCGAGCAGGTACTTGAACCCTGAACCCTTGGATTAAAAAGCATCAGTTATTTGTTGAATAAGGTTTTCAGCCTCCCGAAAATATATAATCTGAAACATTGCTTTAATTTTGATTATAAATATGAATAATTGTTTTATTAAACATAATATCTAGGGTAACATAAACTAATAAGCCTAGAACATATTCTCATATTGTATTGAGAAATTTCTTTTTTAAAGTTCCTAGGAAGAGTTTTATTTTTAGATTTCGTCTATTGGCTACGTAAACGGATAGTCTCCGGCGTATTGTTGGTTGCGTGATGTGGTCTTGATTATATAGAATCAAACAGGAATTATTGCTAACGGAAGCAATACAGGAAATGCGATTACTGTGAATTATTTTCCCTATTTTTATTTATACCTATGTTCCTATATTCCCTATGTTATACATAGTTTTTAATATTTCTAATCATAAATAGAGCTATTTCAATAGTTGGTATAAGCTTTCTTAAATGTTTCCAGTTAACCAAAATTGTCAGAAATGTTACTCATATCTTCCTCATATGTGTTTGCCTATCAGTGGCTTTGACCTCCTTTAACCTTTCTCTCCATAGGGATCGACTTTTATATATATATATATATATATATATATATATATATATATATATATATATATATATATATATATATATATATATATATAGAAAAGTCCATCTGCACTCACAAGTGAAACTAATGATGAAATGAAATTGATGATTGATGTCAAACGATAAAGCAATATTTTGCAATTGTACTGTTCCAAACCATTTTAATATTCGAAGTGAGCACGGAATGGTACGAGCAAAGATTAGGATAAACTTCCGAAAAGAGCGCGAAAGAATGATAAAATCAAAAAGGGGCAAAGTGGATTCTGGAAAGCTACTGGAGGAGGGGCAGAGATTTTGAAATTGCTTTGTCGAACCGCTTTGCTGTGTTACAAAACCCGGAGGAGATGGAAATTACAGACCAATATGAAGAAATCGCCAACAATGTCCTTAAAACAGGGGCTGCAATAACACCAGAAAATATGTATTTCAAAGAGTCAAAAATTTCCAATGAGACCATTAATTTTATGCAAAAACGCCGGACAAGGAAGAATGCAGACGGTCCTTTTGGCAGGGTCGAATACATTGAGCTTTGTAAAACTATAAGAAAACGTATTCGAGAGGAAACGCGCCGATTCGACATGCAGCTAGTGTTATTAATTAACAAAGCCAAGCATAAGCTGAGAAAGAAAAGGACACAAATGTTTTCCTTAATGCGCGAGGATGGTACAATATGCAGGGAACGGACGGAAATGTTAGAGGTTGTCCGAAGATTTTTATTCAAAGTTATATAAGGACCAGAATCAGGCAAGAACAGCAATGCTTACTGAAGAACAAGTGCCGGGTATTCTGGTGGAGGAAGTGACAAAGGCTAAAGACTCGTTGAAAAATGGCAAGGCCCCAGGATAGTATAACTGTGGAGATGTTAAAAGCTGGTGGTCGGACTTTACATATAACACTAGCAAAATTATACTCAAAATACCTCAAACAACAAGAACTACCCAACTTATGGAAAAATGCAGAAGTGATTCTTTTACATAAGAAAGGAGCACGGGACGGTTTAAAGAACTACCGTCCAATAAACCTCCTATCAGTGGTGTACAAGGTTTTCACCAAGATTATATCCAAAAGAATACTAAGGAAACTTAATGACGCACAACCAAGGGAGCAAGCAGGATTCAGAAGTGGATTCAGTACCATTGATCACATCCAGGTTCTATAGCAGGTCATAGAAAGACACAACGAATACACTACGCCACTGTACTTGGCGGTATCGATTATGAAAAAACATTTGTTTCAATCTCAAAGCGGGCCATAATGCATACAGTGCTTAATCAAGGTGCAAAGAAAGCCTATGTAAACCTACTAGGATCGATATATGATGAAGCTACAGCGACAGTCCACCTTGACGATCTTGAGGTTGGAATAAATGTAGACCGGGGCGAACGGCAGAGTGACGCAATATCACCTCTTCTTTTCTTAGCTTGCCTGGAAGAAGTGTTCCGTAATCTGGATTGGGAACGGGATGGAATAAGGATTGATGCGTACTTAAATCATCTTAGATTCGCAGATCATATCGTTCTTTTTTCACAAGACCCAGATGAGCTGCAAAGACACGTACAAGAGCTGCAAAGGGTTGAGGAACTATTTGACTTGAAAATAAACTTGAGGACAAAAGGATTTCTATTTGAGGAATTGATTTGGAAGTTGTGGATCACTATATATTTATATATATATATATATATATATATATATATATATATATATATATATATATATATATATATATATGCATTTATGTTGGTTGATAACTGGAGACGAGCCCCACCCATCCCTTCAACAAAAATGCACATTAAGGCGGAGAGGCAGGTTGTTGTGTGTTCCACATGAGATTGTGGAACCCAACGGTTGAGGGTATGATGACACTCAACTACTGTTGTCTTATTGGATGCAGTCCAAAGAAATGTGACATTGCATATATACATATATATATATATATATATATATATATATATATATATATATATATATATATATATATATATATATATCTTGAGCAGAAGGTTTCAGTGGAAGGGGGTACCCTCCGGGAGGTGGAACGACGCGTTAAATGTGGCTGGCAGGCATTTGGTATGCTCAACATAGTGTTTAAGAGCAAACTACCACTTTGCTTGAAAAGAAAAGTCTTCAGTGTGCCCTGCCCGTTATGACATACGGAAGTGAGACCTGGACATTCACATCACAGTCAGTTCAAAAATTTCTAGTAGCACAGAGGGGAATTGAAAGATGTATGCTTGGCATTACTAGACGGGATTGAAATACCTGCACATGGATCAGAGAGCAAACGAAAGTGAGTGACATCATTAGAAGAATAAAGCAAGTGAAATGGAAGTGAGCAGGCCATGTAGCGAGGCGATGGGACGAAAGATGGACCAGGGCAGTCCTGGACTGGATACCACTTGATCGCAAATGTCCACGGAGAAGACCGAAAAGACGATGGACTGATGATATTATTAAATATATTGGACTCGAATGGCAAAGAAGAGCTCAGGACCGCGAGAGTTGGAAGCATGCTGAAGAGGCCTTCATCCTGCAGTAGATTAATACGGGTTGATGATGATTCTTTATTCTTAATTTGATTATAAATTATATTAACCATACATTTTGAAAATATTTATAATAATTTTATACAATAATATAGAATAATCATTAACTTAACTGTTAAAACAAGAATATACGAAACAAGTAGACGGCTTATTAAAGGCACGTAATAATTTTTAACATGACTCGTTTATTTTTGAATGGATGATATATGTTCATAACGTCTACCAGTAATCTGTGTTTTGCTTCTTACGAGGTGTTTTTTGCATTATAATTTGTTGTTTTTGGTCACTTTCATTCAAATATACATTAGTTTTACTTATACTTTCGTGTTGATTGATTCCGCTACCTCCTTTAATATGAATTGATGTATCTAAAAATTAAAAGAAAAGTTTTATATAAAAATAAAAATTAATTAATATTTGGCAATTAGTAGACAGTGAAGGCGATAGTTCAACGTCTTAAAATCGGAACACGTTTGTTAAACTAAACTCGAAGAGATTCATCACTAAACACCATATTATTTTTTTAAACTTCTCGAAAGTCATCTCCTGATGCAGTTTAAAAAAGTGATTTTGTATTTAGTGGTAAATCTTTTCGACCTTAATATTACTTTCACACCATAGGTTCCAATAAAATATCTGACCTTTGTTACAAAATGATAATACTCCAATCTTCCAGTTTTAAGGATTGTTCAAAGAGTTATCGACCGTTCACCTCTAAAAATGAGGCTGTTATGAAACCTCACAAACCTTAAGATGCGATGTAACGGGGGAAAATGTATGTGTTGGTATTGATATGGGGATATCTTGGTATGTTTTGTAGGTTCCAATAGACAAATAAGTGGATTTTTAGAATATAATAATTCAATTCATAAAAATATCAAATTTACAATTGAATTAGAAGAAAATAATTCATTAATCTTCTGGGATTAAACAATTTCACGGGTCTCTAAACAAACATACTTTCAAAATATTTCACCAACCTTTTCATACAAATACATCAATAGATAAAAAAATCAAATCATCCTCAACTACATAAACTAGCAGCTTATCACAACTCTATACATAAACTGACTAAATATTCCTTTATCATATGTAGATTTAATAGGGAATTAAATATCATAAAACAAATTGCGCTAAATAACGGTTGTTGATAAAGAGTAATAGATAATATTCTAAAAAAAAAACTGTACAAGAATGCTGCTTCTGAAAACACATCTGCAAAAGAACGAAAACATAATTAATTCCAAACATATTTTGGTAAACCATCTGAGAAAATTAAAAAGTCCTTATAGAAAAATAATGTCAGTACGTACTGTCAATGTCTTGGGGTTCCTCAGTGCTTTCATTGTTGGCCTTACCAACTATCGTGTATTCGCTATACAGCATACCCCAATCTTCTTTAATCATATCAGCTGCCTTTTCTGCTACCATAATAACAGGTGCATTAGTATTCCCCGATGGTATATAAGGCATGATGCTGCAATCCACCACTCTCAGATATTTGACACCTACACAAATATTGACACTTTTAAGTCCAAGGAGTAAAAATGCATACCTACAGCTATGGCCGAAAGTATTTCACACTCTTTAAAAATCTATTCTATACTATTCTGTGGTAGATTTGGATCAGTTAAAATTTTACCTTCAAAAATCTCTTAACTCATCTGAATATATATATATATATATATATATATATATATATATATATATATATATATATATATATATATATATATATATATATATATATATATATATATATATATATATATTGTGTAATTTTTTTAATTACACTATATGAACATTTTATCGTTCCAATTTAAAAAATATTATTTTACTAGTCACTGAAGAAATATGTCAGTACGGGAAAGCATTGTTTGTAAATTTTTCTTGTCAAGTTATTTTCTTATAACTTTGCATTTGGAAGCACTGGTTTATCACTTCAAATAAAAAAGTTAGCTTATGTCAGGTTTAAAATTATTAATGTATATACATTCTGTCAAAAATGTACCAAGAATTGGTCAATAAAACACAAAATGTTTATTATTTATCCAAATTTATTGTATCGCCTTTAAAGTAGGCCCCTTCTGAAATACTGTAAATACAATTGTCAAAAAAATTTTAAAAGCATTTTCCGGAATCAACTTCAGTTCTCGCCGCGAATTCTCTTTTATGTCTTCTATCGACTGAAAACGGGTTTTCGGGGAGTTTTGGAAAGAGAAACTAGTCGGCCGGAACCATATCAGGTGAATGCGCTGGTTGTTTGATGGTGTTTGTTGAGTTCTTGGCCAGAAATTCGTTCACAATGATAGCCTTGTGAAATGGTGCGATGTCGTGATGCAAAATCCAAGAGTTTTCGTTCAACAAACGCCGCATAAGATAATATTCTTTATTTACCATCTGACATTCTGGCAAGATTTGCGAGTGCACAACCCGGAGATAATCAAAGAAAACAGGCAACATCATCTTAACTTTTGATCGAATTTGACGTGGTTTTTTCGATTTCGGTTCAGTTGGAAGGCACCATTCCGAAGCTTGTTGACTGGTTTGGATGTCAAACTCGCATACCCATGTCTCATCACCAGTTACAATGCGTTTTATGAATATGGGGTCGTAATTGACTCGTTCTAGGATGTCGACCAATACACCATTGAGTTTCTCAAGAAAATTTAGGTATTTCGGCACTAGTCGAGTGGCAACGCGTTTCATGCTCAAACAATCGTTTAAAAGGGTACGAATTGATTCGTGAGACACAGAAAAATCAGCGGCTATCTTTCTTAAACTTAGATGATAATTTTCAGTCACCATTTTCTTCACTTTAGCGATGTTTACTTCAATTGAAGACGTTAATGGCCGACCAGAGCGAGACAAATCTTCCACCACATCTGGCCCGCTTTTGAATGCACTGTACCATTCATATGCATGTGTTTTTAATAAAGTCGATTCACCGTAAGCCTTCTGCAACATTTTCAGTGACTTGGCGTACGAAATTCCATTTGCAATAAAAAATTTAAGACACATTCTTTGTTCGATGTTTTTATCCATTGTAAAAGTCGCAAAACACAGTTGAATTGTTAAAACTGAGCGCTGTAAACAAACCAAATGACAGTTGACGTTCAAACTCCGCGTCAGTATAGAGGACAGTTGTGGCAACTTAGCGATAAAAAATATTTTGACAGGCTCTTCAAATGATCAATTTCCGGTACTTTTTTGACACAATGTACATAATGTCAATGTCAATAAACAACTCCCTACTTTAGGCCTTAACTATATATTTTTATAAACTAATCGAAAAAGGTTAAATTGAATTAAGTAATTCACTCCACCTCTAACTTTTAATCTGGGATCGACTACAGCCATGGGATCAGTATCGTGACCCATTTTTGCAGTACCAACTGGATGGTAAATCGTCATGGTATAATGATAAGCCAAACAGGTCCAGTATTCATCCGATAAGAAGTGTAAGTGATGACACCCAGGAATCTTCAGTGGATTGAATGTTGCTTTGTACTTGCGCATCGTCGGTGTTTCGGTCATGATCTTGTAAAGAAGTTTGGCTCCATCGACCTGAAGAAGATTATTTTTTATTGAAGCTTCACGGTGCAAATTATAAAATATTCACTAAGATTTTGATGTCTTCAGGGTCGGAGAAATAGTTTGGATATATCAATATCTTCGAAGTCGGGTTTTTGTCCTTTAAAAGTAATCTTCCACGACTTTTGGGTCTCATTAGTAGTGTTATGACCTAAAGGAAATTAAAGTTTTATATCACTAAGAAATATATTTGCTAAAATTTTATGTACGAAAATAAAATTAATTCTTATACCAGGATCACTCGAAAAGTTCTCGGCGTGACACAGATGTGCAGTATGACCAAATACAGTATGACAAATGACTGTGATATTTGTCAAGTATGATTCAAACCAACGTCCAGTTGATTGTTTGTGGGGAAGCGAACAAGTTAGATTTCACTTCAAGGATTCTTCCACTTCGTTTTTAATGTTTAAAAAGTGGTCTGCCTAATTTAAACGTGAGGCTTTCAGGCTAAACCTCAACATCTAGCAAAAAGAAAAATACTCTTTCATCGCGATAATGTGGTTGCTCGTATATCATAGGTTGTTGCCGTAAACGTATCATTAAAAGCTATACTAGAACAATATTTGCCATTTGAATTGAATTTTACGACATTATTACTAAGACGTCTAAAGTGAATTCCATTGAAAACAAAAAATTAAAAACAAAAATGTAAAAATCTCGGCAATTTTGACCGATTAGTCTAGCACATATTAATAAGAATAGAAGTATTTTGTCTTAGGAATATTGTAAAATGGAAAAATATTAGATATTCCATTTAAAAAACTGAGATATAATGTTTTGAATTTTGTTCATTTATCTCAGTTATCCTGGACACCCTGTATAACGTAGACAAGTTTTGTTTGCATTAAAAGTCATACTTTCAATAATAATCCTCCATAAAAAATAAATGACATATGGCACTGCAAAATCGAGTCCGCAACTGATATTTTTTATAAAATGGCAGATGTCAGCAAAACCATTGGGTTTATTATTAAATTATTATTATTGATTAAATTATTATTAAATATGTTTAGAATCAATAGCAAAATGAAAAAATGGATGAACTTATAGGGTGTTCACCCATATAGGAGATTCTCCAGCCATTATCAAGATATCAACCGATATTGCACTATTGGGACAGTCTTCCTACATTTTTCTCTCTGCCGAACCTTCCAAACGTTAACCTTGTGTCTGAAACAGCCTCTATCCTGAATTTCACTTTGTGTAATATTTGCTGATCTTAGGTCCTCTTTAATTGCAGCAATCCATTTAATTATTTCTACTTTAGCTTTACTCCTATTTTCATAAAATTCGACTATTTGTCTAGTTAACCTACTCGGATTCATCCGTTTTATGTGTCGGTAAAACTTAAGTCTTCTTTTTCTCATATCGCTATGTATATCTGTGTATTGTTTGATTTCTTGGTTTTCTCGAAGTCGGTATGTTGCGACTGTTGGTGTGCTATTTATTTGTTTGGGGCCTAGGATTTTTCTTATGATTTTTCTTTCCTTCTTTTCAGTGTCCTCGATGTCCCTCTTTCTATTCAAAATGAGCGTTTCTGCAGCACATAGACATTCTGGCTTAATAACTGTATTGTAATGTCTCAGTTTTGTGTTTTTAGATAGGCATTTTTTTTTGTAAATATTTTGTGTAAGTCTCGATACCGTTTCCATTTTTTGACATCTACCCTTATTGGCCGCTTTTTCCAACCCTTCTTCCATGATTATTTCACCCAAATATTTGAATTGAGAGACTCGTCTGATGTTACCATATTTTGTTTTTAGAAATGGCGTTCTTAGTCTGTTGCAGGCCATGTATTGTGTCTTTTCAAAGGAAATTTGGAGTCCTATATTTTCTGCTGTTTCTTTTAGGATTCCAATCTGTTTCTGTGCCGTTAATACATCTTGAGCTAAAATTGCTAGATCATCAGCAAATGCCAGACAATCAATTTTGATGTTGGTTCTCCCCAGTTTAATGGACTGGTCAATATTCAGGGTCGACTTTTTTTCACGCCACTCCTGTATTACTTTTTCTAGAACACAGTTAAATAAGAGTGGCGAGAGTCCATCCCCTTGTCTCACTCCAGTTTTAATTTCGAAGGGCTCTGAGATGTCACCCATGAATTTAACGTTTGACCTTGTGTTAGTTAACGTTGCTTTAATAATTGCCAGCGTTTTCAGATCTAGTCCTTGTTCTTTCAAGATTCGGAATAAAGATTCGCAGTCAATAGAATCATATGCTTGTTTGAAATCCACAAATGTACAGACGAGATTTTTATTGTACAGTTTTTGATGTCTTAGAATCAACTTCAGATTCAGGATCTGTTCAGGGCAGGATCTGCCCGGTCGAAAACCTGCTTGATATTCACCAATGTTAGGTTCTAACTGCGCCTGTGCTCTGTCTAGTAGACATTGAGATAGAATCTTGTAACAAACTGAGAGAAGAGATATCCCTCTATAGTTGTTTACATCCGTTCTATCTGCTTTTTTATGTAGTGGATAGATTAGAGCATCTTTCCAATCTTCCGGAATCCGTTCGGTTCGCCAAACTTCGTGTAGAATTTTGGTTATTTTCTTGATTGTACCTGGACCAGCGGATTTCAAAAGTTCAGCAGTGATTCCATCTTCACAAGAAGCTTTGTCATTTTTAAGCCGCATGATTTACCTAATTATTTCATCTTCATTCGGTGGTAATGGGTCTGGGTTTGTTTGTTTAGGGTTTAGTGTTGCTAATTTGTTTAAGGGCTCAGGACAGTTTAGTATTTGTTCAAAATATTTCGCAAGTTCTTTGCAATTGTCTTGGTTATTTAGAGCTAATTGCGCGTTTTCCTTTTGGAAGCGAAGACTTTGCGGTTGATAGCCTGTTAATTTAGTTTTAAATGTTTTGTAAAAGTTTCGTATATGTGTCGTGTATGTATAAAAGAATAATAATAATAATTCCAAGAATAAGAAGAATAATTCCAAGGGAAAAATCAAGCAGATGTCCTAAACTTTACCCAAAATACATAAACCAGAAATCTCGTTAAGGCCCATAGTAAGTGCCTTTGGTTCTCCAACACAAAATTTGGAAAAATATCTAGCAAGTATCATGCAATCAGGCATCAAACTTGCCGAGTCCTATGTTCA
Organism: Cosmopolites sordidus; assembly: GCA_031761425.1. Lineage (NCBI taxonomy): Eukaryota > Metazoa > Arthropoda > Insecta > Coleoptera > Curculionidae > Cosmopolites > Cosmopolites sordidus. The sequence goes on from JARFXV010000619.1 coordinate 18,457, forward strand.
AAACTCAGAATATTTGATAAGGATGATTAAAGATTTCCAACTAGAGGATACAAACATACTGGCAAGTCTGGACATTGTCTCACTATATCCAAGTATCTCCATAGACGAGGCCCTGGACCTAATTTCGATGAACGAAGACTTTCCACCATATGTGGAGGTACTCTCCGAACACTGCTTGAAGAATACATATTTTTTCTTCAACCAGCCGATCTACTAACAGACCGACGGTGCCCCAATGGGATCGTCTTTATCACCCGTTATAGCCAACCCGTTCATGACCGACTTCGAAACAAAGCCATTGGCCAACACTCCTTTAAAACCTAAACTTTGGAAACGCTACGTGGATGATATCTTTATAATATGGCCTCACCGAAACGAACTTCTAAACAACTTCCTAACCCAGTTAAACGGAATCCACCCCAGAATACAGTTCACTCTGAAAGTCGAACAGGATAGAAAACTACTGTTTTTGGATCTCCTTATCACAAGGAAACTTTCTGGAACCCTCGAATACACAGTGTATAGAAAACCATCTCACACCGATCGATACCTCAACGCTAAATCCCATCATCATCCTTCTCAAATCCAAGCAGTAGCAAACACCTTGATTTCTAGATTCTTCTGACTGACACTACCAGATACACGAAGCGAAGAACTACTCAAAATTTCCACAGCCCTTAAGCACAATGGATATTCAGAAAATTGTTTCAGGAAGGCCATTCACCGTCATGAACCAAATACACTAAAAGTCCTGTTACCATACGTAAAAGGAATCACAGATAGGATAGGCAGACTAATAAGGAAACATAAGATCAGAACAGCCTACAAGCCGCACAAAACTGTCGCAAACATCCTAAAAAATCCCAAGGACAAAGTTAGAATGGAAAATCATGGGGTGTACAGTATATCTTGTTCCGACTGCAACAGAACATACATAGGACAAACAAACAGACGAATATCGGCCAGAATACAAGAACATAAAAACAACTTAAAAAACAAACAAACCACTTCCGCTCTGTTCCAGCACCATCTACAAACAGGACATAAAATCAATTTTGAAGGAGCCAAAGAAATAGCGAATATTGAAAACTACAAGGTCCGAATAATCAGAGAAGCCCTTGAAACAAAAGAAAGGGGTGAGCTAAATACGCGAAACGACGCTCGCAACGCTCGTGGCGGCGAGGTAGAAAAATCAATAAACGGACGCTCGACAGCGTTGCCGAGCGCCGCAAATAGTCCCGAACTACCTCGATATAATCTGCGCAGTCGCCTACCGGCTATAAAAGCGAGCACAACGATCCGTGCACGTCAGTTGGACTCTTCAGTCGAAGCGGACAACACTTGAAAATGCCAAATGAGATTTTGGCGAAACGTCGTGACTCTTCACAAAATCAACGGATCGACACCCAGAATGATTTAGAAACATATATATTTTTACTTAGGAGTTAAGAGCGATATCGGAGGAAGTGAAGTGAAGAACGGAATAGGGAAGATACGAGAGATCCCACAAACCAAAATTGAAATAATTCGAATTTCAATTTAAGCTTGTCGCATATCTCCTGATGATGTTAACATGTTTAGCGAAACGCATGTCGAGGTATTATAACATGTAATTGACAAACGTGATTATAAATGTTAATAAACGGGTTGTATGAATGGTCAGAAATGTCTTTATGACAGTTCGGTGTTTCACTATTCACAGAGACCATTCTGATATATACTATAGCTTACTGAAAATGTTTCCTTATATAAGTATTTCTCGAATACAGCTGAATACACTTCATCTTTTAATCCTACGGCTTTTTTACCAAACAAACCACCATCTGAACTGTCGCTGTATGATGCCAGGAAAAACTGTGTGTCCGGCCAATCTTCTTCTGGATTACCGTATTTTGTCGTAAGAAAACCCATCACCTGAAAAGATAATTTATCTTGTTTTCTATCACTTATTTTATTTTTAACTTTATGTATATAGTTTCATAAACTAATCAAACTACTTTTTGGAGCTGAATGTTAAATTTTTAAAATTATTATCTAGGGAAATATATGTCCGGTGTCTGAAATGATTCGCATTTTTTTTGTTGTAGGTTTGCATATTGGTGTTCTTTGAATCTAGTCTGAAAACTCGACCTGTTTATCTTAGTTTTGATTGATTGCGCGGTTGGCTCTTGGTGAAACATAGTAACAATGATAATAATTAAAACACTTGGTATTTGTTTCCTTAAATACCAAGTGTTTTAATTATTATCACTGTTTATCTTAGAGATGGATCGTTATTTAATGATTTGTTATTTTATAACTGTTATTTCAAATTACCATTTGACAAGCCTTATCGATGTGTAGAAATAATAGGTATACTGTTAATTTTATGTGGAGTGTCGTAGTCGCTGTTGCCGCATTCTAAACGACATAATAAATAACTGGTAGACAGACAAATAACATTTCACATTTATATATTAATAACATTTTAATCGTAGACTTCAGAATTATTTGTATTAGAACAGTTTTAAAAATAAAATTTATATTATTTTGATACCTACTAGTTGCTGTTAGTAATATGCATTAGATTATTTAAATATATTAAAGGTAAGTCAAACTAAAAGTAAATATAAGGTAGATGTACTGTTTGTGTTTCATCAATAATTAAATCAATTTAAAAATAATATCTAATAAGAAGATATGAATTAATCAAATCTTTAGTATGTCAGTAATCAAATTATTAAAAGCGAAAACTTTTAAAACATACTTTCATAAGAAAAAATAATTATATTTTATCATACTAACTGTTTCGTCAGTAGTGGCCTTAGAAGCACTATTTTTGGCCATTGGCTGTACCACTTTTAGTCATAGCAATTAATATTTTTTGCTCAAGGGAATATCATTAATATTGAGTCAATTAATAACAAACATATGAATTTATTATTACTATAATTGAACAAAATATAATTGAATTGTTACACATATGAAAGTTTAGCTTATTTTTTTTCGCCGTTTTACAGGTTTTTAGGAGCTAATTGTTTTTTAGTTTTTTCTTCTAATTTCTATTGTTTTATTTTTTCTTTCTTCTCATTTTTCTCTTCTCTTTCAATTTAAATTTTTTTTCTTCTTCTTTATCACTTTTTTCTTTCACTTCCATTATTTCTATCAATTTATTAGCTGTTATTACTGAAGGTAAATGTTCAACCTGACGTTTTCGTTTTGTATTTTCTTTTTTAGGCCACGTAACAATTTCATTCGTTACTTCATCTACTGATTTTCGAAGCATCATAATAGTGTTGAAAGTAGACACATTTTCTGTGCTAACGTTAGTAACTACAGGTTCTATTACTTCAGTAATAACAGGCGATTGGATAGTTGTATCTCTGGAAGGAATAACTGTTCTAACAGCCTTTGGATCTTTATTATTATATACGAGGATAGGAGATTCATTCAAAAAACGTACTCCACTATCAGAATTTTAGTCAGGAATATGAGACTTAGAAGATTCTAATTGGTCTTCGACTAAAAAAGGACAAAAAATGTAACCAAATTAAAACATAATTCAAAAATTGATTAAAAAACCGAAGAATAGATAACTGAAAAAAAAAGATCAATATTAAGAGATTATATTTCAACTATGTTTTTTTCAATCGTACTCACGTTCATTAAGGTTAGACGTAGGAAACGAAAATTCATTAACATTATAATCGTTGGAAATCAAATGAGAAGGATCTTCAGATCCTAGAGGAAGATAAGATGAAGATTGCAATTCATTTTCCGCGCCTGCATCATCTTTTACAGCCTCGACCCAAAATTCATACAAAATCTCATATTTATCATCAGTTTCCCAATCAATACCAGTAGCTCTTGCATTTTTGAAACGTTATAAAAGATCAAAGTATTTTCGATGAGATAAAACTTGCGCCGATTTTTGTGAATCAGGTTCGTTAGATATACTTTGATGGCTTTGGGAATCGTTTATTTCAGTACACTTTTTTGAAAATAATTCTTAGTTTATTGATTAAAATCCTTTATTGGCTATTTAAGCATTAATAATTGAATCGGTATTTTTTTTATTAACTATTAAGTTATTTAAGTGGTATATAACATAAACATTTAAAGAACATTATGAATTCTGATAAATATCAATGATTCACTTACCAGAGTCGTTCTTACGATTCATACTAGAAATAATTAAAATTGCCGAGATACACCACGTATCCAGATATTTTCTATACTTATTTTTGAACTATACTTTTAACGAGTAGAGAAAATAGTTCACATCGTTGCCAACATATAAAAAAGCCTATAAATATACTATATAATACTGCAGTAAGAACTAAGTACTTAATATTTCATTATAAATCTCAAAGTGGCCGCAAACGGTACATCTACCCTATGGCCCCTTTCACATTATCCACTCCACGCCACACCAAGTACACAGGAGTAAATGCGGGTTTACACACTTTCCACGCCATACAATTATACTCAGCCACAAGGGTTTCACTCGAGATCAACAGCAGGCGGGCGCCACATGCACGCAACTCCCATCCACGTCATATCACCTCTTGTCAACAGTAGGCCTGAAAGAACCAAAGGGCTCTTTCATATTCTGCCACGCCCCATCCACTCCACAACCACAATACACAAATGGTTAATCATCAGTTATCAGTACTTATTTGACTCCAAGTTTGTTCTTTGCTTTTTTTGTAATTTTGATTACATGGAGTTTTTTGGTATTGAAAAGTCATTAGACGAAGTAAAGAAAAATGAATGTTTATGGAACGTACAACTCGGTGATTATTCATATAAATAAAAAAAACAATTTGCTTGGTTTGACCAAGACCAAGAAATGACCCAGTGTTACTATCAGCATCTGCAACTTTCTTCTAAAACTGCAGACAGTTCTTGAAATGATTCCACGCTCATACGAAAGAATGTGAAAAACTTCATGGGATTATCAAGGAGCTCCTCAAAGTGGTACTAAAGCGCTGCTTTTTTGTCGGGTCGAAATATATGGGTGTACGCAAAATTCTCTTTTTTTTCCTGCGCCTTCTTAACCTTTGAAAGACAATTAAACTCATGCCAGCCAAATCTTCAGTCGAATAGTCCATGACGATAGCAAAAACAGAATGAACAGAAAAGTCTCACTTTTCAAGTGGATAAGGTGTTGATAGAACGTGGATAAGTGTGAAATGACGAGTGGTGCGGTGTGGCGTGGCGTGAACAAGTGTGAAAGGGACCAATATGTTGACGACATGCGGTGTGGAGTGGCGTGGCGTGGAGTGGATAGTGTGAAAAGGGCCTATAGGAAATAGAAATATTAAAAAAAATCGCAATAAAATTACATTTTTTATAATGTGTTCACTGTCCAGATTATCAGAATCTTGCATTTAAAACACAATTATTACTAAAATCAAATGGTTATATCTATTCTCTAACGATTTCTGTATTGTGGCTTTATACCTATTCCTTTTTCATATAATAAATCTGTTCTGTGCGCATTTTGTACGATTGTTTTTTGTATTATGCATTTGATTTAATAATCTCTAAAAACAACCTAAAGCTGATACTTCAGTAATTATTGTTATATGGTATACAGCGCGTAAATATAGTTGTAAAATGTCTGTTACAAGATCAAATGTAAGCGAAATGTGACAATATTTTAACATACTACCTATTGCACTCGTTGCAAATAACACATAAAGTCCTCATTTTATTTTGTGGTGTTCTATATTTGGCATTAAAAACTTCATTTTACTTCACCTACTATTTAATTGGTTAACATGTCAAAACATAGTCTCTAGTACAAATAGTATCAATAAAATTAGATGCCAATGCCCGGGTAGCTCAGTCGGTAGAGCATTGGACTTTTAATCCAAGGGTCCAGGGTTCAAGTCCCTGCTCGGGCGAACTTTTTTTCATTTTTAATGTAGAAAAATAATTTTTTTTAAATAATTGTCTTGAAACTTATATTTATATTAAGCAAGTTGAAGTTATTTTAATATACAGGAAAGCAAAATGATTGAACATACAAACTAATACACTTTTTGCTTGTTAACTCTTATGTTTGTACACAATTGATGAAAAGAATTGTTTTATAAAATATTGTTCTATGAAAAACAATGCCGTTGTAAATTGTTTTTCTGGTATCTTACCTCACACACAGGTAACCAGTAAATAGGTCCAGAGTAGTTTTGAGCAAATTCGTTAACAGTTTCTGTGCTGAACACTTTGGGCAAGTTGAAGCTGATGATTTTGTCATCGTATTCGTTGCCTGGATCGAACGTATACGAAGCGCCTCCCATTGCTACGTGATCTTGCAGATTCATTCCCACTCCAGGCGAATGCACCAGAGGTGTGATTCCAGCGTCTTTTAAATGATCTGTAGGACCTATTCCAGCTACGAAAAATGCGTATTAATTGTAGGAAATTTGGAAAACGGTGAAAAGCTTACAAAGCATCAAGAGTTGAGGTGATCCTAGAGCACCCGCGCTTAATATTACCTCTCGATCATTGTGCACGGTCTTTTTAATTCCGAACTTTTTAAATTCCACTCCATACGTTTCGTTGTATTCGTTTATTAATATTTTCTCCACGTCAGAGTGTAAACTCACGTGAAGATTGGGCCTATCATGGATTGATCTGCAAATAATTACATAGGTCAACAAATGTAAACTTTTTTTGCGGTAATATTGGTGAATATAGGTGTGTATGAAGGATTTTGTAGTCCTAAATCCGAAAGTGATTAATAAAAACTAATTACTGTGACACCTGCAGTTTTTTTGTTACAGGGGCTCGGTGGTGAGGTAAAAAAGGAAACGACATATTTTTCCAATTTCATATTTATTTTAATATAATCATATAAAAAAAAAGTACAGGAAAACAGTCGGCAGTTTTCCCTCTCATAAATGGACTAAACATAAAGGTAGAAGATTGGTTGAACTATGTTCGCAGTTTAATCTAAAAATAATGTCAACCCATTTTAAGAAGAAAATAACAAAACAAAAGACCTGGAGGTGCCCAAACACATACATGGGTGAATTTCAAATTGACCATGTTGCCATTTCGTACCCCAATTATAAAGAGATTTTGAATGTTCAAGTCAGAAAAGGAGCAAATATAGACACGGATCACTACTTGACTAGAATCAAACTTAGCTTAAAACCTCGAAAAATTATTCAAAAGAGGCTGCTAATACCAAAGCTGGCAAGAATTGAAACAAAAAATTATTAAAACAGCCTTAAAGTTGGTCCCTTTAGAAAAACGTAGAAAACATCCGTGGTGGGATGAAGTTTGCGAGCAAGCAGTATTAAGCCGAAGTAAAGCATTCAAAGATTGGAACAGTCTTTTGGAAGTAAGAAAAGAAACATCGAAGCTAATTAGACAAACTAAAAGAAAATATAAAAACAATCAACTTAATGAAATAGAAAACGATTTCCAAAAAAATAACACCCGAAACTTTTACAAAACATTTAAAACTAATTTAACAGGCTATCAACCGCAAAGTCTTTGCTTCCAAAAGAAAAACGGACAATTAGCTCTAAATAACCAAGACAATTGCAAAGAACTTGCGAAATATTTTGAACAAATACTAAACTGTCCTGAGCCCTTAAACAAATTAGCAACACTAAACTCTAAACAAACAAACCCAGATTTATTACCACCGAATGAAGATGAAATAATTAGGCAAATCAAACGGCTTAAAAATGACAACGCTTCTGGTGAAGATGGAATCACTGCTGAACTTTTGAAATCCGTTGGTCCAGGTACAATCAAGGAAATAACCAAAATTCTACAAGAAGTTTGGCGAACCGAACGGATTCCGGAGGATTGGAAAGATGCTCTAATCCGTCCACTATATAAGAAAGGAGATAGAACGGATGTAAACAACTATAGAGAGATATCTCTTCTCCCAGTTTGTTACAAGATTCTATCTCAATGTCTACTAGACAAAGCACAAGGACAGCGCCCTTCGAAATTAAAACTGGAGTGAGACAAGGGGATGGACTCTCGCCACTCGCTTAACTGTGTTCTAGAAAAAGTAATACAGGAGTGGCGTGAAAAAAAATCGGCCCTGAATATTGACCAGTCATTGCGGTCAATTGAGACTTGGCATTGAGACTTACACAAAATATTTACAACAAAAAATGCCTATCTAAAAACACAAAACTGAGACATTACAACACAGTTATTAAGCCAGAATGTCTATATGCTGCAGAAACGCTCATTTTGAATAGAAAGCGGAACATCGAGGACATTGAAAAGAAGGAAAGAAAAATCATAAGAAAAATCCTAAGCCCCAAACAAATAAATAGCACAACATGCCGACTTCGATAAAACCAAGAAATCAAACAGTTCACAGATATACATAGCGATATGAGAAAAAGAAGACTTAAGTTTTACGGACACATAAAACGGATGAATCCGAGTAGGCTAACTAGACAAATAGTCGAATTTTATGAAAATAGAAGTAGAGCTAAAGTAGAAATAATTAAATGGATTGCTGCAATTAAAGAGGACCTAAGATCAGCAAATATTACACAAAGTGAAATTCAGGATAGAGGCTGTTTCAGACACAAGGTTAACGTTTGGAAGGTTGGCCAGAGAGAAAAATGTAGGAAGACTGGAACAACTTGGTCTGACGAAAGGAAAAAAGCTCATAGCGAAAGAATGAAATTAGTATGGACGCAAAGGAAGGCTAACAACAACAAGCGCCTCTAATTGTACTTCGCGTGGTCCACCAGAGCTCATACGTGAATAATATCATATAATAAAACGTGTTACATCTATACAAAGGCATTACTGAAGATTATGTGAATAAAAAATATATTACATGAGATGTCATGTAATATAACTCTTGTGTTCTGTAGCATCATCTCTTTTTAAAAACCAGCAGTAGACGCTCAACATAAATGGGTTCCAGTATCCTTGGTATCTTGCTTCCATCGTCGTGATGTCCTGGTGAAACCTTTTTCCTTGTTCGTCGCTTACTGCACTCAAAATTTTCCAGAAAGAAATCCAAATAGGAGTGTAAAAAAATCCATTTTTAAGGACGTGCGACTCCTGGTACTTCATAGGTTTTCAAGAGTTCATCTATGAGGTTTTAATAGTTCCCATTTTTCTTATTGCCCAGAAATCATTTCACTACACTTACAAAACACTTCCAAGCTGCCAATTCATTTTCATTTATTTTTTCTTGAAAACGAAAATTACCTATAAACCTTCTTATTTGGGGTCCAATAAATATGCCTTTTTTTAGTTTTACATCACTTAATAAAGGAAATATTTCTTTTAGGTACTTGAAACCATTATCTTCTTAGTCTATGGCTTTTATAAAGTTTTTCATTAGTCGAAGCTTAATATTGAGAGACGGAAGAAATACTTTTTTTTGGATTAATAAGGTGGGGGGGGGGGGGGGGGGGGGTAATTATTTTATGTTTGAAGTACCAGGTTCAAAAGAAGTTCTATGAGGTCAATTTTTCTTACTGTAATGTTCTTTTGTTGCCATACTGTCCCATATACATTGAAGTCCTAGCAATATACCTATCACTTTTAAATCCCCACAAATATCTCACTGATACGCGATTTAGGATGGTTGCTAAGTTGTCATAAGTTCTTTCATTGTCACTGAATGGGCTATAGGAATAGATGGGTTTTTGTTTCCATTATGAAGCAAGACTTTTAGGCTGTACTTCGACGAATCTATGAAAATACGCCACTCGGAAGGTATTCATTAAACCATCATTATCACAACAGAAAAATAGCGATCCTTCCATTTTATAAAAACTCGAAAATGTTAAATTCTGTTTTCGGTAAAGTGAAACACTAGTCTTTTTATCTAACAGGTTCCACTGTTGAAGTATGGAAGTTTCAATTTTTGTTCTGACAATCACAGGTCACGTACCAAATCATTTTATTCATTCTGAGTTAGTAAGGTTCACTGGTAGTTGTTGAAACTGTTGTGTCACAACTGATGTTCTCGGGAAGTTGTGGATCCGAGCCTGAAGAAGAATTAGAATCACCGGGAAACATGTTGTCCAGCTGGCTGTGAGGAACTGGCCTAAGTACAGAAGGCAAATTTGGATACTGAATTTTGTTCCATTGCTTTGTGGAAATCCCTTCTGTTTTAGTGATATAAAACTAGCAATCACTTACAGGGTCAGTAAGGTCACATCATAGGAACAGGAAACGGCATAGAATTTTTTTTGCGATGCATCCACTGAACTAAATTTACGTGACAACTCACACAGCAAATATGAGAAGTTTTATCGTGATCTCCAATTTGGCACTTAAAATATAAAAATATGCTTTTTTGACTTCCTTGGATATAGATCTAGCTTGTGACTTTAAAATAAATCATCGGGATCGGGGATTTTTGCAAAATCGGCGACTAAAACTTGCCATTATATATAATATCGACTTAAACACTTGACTGTACTGTAAACGAGACATAAATAAACTAAATTATTGATTGATTTGTCCATTACTTTGTGATAGTTAATTTTTTAAAAGGAAATAAAACATTTTTTTTTGTTATCTATCACTTTTATTCTTTTATTTATTTCCTACATTGCCCTGTACAAAGTCAGGTACAAAGATCAACGACGCCTTAATATAAAGGAGAAGCAGGTACTTAAAAATGGGACGTGCTAGGCCATTTATGTGAAAAAGTGTTTTAATAACTACCTAAATGAAACGCAAAAAGAGTATTCGCATCATGTTACAAAAATCATGTCGACCTGTTTTATTGTTATTTGGTCACTTTTGAAAATCATGTTTCTGAAGAACCCTACTAACCATATTAAACAAACATACCCTAGAGTATGTTTGTTTAATATAACCCTTTTCAACCTTGTCTCAATTCGCTTCCCGAAGGAATAAATATTTGATAATTTTGAAATTAAAGAGGGAGTTAAGTAAGGGAATCCACTTTAATCGATCTTACTTTATATGAAAGAGGCCTTCTTAACTGAGCAAGTGGTCCTTCAGTTGAACGATAAGTTCCGTATATCTTGCCGAACAGAATCAACTTGGCAACCGATGAAAAACTTTGTTTTAATCGGCGCCCTATGTCCCTACAACTCATCCCGTCTGTGTATAACGAAAAAGTTCATCGTCTTTCTTCTCCTGAAAAACACTTATTTTTTCCCATGATGAGTAATACATTTTTTATTTTTTTCTTCACGAATTCACACGAATTAATTGATGTTATATATATATATATATATATATATATATATATATATATATATATATATATATATATATATATATATATATATATATATATATATGGCTTATACATGGACGAGAAGTCGCCGAAAATATGGATTATTTGATTGTGGGGGGGACTCTTGGCAAGGGAGCATATGTCGATACCCTGATGAGTCTAACTACCAACAGACGAAACATGTGCCCTCCAATGTGAGGGATGGGTGAGGCTTCCTCCAGTTCAAGCAACTGACCAATGCTTATGTGACATGCCACATGTGATTGTAGGATCCAACGGGATGTATAACTCCTGACTACTGTAGTCTCATTGGACACAGTCCAAAGAAGACAAAAAACTCCATATATCTGGATCAACCAATTAAACTGAATAAAGAGAACCAAACAATCAAAATAAAAAGAGGAATTCGAAGAATGGATTGGACACCATTGCCTTTTTCATCCTTAAGGACAAAAAGGTTTCAGTTAAACGTGAAACCGAAATATCCAACTCATGCATATGCCCTGTGCTGACGTATGGAGCTCAGACTTAGGCCTTCACTAAGTCCAACCTTGACAAACTGACTAAGATACGGAGAGCTATGGAGCGAAGAATGCTGAATAAAATTTTACGAGGCCTTACTTAAACGGAAATTCGCAGGACACGACCAAAGTCTCTCAGACAATAGCTGGAACCATGACAATCCAAAACTGGCCTCCCTATGGTCAAAGGTCAAAGAAACGGACGACGATCACTAATGAGATAGGTGTGTAGATGATATAAAAAGACACTCGAAGAGATCTCCATTCGGAAATTCGGAAATACTTGGATGAATAAATAGGGTGATGATATATATTGAATGATGATATATAATGATATTCTTATTATTACCTTATAAAAGCTTTAGCAGTACTACATCGAAGGCCATCACGCAAAGTACCATGGGAAAGCATGAAACCTGTTTGGTATTCACCATTAAGGTCTCTTATAGGATACCCAGCTTCTCTGACAGCATTCAACCACCAATAAGATAAAGGCGAACGATATCTGTGAAAAAAATTAACTTTCATAAATTTATTTGATAAAAATTTGCATTCTAAAAAAATTATTTACTATCTAAATCTTATACAGTAAATACTATAGGCAACTAAAAATTTATTTTGAAAACCTGTTTATAATTTGCTGCTTGCTCTCGACTTTCGTTCGGTACAAAAGAACGGTTATTTTCAGATTCAAGCGGTGGGTCTGAAGCCTCTGTGGAGACGAATGCTATGCAATTCACAAAACGGCAAAAACAGTCTCGATTTAAGAAACTTCCACAACACAGAGGCGTCTTTGGCCTTCCTTTTGTTCTCGATTTGAAGGAATTCGTACATTTCAAAACATATTTTATTATGTGGCTTTAATCTTCATTTTGTTCTCGATTTGAAGGAATTCGTACATTTCAAAACATAAGTTATTATCTAAATTTTATATATTATATAAGCAACGCTATAGGCAACTAGAAATTAAGTTTTAAAACATGCCTATAAGTCACTGCTTGTTCGCGACCTTCGTTCAGTACAAAACATTGGCTGTTCTGTTTGCCACGTGGGGGGTCTGAAACCTCTGTGGAGACGAATGACGCAATTCACATAAAGACTCTGTCTTGAGAAATAGTACTTTCATAACACAGAGGCAGCTTTGGCTCTCTTTTTGTCAGTTTGAACGAAGTATTAGTCACCAATACCATTATTTAAAATGTATTCTTAAACCAATTTCACGTATGTATGGCTCATGTTGATTACAGTGTCATCTCTGTTTGCGAGTTGAAAACTATTTTGGCGTGTATTACAGGTTGCTTTTAAATACATTCATGCTTAATAATAGAGCAGACATTGTTAAGAAATCGTTAACACATGGCGGAAAAAACAAATATTAAATTTTAATTTTTACCTAAAATGTTCTACAGTTAAATATCCACCACTTCCATGATATGGATCATTTCTGTATTCGTCAATTCGCATGTCCTCCGACTTTTTAAAATATGGAAGAACCTCATTATAACTCCAACCAGAATTGCCTATCTCTGCCCACCTAAAAGAATTAATCCAAAATTCAATACAAGGAAATGACAAGCGGTTTTATTAAATGGGACTGTTTTTACCTATCATAATCCTTCTTGTTTCCTCTCACGTAAAGCATGGCATTTAGAACTGAAGAACCGCCTAGTACTTTACCTCTGGGCCAGTTGCATTTACCGTCAATCATGGCTTGACAATATTTATAACCAGGTTCTGTCTGGAATTTAAAAATTTTCAAATAATTATATATCAGGTCTGTAAATATGAAACCGGAATGTGCCAATAGGCGCCATTTCCTTGTTGACATCTGACAAACATTTTCAACTCAACACAATACATATTTGTAATAGCGTTGAACATGTCACATTATGTGTTTTGTTTTGGAAACTACGATTTGCGAACGGCATTGATTTTCTATTACCATTTAAAAAGAACTGCTGCAGAATCGCATCGCATGCTTGTCGAAGCTTACGGTGAGCATGTTCTTGATAAATCACAGTGCTTTGAGTGGTAAAAAAAAATCGAAAGTGGCGATTTTGACATGAAAAACGAAGAACGTGGAAGACTGTCAAAAAAGTTTGAAGACAGCGAATTGTAATCATTGTTAGATGAGGATGAAATGCGGCAACAACTGGCGGATCAATTAAATGTGACACGAAAAGCCGTCTCTATACTTTTGAAGCCATGAGAAAGATCCAGAAGATGGGAAAATATGCCAAATAAGCCAAATATTACCTAATAGTATACCGAAAAGATACGAGGAGTGAAGAGAGTTAAATTATTACATTTGAATTGAATATATAACTAGTGGACGTTGCGCACGTATATTTGCGTAAGTATATTTTTGTTGTTTTATTTACTTCAAACTAAACATGTTAATCTAATAGTTCATGCTATGAATGTTTTTGTAGGTAAAATAGCAAGTACATGTTTCACCGAAAAATATAAAGAAACTTATGGTGCAAGTTAATTATTTTAATTGCTGCTAATTGCTGCTATGTAGAGTATAAAAGTATTAAAAGAAATGAAAATTCAAATTTGCCCCAGACTTAATATAAAAATAAATGTAATGTTGTAAATATAATAAATATATTTACAACAAGTTTTGCTTTTTTTCATGTTAAGGACGGCCGTGGCATTTTAACCACCGTTGCAATCGAATACAATTATGTGTTTCTATTGTAGCTTGCACTAATAAAACACCTTCTATTAATTTATCACCCAGTTGTACTGATAATAAGGGTAATGATCCTTGTTAGCCAGCCATATTTATAAAAAGTGCCCGGAACGTTCATATTAACGCCTCGTTAATATGGCGGACGCGCTTGGGCTCAACTAGTCCTGAAAAGATCTATTACGTATACAGGAAAAGTTCCCCAATTAGTGTCTAAACATTTATCCAAAAGAAACGATATAAATATTGTTTTTAGAACAAACTATAGTCTTGGACGCCTCATTAATATCAATAAAAGTCAAACAAACAAACTCAAAACATAACTCAGGAATTTATTCCAAAAAATTAAATCTTTTAGAGTCTAGAAATTATTAAAAGGAGAAATTTGAATATTTTGCTATATGACCAGCTGGACTTACCTTTATTAAACTTATATTACCCTTCTAGACAATGACAGAAAATTGATTTCCCCACTATCATGTTTTATGGTATTATTAGATCGATGGACAGTTTAGGTTGTAATTATTTTTCTCACTGTTAGTTTGACATAGGTTGCATTTGAAAAAGGCTCTGTTTGTCGAAACAATTGTTATACATACAATTTGAAATATAGTGAAAATTTTAGATCTTAATCTTTGCTCATTTATTTAAAATGAATTTCCATCAAGTATCGGTTATCTCAGTTAAATTTAAAATTGTCATTTTATGAGACGTCTGATCATTGGGATATTTTCGCCTAAATTCACGTTAAGTTTGAATAATTGAATTATTATGTTTTATGTGAGTTTCAACATTTTGACTGCGCTCTTTTAGCGTATATTTATCTATAATAGTCTACAAATATCACGAAGAAATAATGGCTACAAAAAAAAAAGGGTAACGTGCTACTTGTTTCACCCTATGTGTACCTTATATTGCCAGTCGAATGGTGTGAGTTGTAATGATGGAAACATAATTGGCAAGTCTGTTAAGCTGATTTCGTCCGCTCCGGATTCCAGAAGGAGTACACTACAAGCAGGATTCTCAGATAGTCTGTTGGCTAGTACTGTGCCTGCACTGCCACCTCCCACTATTATAAAATCGTAATTGTCTTTTATCTCTGTATAGGGAATATCCCTAATGTGATTTGTCCTACAAATAACATGACGGGTCTTTCAAATTAAGCGGTTTTTTTTAATTCTTGAATAAAATACAGATGGTGCTGTTCATTTACCTAGTTCCCATGACAGTATATAAGAAGGTATTCCAATCATACAAGGAATTATGGGAAATTTGTCAAGCGGTGGCGCCATCTCACGTGTATCGAAGGCATCAATTTAAACTTTTTATGGCGTGCCGACTTAACAGTTTGAGGTTCAAATCCTCACCATTACTATATTTTTTTTTGTTCAAAAATTGTATTAAAATTATTCTGTTACTAATTTCTGATAATTATTAAGTTGTGAGTTATTTTTTCAGTCTCTAGGGTTATATAATTAGTATAAATAAAAAAATGTACGTCATTCACCATACACATTTGTTTTTTAATTGAAAAAGCCTGCAATAATTCTAATTATTATAATTTATATTATAATTATAATATGATAATGTATTCAAAAAGTATAAAAAAGATAGTATCATTAAAGAATCAATATACTTGTAAAAAAACAATAAATTGAATATATTTATTTCCGAGTGGTTTTAGTTGAAGTTCGCATGTATGCATATATCATCAAAATGTCCGCGTATTCTTCATTAGAGAATGCAGCCATCATCAAATCAACAAAAACAAATAACACAAGTGACAGAATAAAAAGATTAGCGGCGCTGCATTGGAACAATAAATGCGTTAATTAGCAAAGACAGTCAAATCTCGACTAAAAAAACTGAAAATACGCGAGTTTTTTGAGCTGGTTTTCCGTTTACCTAATGGAAGAGAGAGACAGATGATGCAATTCTACTGTGTTTGAGGGAGATAACCGTTTTTACCTGCTTTGCTCGTGTTGTTTACACAAAAACAAGTTTTTACCTTGCATATCGAATATTAGCCTAATGCGTCCCCATACACAAAGTTAGCAAATTAGTGAAGTTAGTAAAACGTTTTTATGGCATGAATGCATATCATTGCCATTATTATTAACCAGAGATTTTTTTAAAGAATTCGAAGACCATGATACGTTTTAGTTTTTTTATATGCAATTTAAAGTTAAGCTTTAAATTTATTCTTCCATGAACTCTACGAGTCCATAAAAAAACTAGATGTCGTTTACATGTAATTTTGATTTTTATAGAACCCGACGACATTACACATTAAAATAAAAAAAATAATTTGGAGGATATGCTGACTTTTGGAATTTTTTAAATAAAGAATTAAATAATTATCATAAAAAATCTGTGGGCCCAATAATGCGTTTGGAGGCTGAGGAGATTTCAAAAGACTCCTCCTATCGGCCATTTTAATTTGGCAAACGATGTACCAAACACCCTGTATAACAGCGCAACCAGGTAATCAGAATATCGTCTTTTACAGCACTCGGAAATGCATATATCCGAACTTCAACTAAAACCACTCGGATATGAATATATTCAATTTATTGTTTTTTTTTACAAGTATATTGATTCTTTAATATTACTGTCTTTTTTATATTTTCTGAATAAATTATAATATTATAATTATACTACAAATTATAATAATTAGAATTATTGCAGGCTTTTTCAATTAAAAAACAAATGTGTATGGTGAATGACGTACATTTTTTTATTTATACTAATTATATAACCCACGAGACTGAAAAAATAACTTAAATAATAATAAAATAATAATAACTAAAAATAACTTACTAATTATTTAACCCACGAGACTGAAAAAATAACTTACAACTTTATAATTAAAGGGAAGTTAATAACAGAATAATTTTAATACAATTTTTGAACAAAAAAAAAACCAAAAAAAATATGGCAATGGCGAGTATTTGAGCCCCAAACTGTTAAGACGGCACGCCATAACAAGTTTAAATTGATGCGTTGGATATACGTAAGATGGCGTCACCGCCTGACACATTTCCCATAATCCCTTCTAGGATTAGAATACCTTCATATATATTGTCTTACTAGGTCCTTCCTTATAGAAGTGTAATGTATAACATTTATAAAAAGGAAGTTGTAAACAATACAACAGAGCTTAAAAATTGTTGGATTATTTTATGAAAAGGGGCGTTCAGTGAAAAATGTTTTTAGAAAATTACTTGATATTTACGGTTTGCACAATGGTCCCTCAGGAAGCACCATCAATCGAAAATTTCAAGAAACTGGTTCGGTGGAAGATAAAAGAAGATCAATATATACTCGTAGTGGTCGTTCACAAGATCATATTGATTTGGTACTTGAAAGTGTCATTTCAGAGAGACCTTAGACTTAGACCTTCACAGACCTAGAAATGTCTATTAGTCGACGTTCACAACAATTTGGACTCAGCGAATCCACAGCCTATTTTCATGAAAGGATTTAGCTCTGAAGGCATATAAAGTTATATAACAACACAGAAATTAAACTCACTTGATCTCACAAAGAACAGATGATTTTTCTAAAAAAAAATCTATGTTTTTAGATGAGACACATTTTGAAATTGGTGTGTTAATAAACAAAATTGCAACATTTGAGAAGAGGAAAATCCATGATTCGTTTATGAGAAACCTTTTCATCCTAAACGAGTCACTGTTTGGTGTGCATTATAGTCAGGAGATGTAATTGAGCCGTTTTTCTTTCAAAATGCTACTGGTGAAGCTGTAACTGTGAATGGTGTTCGATAACGTGAGATGTTAACTGGATTTTTGGGGGCTGCATTGAATAATCTTGATCTGGAGGATATGTGGTTGCAACAAGATGTCGCTACCTCTCACTCTGTTAATGAAATGAACTCTGAATGAAAAAAAAACTCTGCACGAAATGGTGATGTTAATTGGCCACCAAGATCATGTGATTTGACACCTTTGGACTATTTTCTTTGGGATTACGTGAAAAACCACGTCTATAAGAACAATCCGCCATCGATTTCTTAACTGAAGGATGAAATTATTCGAGTCATTAGTGAGATAGAGCAACCATTATGCCAATATCACATTCAACATTTTAACTAAAAAATTGACGCCAGTGCAGCTGTAATAGGTGATCATTTGGAAGATGTTCTTTTTCGCGTTTAAACGTCATACATTATGCTTCAATTATCAATAAAACATTTTTTGAAATCAACGCAAATTTTAAAAACCACTCAATTTGAAAGACTCTTTATGAACTTAGGTTAATTGCATATATAGAGCCGTCATTTAATCTTGTAACCCACATGACTAATGTGACTATTTAAACTTAGGAACTTTAATCTTTTCATCTTGAATTATTTAAAGATGGTACTCACAAAAAAATTAATCAAAAAATGTTACTAAAATGTCCCCTAGATTTGCGCTCCATCACACTGAAACCCGTATTAAAGAACACTGGATTTTTTTTTTGCTTATTTTTGCCTACAAACGATGTTAATAAATGTAGTATAGTTCTTTTTTTTTTGTAGTGTCAGTAATTATGCAGAAAAACTCAGATAATATTATGAAAAATAGGAATTAAATTAGTGCTAAATTGTTTGTAGTTTATTGTAGTCACAAGATAACTTTATTTTAGTCTATTTATCTAAATAAATATCGGATAAAATCGAAAATAACAAAGTTGTCGGAAAAAATGACCCTAACCCAGAAACTACAAATGATATAAATGTTTGTAATAGTACGCGTATATATAGTGGCAAAAAATGATTATGATTAAAAAGGTTAAAGCCTAAGAAATAATCCGTTTGTAGCTTCTACGTACATACATGCACATACGTATGTCAATAAATGGGGTTTATAATGCTTCCTTAAGCAAGGAACACGAAAGCATTCTATCTTCCGTTACATAAAACTACAAACAATAATAGATAGAAATAAACAGATTTCGTAGCTTATTAGCTACTGAGTCATCGTTGTTATTGCAGTATGCTTTGTAGTATCAACTAGCTGACGATTTTTATGGAACAAAAGGTTCCACACTTTATAAAATCGTTTGTAGTTGAAGATTCTTGGACAAGAATTTTCTGAAACTTTATTAACTTCAGTGCTTCCTAGACAGTGCCATGATTTGTAGTTTTTGTTAATTGTTAATGTTAATTTATTCTGTAACTACATAAAACTACTAACAATTTCCATTAAGAAATGACTGACTCGACATCTTATCCATCATAAACTCGCTGACACAAGTATAATCGTTTCAGTAGTACATGTTCTATGACATTTGAAGATTGTCAGAAAAATCTACGCTCGATATAATCGTTTGTAGTTTATGTATCGTTTGTAGTGAGCTTTTGAAACTTTATTAACTTCAGTGCTTTCCAGGCATTATCAGTACCATGGTTTGTAAGTTAATTTTTTCTCTAACTACATAAAACTACAGACAATTTCCATTTAGAAACGATTGAGTCGACACGTCTCCTATAATAAACTCGGTGATACAAGTACTATCGTTTTAGTAGCACATGTTCTATAAGATTTGAAAATGGACTGAATGATCTACATTCGATATAATCGTTTGTAATTTATAAATTGTTAATACTCATTCAATCGAACTCTTGTTGAAGGAGTACTTTTAAAGATTATGTTACTTTCCTAAAGAATTAACAAAATTTCGCTGTTATTTTTCTATGCTATCCACTATTTTGGATGAAAACAGTTGCCCCATAAAACATGTATAGTTTATACTTTAGTGTTCCTTGCTTTAGGAAGCCTTATAATCCCTATTTACTGACATACATACATGAATACTAGTTCAAGAAGCTACAAACGGTTTAATTTCTTATGCTTTAAAAGGTTTAACCATAATCATTTTTTGATCAGTTGATTCTTTTGTTTGCAGTTACAACAAGAGTTTAACATTCACTACAAATATACACGTACTAATACAAACATTTATATCATTTGTAGTTTTTGGGTTAGGGTCGGTTTTTCCGGCAAATTCGTTAATTTCGATTTTATCCGATATTTATTTACATGAATAGAGTAAAAAAAAATTCTTGTGACTATATATAATAAATGACTATATAAAAAAGAATAAACTACAAAAAATTTAGCACTAATTTAATTCTTATTTTTCGTATTATTATCAATATTTACTGCCTATATCTATTGTTTTTCCTGCATAATTACTGACACTAGAAAAAAATGATATATACTACATTTATTAGCAACGTTTGTAGGCAAAATTCTTTAATGCGTGTTCCAGCGTGATTTGTCATCGAGATTTGTAATAAATAACACAACGTGTAAGATTTTTTATCAGTTTTTTTGTTTCCTGAGCAACAAAAGATATTTTAAATTCATTAACAATATTTCGCATAAAAATCTAAGACATGCGCTTTTTGCTTCTTTTTTCCTTCCATGGCATCTGCTCTGATGAATAAAAATGTTACAATTATTAACATTTTTCTTTGCTCTAGGTTCAAAATAATGTAGTACCGATCAAATATCATTCAAAGAAAAAGATTATTTATAAAAACTGGAAGAAACAAACGTATATCATAGTTTATGAAAATTAGTGATTTTGTGTTAATTATTACTAACTTGTCGTGTTAGTTATTCACATTTATAGATCCCATGGGTTTCAGGATTAAAGGAAGGGTCTGTAAATTACACTGATAAACACTATTACTGTGACAAACATTAGTTTCTGACAGTCATTTTTAGATAGATTTAGTATAATTTGATACGCGAAGATAAATCTGGAGACATTTTTTTTATTTGGCCCATAAACAGATTAATTTTAGGTCAAACTTTACATACCGAACCATGTTTTGTTCAAGTCTCAAAAAATAAACTAACAGGTACACAACTTTGCTCCGCCGTTTTTTTTTCAAAATTCAAGGCTTTATTGAAAAAAACTGATTACACATTTATGATTCAAAGTATTGTCCATCGTTGGCCACTGCTTTCTCTCATTTTTCGGGCAGCATTCGAATCCCGCGTTGAAGAAACTGATCATCCTTGATCCAATTTTTGACTTCTTCATAAGACCGAAAGTGCTGGTTAGCCAGACCGTTTGTCATCGACCAAACCAGGTGATAATCAGAGAGAGCAACGTCTGGAGAATACGACGGGTGGGGTAGGACTTCCCATTTCAACGTTTCCAAGTATATTTTGACCATTTTCGCAACATGGGGCCGAGCATATTCATGCTGCAAAATCACTTTATCGTGTCGTTCTCTGTATTGAGGCGTTTGTCTTTCAATGCTCGGTTCAAACGCATTAATTGCGTTCGATAACGATCCACCATGATTGTTTCGGACGATTTTAACAGCGCATAATACACTGAGTTAGTCACACCAAATACAGAGCATGACCTTGAGCCGTGATGAGCCACATGAGCATGTTTGGCCGTCGGCGTGGAAACGTTGCCGAGATATCCCCATGATTTTCAACGCTTGGTGTTATCATAGGAAACCCATTTTTCGATGCGATGCAGAAATCCCTCCCGTTTTTGCCTTTCAAGCAACTGTTCACAAGCAAACAAACAGCGTTCAACATCTTTCGGTTTCAATTCGTATGGCACCCAATATTCTTGCTTCTTTGTCATTCCCAGGTCTTTGAGGCATTTTGAAATTGCTTGTTGAGTCACTCCTAATGATCCAACTCTTCTTGGCTTTCACATGAGTCTTCATTTAGCAATGCCTCTAATCTATTCGCCCTTCCACTGCTATACCGGTCTTCGACGTGAAAATCACCGCTCTTGAAGCATTGAAACTACTCACGACACGTTTTTTCATTCAAAGTGGCCTCACCATAAGTGGAGAGCATGACGAGAATTATAAACTGACATTTTTAATTGCGAATAACTTTATGATGTAAACACAAATCGACTACTGGTGCTATGGGGTTATGTTTACAAGATGCCCATAGGTATTGCATGCCGTCTATGATGCATTTATTTCTACGACCACCTACCGCTAACGCCATCTATAGAAAAACTGCTGAAGCAAAGTTGTATATCTTTTAATTTATATTTATAGTGCTGTGTTTATGTTTATTTATGTGCTGCAAGATATATCGTTGACCGATTGGCTGCAATAAACTTTTAACAACCCCTGTCGTAATGAAACTCGGCAAAGTTGCAAGAAACGTAAACGTAGGGCCGGGCCTAATAAAATAACAGGTAAAAAGATTAATTTTGGTTTAGTAGTTTCAAAATATTTTAGTGTAGTTCGCATTCTTTTCTTAAACAGTGCAGTTCTATAATTTCGATTATATTTTTTGTTATTTTAAACGTGCTAAAAATGTGGCAATAATTTTACATGGTGGTTCCGAGGATGGATGGATTCCAAATTATTTACGGTTATCCTCCAAAAATATTAAACATTCATCTTTGGACTACCATGATGACACCACAGCACAACTTTTTGAAGATTTGTTTATAAATACCCTTTTGTCCAATGTGCCTAAGGAAAGAGTAATTGTAACGGACAATGCTAGTTCTCATTACCGCCAAAAAAGTAAAGATACTAATGCAAATCACACTAAATTGGAAATTCAGAACATTATCTTAAAAAACGATATATACTTCGAAAATATATATATAAGAAATGTGATCTAGAAAAAGAACATTTAATATTAAAAAAGAATATGTATGTGATAGCATTGATGCCGATATAAAAAACTAGGTATATTTTTATTGAAATTTATTATGGCAATTAACATTTTGCCGAAAGGCAACGAAATATCTTGAAACGGACTAACCACTGTTATAGGGCTTCTTTGCTTACTTTTTTAAAAACGACCCTACTTCTCATGCAAGTTTAACAGCACTTACTTGTAGATTTTGCTGCACTTTTTACAACAAACTTTTTTCTTATCATTTAATTTTCTTAGTTGCTACTTTGTAATGCAATTTTGAAATAATTTCTAATTTTGAATTTAAATCCTGAGTACTTTTGCTGCCTACTGTAGAGTTAAGTATCCAGTTTACCTGTCCACAATGTCTGGCCTTTGATTTAGCGTCATGGAATGCAGATACAACAAAAACCCCAAACCAGGTCCCAGTGTCATGGCTATACGGGTAATGGAATACAAATTCATTTGTTGGTTGACTACAGACATCTCGATAGTTTTTTATTTATATTAATAATGTAAAATCTAAATTAAAAAAAAAACAAATTGTGTGTTTTCTCTTTGAATTAACATGAAGCAGATCATTTATCAAGGTTCTTTTTGACAACTAATCTGATATATATATATATATATATATATATATATATATATATATATATATATATATATATATATATATATATATATATATAGGGTCGCGCATAAAGTTCTCGACTTGATACGGAGGTGGCGTAAGTATGACCAAATGACTGATAAAAAAAATTGGTGAAATGTAACGAAAACGAAAATGATAAAACGAAAAATGAAAAATGATCGACTGATGATGAGCGTCCAAAAAGCATCTATGACTGTCAAAGTCGTCAGAAAAATTGACAATGTTGTTTGAAAACATTGCCGAATGAAGGTCCTCGAGCTGGATGACATCTGTATAAACCATGTTCACTACATTATTCACGATGCTTTGTGTATGAAGAAACTTTTAGTGGATGAAAGCATGTGAAAGTGCATCGAAGGAAACAACTCTTCCATATGTAGAAAATGTGTGGATGCACTCTTCTAGAATTCTCCTAGTGTAGTGCTCATAGACTGGCAAAAGGTGGAAACAAAAAAGATATTTTGAAATTTGCGACTTGTTCTTATCTGCTTTTTAAAAATATGTTAAAGTGGAGCTTTAGAGACATTCTCCAAATGATCTAGGAGTTAATAAAACAATATCCATA
Source organism: Cosmopolites sordidus (assembly GCA_031761425.1). NCBI lineage: Eukaryota > Metazoa > Arthropoda > Insecta > Coleoptera > Curculionidae > Cosmopolites > Cosmopolites sordidus. Next base: position 42,759 of record JARFXV010000619.1, read on the forward strand.
TCAATGATGTCAATTGATTATGCGAAAGCGTTATTGAGGTTAAAAAGATGTTCATTTATACAGTAATCAGAGGTAAAAACGAGATGATTTGGAATTAAATTGTTTAAATGATATTAAAAAAAAAATCTATATTGAAAGACATTGTACTTACATTATTTTTATAGAGTCGCTTTCATTAACATTGATTATTTCGCACACATGTCTTTGACTTCCACACAATTCTTGTATGTTTACTCAAATATGAACTATTTAATCAATATAAAATTTTATTGCTGCATAAGCACAAGACGATATAAATTTGATAATAATTTCGCTGTTACATTACTTATAACAATCACTACATGAACCAATCTTAGAATTTGCGTTCTCAGAAAATAATACTATATATATATATATATATATATATATATATATATATATATATATATATATATATATATATATATATATATATATTCTTATGAATAAATATGAAATGCTGTTTTTTAAATGTTTGTAATAGTTCGCATAAGGTTTTTAGGGTAAGAAAAATTAGAAAATTCCGGAAAAAATTGAAAGTGCTTTTTTATGGGATATTTGTATGAACTCAGGATCAGAACTTACGATTCGAACGGTCGATATGCGTAATTTTTTTTTGTTTTGTTCATTATGATCTTGGAAAAGTTTCCAGAAAAAAAAAATCGAAACAATTACAAAGGAAAATCAGAAAATTTGGACAAACCATGAAAATTATAATTTCTGTATTTGCAGTATATATATATATATATATATATATATATATATATATATATATATATATATATATATATATATATATATATATATATATATATATATATATATATTTTTGAGCAATACATATTCTTGAAGGAAATTGAATTATTTACAAAAAAAGGTCTCATTATAAATTTACGTCAAACAAGTCGTTTCCATGTAATCGTACATTGAATATTGATCTGTTTTTACAATTTTACTTTTCAAATTTGAAGTTTTGTAACTAATGAACGAATCAATTTTTGAAAAATACAATACACATTCTTAAAAGAAATTGAATGCGCTACAAAAAAGGTATTTTAACATTTTTCGTTAAAAATTACTCCTTCCAAAGTTATTCAAGGGTATATTTTCATCGATAAAATAACTTTAACCTTGAATAACTTTGGGAGAAGTGAATTTAACGAAAAATGTTAAGATACCTTTTTTGTAGCGCATTCAGTTTCCTGTAAGAATGTGTATTGTATTTTTTCAAATATTGATTCATTCATTAGTTACAAAATGTAAAATTTGAAAAGTAAAATTGAAAAAACAGATCAATGTTTAAGACACGATTACATGGAAATGGCTTGTTTGATGGAAATTTATAATGAGACCTTTTTTGTAGAGATTTTCGGTATCTGTTTAAAATAACTCGAATTTTTGGCGCAGTCATATATATATATATATATATATATATATATATATATATATATATATATATATATATATATATATATATATATATATATATATATATATATATATAAATATAATATATATATATATATATATATATATATATATATATATATATATATATAAATATATATATAAATATATATATATATATATATATATATATATATATATATATATATATATATATATATATATATATATATATATATAAATATATATATATATATATATATATATATATATATATATATATATATATATATATATATATATATATATAAATATATATATATATATATATATATATATATATTATATATATATATATATATATATATATATATATATATATATATAAATATATATATATATATATATATATATATATATATATATATATATATATTTATATATATATATATATATATATATATATATATATATATATATATATATATATATATATATATATATATATAACCTACGATACTTTACATAATTTGAAAGAACAAAATTCCTTACAAGGGTGAAACCTTCCGTGAAAAAAATTGCTAAGTTGTTAAATATCCAATCGAAAAGCTTTGATAAGAATTATCATTTTAAACAAATATGTGTTAAAGCGTATTTGGAAAATAATAAATTGTTATTATGTAACGAATAAAGTACAAATAAACCTATGATCATTGATAAAACAATTTTTTGAAAATTAAAAATCTGCCGTACATTATATACTATCGAAGTTCTTTATGTTTCTTAAAGTGACGTGAATTGAAAGACGAAAAGAAGGCACTGTCTCAAACGTTGCTTTTCGACTGATAACACATCTATAACTAGTTATTTAGCTTCTATTCATAGTAAGTTCGTATATTGTACCTCGTTTTGAATTTGAAAGATGGTGCTTTAAAGTATCTATACGGCTGGAAAAAATTAGCGACTGAAAGTACCTTCTGCTGCTCATAACGTAAGATGATTTAATTTCGAGCTAAGTAGGAAGGCGAGGCGAGTCACGTCGCTTCACGCCACCCAATGGCGAAAGTTCGCGGCGATCCATGTCCTAGCCTTGGATTTGGGACAAGGCGTGCGAAATGCAACTAGACTCACGGAGAAAACTATTTGAAATATAGAAATTTTCACCCATATTCGTGGGTGTCTTGTTGGTTCATCCACCATCACCAGAATATCAACAGCATCTCCAGAGATCTAATAGAATATAATGATTTTATTAGTTATTTTTGAATATATAGAAGATATTCGTAAAATTTCGTATTTTTCTTGTGAATTGTTTTTAGTCTTGTCCCAATTTTACTGCCTCTATTAAAATTTTCATAGCTGAATGGTGGAATGAAAACATAGAAAAACAAATTATTTTAAGTAGATTTTTTTTTTATTTTTCAGCATAATCTCGTTTTAGCTCTATACACTTTTCCAAGCGTTTCCAACTATTTTCAGCCGTCTAAAAAGGTAATATTTCGTCCTCAAAATAGGCATCCGTTTGGGCGATAACCTCCTCGTTCGATGTGAACCGTTGTCCGCTGAGCCATTTTTTTAAGCTTGGAAAAAAGGCACTGGGGGACAAATCCAGTTAATACGGTGAATGTTGTATAACTCGAACTTTAATTCCATGATTTTGGCTATTCAAACTGTGCACCAGTGCATTGTCTTGATGGAAGAGGATGTTTTTCCAAAAAACTGTAGCCATAACCTTGCTTGTCAATTTCATCGTCTTCGCCTTCTTCGGAGCCCGTTCGCCTTCAAAAACCCACTGATTTGTCGATCATTTCGGGAGAGTCACCTTCACTTGACGCTAAACCCGAACGATGTTCTTCTTTTGTGAATGTACGGCCACGTTTCAATTCATTTACCCAATTATAAATAGTTGCAAACACAGGAGCAGACGTGCCATAAACTTCATCCAACTCAGCTTTGATCTCTTTCGATGTTAAGCCTTTTAAAAATAAGTGTTTAATCTAGAATTTTTTCTTTAATAAGAACAGAAAACAGTTCCTCACTATATACCACTAGTATATAGTATATATGTGGTATGTATGTAAAAAAAAGAAAATAGTTTGTCTCAATTCAATTTTATTTCGTTATGAAATGATATGGTGATAAAGAAAACTTATATTAAAATAATTCCTTATGTTATATCTTTGTTCCATGTACTTTTTATTATATCTGAAGCTTTCTCTGCAATCATTATCACTGGTGCGTTAGTATTTCCACTGATTATCGTAGGCATAATACTGGCATCTACCACTCTGAGACCTCTAATTCCATATACCCTCAACGCAGAATCTACCACTGCATCAGCATCTGATGCAGGCCCCATTTTTGCAGTTCCAACAGGATGGTAAATGGTAGCCGAATATAATCTAATCATGCATTCAAAATATTCATCCGAAAACTTTAATTTGTTGTTACACCGAGGAAATTCATGAAATGCACTACCTATTTTTTGAAGTGCTCGAGTTCTGCTTAGCTGTATTCCTATTTTTACCGCTTCTATTAAAGTTTTCATGTCAGAATGGTTGGAGAAGTAGTTAGGATTGATAATTGGTGAATCTAACGGATTATTGCTGTGCAGCTTTATCCATCCTCGACTTTGAGGTCGCAAAAGAATAGGAAACAAACTATAACCATGACGTGTTTCGATTGATTTAAAGGTTTCATTATAAAATTCATCGGTTAGTCCGTGGGCATGTCTGATATGTGTTCCTCTATCTGAATGAGTCGAACCACTAACGAAAAGAACTTGTACATCCGGAAAATCCTCAGACTTATTGGCGTATTTAGTTTTAATAAAGGAAATTCCTTCTACGCCGCCCATAATGGTATATGGTCCAACACCTCGAAACACAAATTCGGCCAAAGCATGGATGGACATTGATCTTATTCGATCCGATGACAGAGAATCTGTTGTGTTAATGAGGAATGTAAATCCACCCAGTCCAACATGATCCTGAAGGTTATGTCCCACCTTCAGAGATCTAATAACCGGGATTTGATACTGTTTCAGGTGATCTTCGGGACCTATTCCGGAAATCATCAACAGGTGAGGGGAGTTGATGGCACCAGCCGACAGAATTACTTCCTTTTGAGCTACAATCCTAATTAGTTCGTTGTTTCGGATAAATTCAACACCGTAACATTTTCGTGAGATCGGATCTATGTTGATTTTTGTTACTCGCGAATTCATAGCGATGTGTAAGTTGGGTCGGTTGTTGACTGAGCGGAGAAAGGCTTTTCCGGTAGAACATCGACTTCCATCTCGTATGGCACCTTGCGGTCTATTAAATCCTGTTTGATATTTACCGTTGACATCGAGGATTTGATATCCTAGTTCTTTGCCAGCTTCTAGGAATGCATCCACCTACGGAATTTAAAGTTTAACTGAATTAACTATCTTATAATGGATCTTTCGAATTAGTGTTTTTTTTTAATTCTTTCATGAAACATAGAATTTTTATTGATTTCAAAAACTTTTTATTGATTATTGAAGCATATTTTATAATATTTAAATACGAAAAACAATATCTGCCAAATGACCACCTCTTGCAGCTCTACATACGTCCACTCTTGTCAAAATTTTGGATGACAAAGAAAATAGTTCAGTGGTGTCAAATCACATGATCTTTTTGGCCAAGTAACATCACTGTTTCTCGCAATAAATCGTCCAGGAATTTTTCTCTCAATAAATCAAGTGTTTCATTAGTAGAATGAGGTTCACATATCCTTCAAATCAGTATTATTCAATTCAGCCCGCAGAAATCATCCAGTCTCACGATATCGAACACGATTCACAGTGACAGCTTCACCAGCAGCATTCTGAAAGAAATACGATCCAATTACACCTGCTAATTGAAAAGTTCGCTGAGTGGAAATTATAAAAAAAGTTTATAATTGAAAAAATTACTTTATTTTTCCGTATATTCTCGCTTAAGCTCAATACATTTTTCCCAGCGATTCTCCAATTCATTTATTCTACCTCTGAATTGATTTTCTGGAAGTCCTTCAAAATACTCATCTGCGCTTGCCACATAGGAATTTTTTGAAGTTTGGAACAGATGAAAGTCACGAGGGGGTCAGATTAGGTGAATATGATGAATGCTCCAATAACACTGGGGAACAATTTTAAATTTGGATTTGGACCAATTCTGCTTCCGAGCTGAACAACCGGACTCAGTGTACGCTGCAGTTTGTTGTTGCAATTCAGGATCATAGTGGCAAACCCAAGTCTCATCCATAGTTACAAAACAACGTATAAAATCTATTTTATTCTTTCGAAAAAGATCCAAATGTTGGTTAGGTATACTCAAAGTCGTTTTTGATCAGAATTTAACATCCCATCTTGCACATAGTTTTCTCGAGTCCAATTGTTCATGGCTTTAGCAATTTCACTCAAAGTCAATTGTTTGTCATCCATAACCATATCATGTAGAGAATTAATTATTTGTTCAGTGTACGACAACGTTGAAACTCACCTGCCCACTTACAAACCATTGTTTTTGAAGGAGCATACTCCCCTAATACATTTATCATTTCACTATGAATTTCCATTGCATCTAAACCTTTTTTTTAAAGAATTTAATCATTGCATGCTTTTCAATATTTTTCATTTTGAAAAATAACACTGATACGAATGCGTTTTTGTACGAATGAATTGGCAGATTGACTTGAAACTTCACATAGATCCATGAAGGATGGAGCTTCAAACTGTAGTAGATTATAAAGTTCTTTTATTACGCCGTGTTGTGGATTCGACTAATGGAAATTCCTGGGTCTTCAGCAACACTGTCACGTACCAAATCGGTTGTGCGATTGTCCAAACTGTAAATGTCACGTAATTTTCTAAAAACATTTTTTCACCGGACGCCCATTTACATAAAACAATTTTAACGCGTTGTTGTATTGTGTACCACTAGATCTAGGCAAATACAAAATACCATCTGTGTTTTTTTCAAGAATTAAAAAAACCGCCCAATTTGAAAGACCCTTTACTTACTAAAGGTGTTTTATATGGAGATTCTTCTATAGTTAAATAACCTCCACTGTTATGATAAGCAGTTTGAAGAAACTCAGGGTTTTGATTATCTTCGCTTTTCTTAAAATAAGGTAGCACATCTTTAGAACCCCATCCAGGATTTCCTAGAGATTCCCACATGTCGTAATCCTTTTTGTTCCCTCTAACATACAGCATATAGTTCAATGTTGATGAACCTCCGATGATTTTACCCCTGGGCCAGTTACATTGTTTGTCTTTCATAGCTGAAATGTATATAAGTCCAGAAGAAAGGTACAATATATTTTATTGTAACACCCATTATGTGTTCTGACCTAAGCACGCTCCTTTTTGTGGTTCGGTTTTATATTTCCAATCGATGTCTGAGAGTTGATGCCGAGCAGCCATGAGTGGTATGTCGGTAAGTTCGTTTTCGTCTTCGCCTGCTTCCAAAAGGAGCACTTTCCAGTCGTCTATTTCACTCAGTCTGTTTGCTACGACAGCTCCTAAAGGTAATATCTATATATATATATATATATATATATATATATATATATATATATATATATATATATATATATATATATATATATATAACTATATAGTATAACTTTTTTATTTATTTGAAGTGATAGACTTCCAAATGTAAAGTTGAAATAACTTGTCTAAGAAAAATGTACAAACAATGTTTTCCGGTGTTGCCAGAGTTTTTCAGTAGCTACTAAAATAATATGTTTTCAATGGCAACACCATATTTTTTTAACATAATTTGACAAATCTTAAAATTCGAAATATAAAATGTTTTATTGGAGTAGCCATTTTAGAACTATTAGTAAAAACAATTAAAATAATCTGCAGTCAACAGGAACTAAAAGAAGCTAACATAGCAATAGTAGGTCTTGGAAATTAAACAAAAATTGTGTTGTTTGAAAGGAGCCATCATTATTGTGCTGCATTATATTATTTGAAAGCTGTTGTATTTGAATGTGTATAAAATAACTTTTTAATTCAGCTGCTAAGATGAATCAGTTATTTTATCAAGAAGAAAAAGTTGAATTAATTTTTCTTCATGTTGGTGGCTTAAGTAATTGCCCAAGAGGTAGGTTGTTCTCAGTCTAAGGTGTGATCCACTTTACAGGGGAACAATTATCATCTATACAAAATGAAAAGTCCAATTGTTTTATTGGAACCTTCGATGTGAAACACTAAACTAAAAGAGATTTACCACTAAACACCAAATCACTTTTTTAAAATTTAATTAGAAAATATAAGTTTAGAAAATTATTGAAAGAATCTTCGACTTTTCAAAAGGATCAGAATACAAAAAAAATCATGGTAATAGCATTTGATGCCCAATTGACAAGAGGGCTAGACAAAATTTTGCAAAAAGTGGGCATTATGATTGTGTACAAACCATATAATAAATTAAGAGAAGTTCTGGATAATCCGAAGGATAAAGTAAATCAACATGAAAAGTCGGGGATTTACGAAATTAGTTGTCAAGACTGTGATCCGAGGTATATTGGGCAAACAAAAAGATCCATATTGACAGGATATAAAGAACATATTGTCCACATTAGATATGGGAGAAATGAAAGATCTTGTGTTGCACAGCATGCAATCGAACATGATCACAATATAGATATTAGGAATTTAAGACTAGTAAAAAGTGTAAATAACAATAACAATAACAAAATGTAAGAAAATCATGAACCTGGATAAAGGACCTATTCCGTTCAGTCAACTTTTTCAATTATTAATGTAGGGCTCAGGAAACTTCACGTTTTTTTACACGCTTCGTTAGATTATCATATAAATAGAACATAGTTTAGTTTTAAAATTAGATTAAATAATCTCCTGATGATGCTAACATGGTTAGCGAAACGTGCGTCGAGAACTTTAAAAAAGTGATTCGGTGTTTAGTGATAAATTTCTTTGAGTTTCAACACTTGGGATTAGGATATTCTGAAATGCGTAATGTCAAGCCATGACATTAGTTACTATTCATTTCTGTCAGAGGGACAAAGTGTAAATAAGGCTTGCCGGAGAATATCCATCAAATAGGTTAGATTTGTCAAAGGACAATTCATTGATGCGCAAGAGTTTTTGGCCAAAAATCCAACAAACGTCATCGACCAAGGACTTTACTCGCCTGATATGGCCCCGGTCCACTTGTTCTTGTTCCCGAAGCTAAAATTACCACTTAGAGGAAGGCGTTTTGGCCACAAAAGAAAATCCAAAGAGTTTTCAAACTGTTTGGAAGACTGGGAAAAAATGTTGGAATAAGTGTAGCAGTGAGAACGTTTTACTTTGAAGGGGTCGAATAAATAAATACTTTGGGTGTAATTTACTAATGTAGGGCTCAAGAAAAGTACTAATGTAGGGCTCAGGAAACTTCACGTTTTTTTACACGCTTCGTTAGGTTATCATATAAATAGAACATAGTTTAGTTTTAAATTAAATTAGATTAAATAATCTCCTGATGATGCTAACATAGCTAGCGAAACGTGCGCCGAGAAGTTTCAAAGAGTGTTTTAATGTTTAGGGGTAGAAGTTCAGTGTTTCACACCGAAGGTTCCTGTAAAAGAATTGATCTGAAGAATCGTTGATTAAATTGCGGAAAGTTATTTTCTTTACATCGTGTATATATAGTTGTATACATTATCATTTACCTGCAGATCCAGCTCCAATTACAATAAAATCATATTTAATCAAGATATCGGCAGTTTTAATATTATTTAATTTTTCTTGATTCTCAATTTTGTGATACAGCCAAGTCGCTAACATTGCAATTCCTATATAAATTCTAGTAGATTTTGATATACCCATATTGAAATTTTAAGCAAGCACTTCAAGATTTTCGTATCATAAAGCCTCAATTATAAAACTATTGTTTCACTAAATTAATCTTACAATTAAATATTACAAATATTATTAAATATTATTATATTACTTATATACAGTATTGTATGTGACCAACAATAATGTAATAAAATTTAATATAAAATATTACGTTTATTTTATTATCAATTAATTTAATACTTTAGAATATATTTTTTAATATCGTGTATAATCTAATTAGTAAAGGTAATATAGAATATGAATAGGTATGAATAAATATTTTGAGTGTAGGAGGGTAGTCCCGGAAGTAGTAGATGACGGTTGGTGTTTGAACAGAATGACTGTGGTAGAAAGTACCAACCTTATAAATCTTAAGTTTGAAGTTTAACGACGCTACGTTATTTAGTATTTGTTTGGCAGCCCTTAATAGTGAACCGATAATAACCATGGTCCATGGTCCAACCCATATCAAAGCGGAGATAAATTCTAGTTTGGGGAATCTGCTCCTTCGTTTACAAGAGTAAAATATTGGGCGGCAGAGTTTAAACGAGGCCGTACAAACTGCCAACACGAACACCGCAGTGGTCGACTAAATGAGGTGATCACGCTAGAAATGGTGAAACAAATACACAAAATGGTATTAGATTGGTGCTGTAGATCACATATTGACTGATAATTTGGACATGAAAAAAACTATGCGCAAGTGGGAGCTGCGATTACTCACAGTGTAATAAAAGCAGAAGTTTCGCAGCAGTATAACTGATTTTATACCATCGTCGATTTATAACCATGGATGAAACATAGGTCCATTACTTCACACCTGAGACGAAGGGACAGTCAAAACAATTGACTGAAGTGGGAGAATCGGCTCCAAAGAAGGAGGGGTTTTTTTTGGGATGTGGATAATTTTCATTGATTATCTTCAGAAAGGAAAAAAAATCAACGGCGAGTATTATGCGAACTTATTACAGCGCTTGAGTAGTGAAATCAAGAAAAAAACGGCTGCATTTGGCGAAAAAGAAAGTTTTGTTTCATCAAGACAATGCACTAGTTCACACATCCGTTATCGCGATGCCCAAAACAGTTAGTTAAAGTTTGAATTGCTTTATCACGCACCTTATTCGCCAGATTTAGCCCCCTCGGGTTATTTTCTGTTTCCAAACTTGAAAAATTGGCTCGGTAGTAAAAGATTTGCCGATAATGAAGAGGAGCTTGACGATTCTCGCTGTAAACAGAGAATCGAAGCTATTGGACATTGCTGGGAAAAGTGCATCGAGGTGAAAAGAGTCTATGTAGAGAAATAAAGATTTTTTCCCAAATTTATTGTTTTCTTTCTTAGGTCGGGTACTTTTGGGACTACCCTCGAATGCTAAGGGCAACATTTTATGGTGGTGGAAAATGATGACTTTTTACTTTACCATGTATCGGGGGACAAAAACAAATAAAAATCCCATAAACATATTTGAATGGAACTGAAAATATACCAACTGTATAACACTATCTTAAGATGGACGGGTCCCTCTAACGACGCTCTCCCATAAAACTAGTGTTCAACCACCATCTGATGCATCTTTGGTGTGAGTATTGAAGACAACTCAGCTGTTGTTATACCTCTCTTCCAAAAGTGAAACACACACAATGTTGCCAAATCGAACACTATACCACCAGCCCCATTACTTTATTTACGCCTTTACGGAGGCTTAAAAAAAGATACAAACAACATATAAAAAGACTTTATTACAAAAATAATAAATAAATATTTCTAAAAGGAATATTAAACTAACAGCATAGAAAAAGTACAACATTTTGATTCACTACACAAAACAAAAATAGAAAAGGTGAATTGTAAAATTTTTATTTCGCTCACTTTAAAACTATTTTGTGCTTGTACGACTAGTTCAGCTTAAATTTTAATATTTATAATTTTTGTTTGCAATAATAATGTAATAAGTCACTGAGGATATTTTGTGCTATTCCTATGAATCACTTTAGATGTTCTTCAACCAAAACTCCTTTATCAAGTCTGATCCTTTCTCCCCAATCATAATCACTGGGGCATTGGTATTACCACTTACTAAATTTGGCATTATACTCGCGTCTATCACTCTCAAACCCTTGACACCATATACCCGGAGTTGAGGATCGACTACAGCCTGTTGGTCCCAATATGGTCCCATTTTTGCTGTACCCACCGGATGGTATATCGTAGCCGAGTAAAGCCGAATCATGCATTCGAAAAACTTGTCAGAATATCTACCGAGAGGACTACATTGAGGGAAATCGTGAAGTCGACTGCCGTAGCTTTGAAACGCTGGCGTTTGACTTAGGGCGACTCCAATTTTAGCACCCTCGACGAGTGTCTTCATGTCGAAATCATCGAAGAAGTAATTTGGATAAATCAGAGGAGGATCCAGAGGTCTTTTACTTCTCAATCTGATCGTTCCCCGACTCCTCGGCCTCAAAAGCATGGGGATAACACTCCAAGCATCTTGATTCTCTATGGGTTTGAACACTCGATTGTAGAAAATGTCAGAGAGTCCGTGGGCTTTCTTCAATTGAGCTCCACGATCAGAGTGAGTTGATCCACTGACAAAATGAAACTCTATATCGGGAAAATCATCAGAAACGTTGGCGTATTTGGTATTGACGAAAGCCAATCCTTCAACACCTCCCATAATAGTTAAGGGACCTCCACCCCATACCGCGTACTGCATCACGGTCCCTACCGAATAAACCCTGTCCAGAGTGATTGAATCTGGCTTGTTAATGAGGAAAGTCAGTCCTCCTAAACCAATATGATCCTGGAGGTTATTTCCAACTTGCAAGTCCTGTATTACGGGTATCTTAAGGCGTTCTAGTTCTTGTTTCGGTCCAATGCCCGACAACATCAATATCTGGGGAGAGTTAACAGCACCAGCCGAGAGAATTACCTCTTTCCTCGCTCTGATATGGTATATTTTTCCATCTCGCAAGAATTCCACTCCGAAAGCAATTTTTGAAACAGGATCTATTAGGACTTTTGTGACGTGAGAGTTCATGGCGACGTGGAGATTGGGTCTTAACCGGACCGGCCTGAGGAAAGCTTTGCCAGTTGAACACCTGGCACCGCTGCGAATGGTACCTTGCGCCATCATGAATCCAGTATGGAATTCGCCATTTATATCGCGGTTTTTATATCCCAGTTGTTTGCCCCCTTCAAGGAATGCTGCCACCTGTAAAAAAAAAGTAGTTGAGAAACTTAACTAATCACAAGAAAATTTTTGGAGAAGATTGTGTTGAATTTATAGAAATAAGATTGGGGAGTAAGATGTTGAAGAACTTTTCATTCAAATTTTAGCACAGATATCAGAAAGACTTGTTAAAAGAGACTTAGTCTTTCAAGTATACAAATTTTGTATAGGCTTCTTTTATTTCAATTCTTCTTCTTCTTATTCTTGAAGGATACCTAATGATCTGTTTAATTTTTCGAAGGCTGTTTAATTTTGATATTCCTGAGATGTAGATGCCCAACTGATGAGATTAGTTGTTTTCTGTCTTTAACGATCTGAGCCAGTCTTTTTCTACCCCATCTCACTATATCCTCTACTCTATAGGTTGCTCTTATATCGCTGGTTCTCACTCCCTTCATCCCTAAACGTCTTTGCCGTAATTGCTTTTAGAGTTTTCATCTCTGTTGTTAGAATTACTAGGTTCTCTGGTTGAACAGCGTTTTAGATTTGTAAAATATCGACGTTTCGGCTTCCAGTTTGAAGCCGTTATCAAGAGAATCTAGTGGCTTTGCTCCAGGGTCTAAATCTGCCTACTCCTCAGGGCTCACAACTAGAAAAGAACGTGGTTGGGGCGAGCTCTTCATTAAAAGGTAGTGTGTGGGGCGCTGGGTTGTGGGGGTTTGGGATGGGCAGTTTGCAAATAAGGAGTTTCCATGTATTGGAACCATAGTTGAGGAGAGATCCGCTTTTCGAACGGCGACAGAATGTTCGTATATGCTATTTTGTATACGTCTGTTGGTTTGGCCGAAAAAAAAAAAAAATATATATATATATATATATATGATTGGGAGCAGCCAGAACAAGGAATACGTGGCAAATTTTATCAGTAACTCCCTTGATGTATGACAGAAGAACTTTGTGGTTTTGGGACAATTCTCTAGTGGATTGGTGGATATGACTTGCTGCCTAAACTTTATCAGTATGGCTGGTAGATATGACTTTTTGCCTGAATTTTACCAATATGGCCCACCATGGGACAGCTCAAAACTAGAATGAATGGAATTTTTTTGGGGAAAAAAAATTAAAAATCGCGAATTTTTGCAGATTATTTTCGAAAAACTCAAAAGATGAAATATTTTTTTTGTAATTTTATTGACAAGTTCGTTTAAAAACGTCATATGTGGTCAATTTTTGGAAAATAACTATTTGAAAAAATGCCGGTTTTTTGAAAAATTCATAATTTTTTTCCGGCTGAGTAAAAAAAAATCACAGAACAGTATTTAGTCAAGTAACCTTAAAAACCATAACATAAAAATTTCAGCCAAATCAAAATATATATATATATATATATATATATATATATATATATATATATATATATATATATATATATATATATATGGAAGAGTAAAACAATTGAAATGGAGATGGGCAGGCCATGTAGCGAGGCGATGGGACGACAGATGGACCAAGGCAATCTTGGAGTGGATACCGCTTGATCGCAAACGTCCGCGAAGAAGACCGAAAGCACGATGGATTGATGACATCGTTAAGTATATTGGACCCGAGTGGCAGAGGAAAGCCCAGGACCGTGAAGGTTCGAAGCATGCTGAAGCATGTTGTTGCACTATCGATTACACTATTAAAGAACAATAAAATACCACTACAAAAATTAAATAATAAAAGATTCAAATGGACTGTATTCAATACATTTCAAATTTAGTGGCTGTGTTCGGTTGGCACCATATGCGACGTTGTCGAGTTTAAAATTTGTCTTGTTGATATTTATTGACACGTTTGGAAGTTATCCCATTTGTATTTGAACGTTTATTTTCATTTTTATCTTGCGATCGAAAACAGTTTCTTTAAAAACTTAAGTCGCGCCTGTAAAATGCCAAATTATTAAAATAGTCGTTCTCAAGAGTTTGTGGCATCTCTGATACACCATTTGAACAAGAACGAGACAATAATGGGCCATTATTTCCCTTTGCGGCTGTTAGAGAGGTATGTTAACTTAATTGCTAATACTTGAATATGTTTAGTTTAAGTCATATTTTTTTTGCGTGTTACAGCAGCCTTAAGGTTGAGCATGTTCACTGTTTTCCATTACATTTCCACTGTAGTACCATTTCACAAAAAGTGAAAATGAACAATGAAGTTTTAGAGTCGCCTAGAAAACCTAATTTTACTAAAAGGGTTACCAATACTGCAACTTTGGATAGAACTTCTATTCGTGACATGGACTAAAGCTGCCATTCAAGATTGGTTAACTAATAATAATATAGCTTTTTCATAGAAGTGCTTAAAACTGAACTATTAAGAATTGTAGCAAAGGACGTACCACAACCAAATGTATTATTTTGATATATTTCCTAAGTGAATGCTTTTTAGAAATAAACCAGCACGGAAATATTTAGTAGACAACTTAGCAGAGCAATATGGGCACAAAGTTCTACGTATTCCTATATTCCTATATTACTATATAATTACTATAATAAACACAGGGGTAGAAATGGTAATACACAGCAAGACTATAAACATGTGGCGTGAGGCACTTCACACTGTTACTCTTAAGATATGGAAGAATACGATCAAGCAGACTGAAAAGGAAATAATGAAATGAACTGACAGAGAGCATATACTGGATCGAAAAGAAGTTCTTCCCTTAGTTATAAATACTGCAGATCATAGCGGTGATTCCAAGTGAAAATAAGTGAATGCAGATATTTCATTATTTTTTCTGTTTAATACTTGTATATTATATATCAATAAATGTCACTGATAATTTTATAATTTTTTTATTTTAATAACCATTCAAATATTAAAAAATGGTCGATGGTTTTTTGAACGCAGCATTTTACATGTGCTGAATCTATCTAGAGGTAATAAATGCAACGACAACTTGCAACTTGCAACGACACTTGCAAGACTTTCAACATTTATTCTAATTTTGTAACTTTGTAATTTGCATTTAATTTGGAGATCATTTTTTTAATTGTTATTAAAGTTAAATTGTAAAAATCATTCGCTAAAGTAAGGTTATGATAATTAATCGGAATCTGGCAACAGCGCAGCCAAAATTTTGATCATGTGCTTAATGACGTGCAACGGTTTTAATTTTGTAACATTCTTTAGATTTTCTAAAACGTGTATTTCAATAAATAATAAAGGTTTTTTGACTAACATAAACACGGATCACTACTTGACTAGAATCAAACTTAGTTTAAAATTTCAAAAACTTATTCAAAAGAGACTGCTAATACCAAAGTTCGATCCAACGAAAATAAAACCAGCCCTTACAGAAGAGCTTGATAAACAACCAGCACAGAACTGGCAAGAATTGAAACAAAAAATTATTAAAACAGCCTTAAAGTTGGTCCCTTTACAAAAACGTAGAAAACATCCGTGGTGGGATGAAGTTTGCGAGCAAGCAGTATTAAGCCGAAGTAAAGCATTCAAAGATTGGAACAGTCAAAAAACAGCAATAAACTATAACATCTTTTCGGAAGTAAGAAAAGAAACATCGAAGCTAATTAGACAAATTAAAAGAAAATATGAAAACAATCAACTTAATGAAATAGAAAAAGATTTCCAAAAAAATAACACCCGAAACTTTTACAAAACATCATCAAAACAGGCTATCAACCGCAGAGCCTATGCTTTCAAAAGGAAAACGGACAACTAGCTCTTAGCCTTAAACAAATTACCAACACTAAACCCTAAACAAACAAACCCAGATTCATTACCACCGAATGAAGAGGAAATACTTAGGCAAATCAAGCGGCTTAAAAATAACAAAGCTTCTGGTGAAGATGGAATCACTGCTGAACTTTTGAAATCCGCTGGTCCAGGTACAATCAAGGAAATAACCAAAATTCTACAAGAAGTTTGGCGAACCGAACGGATTCCGGAAGACTGGAAAGATGCTCTAATCCATCCACTACATAAGAAAGGAGATAGAACGGATGTAAACAACTATAGAGGAATATCTCTTCTCCCAGTTTGTTACAAGATTCTATCTCAATGTCTACTAGACAGAGCACAGGGACAGTTAGAACCGAACATTGGTGAATATCAGGCAGGTTTTCGACCGGGCAGATCCTGAATCTAAAGTTGATTCTAAGATATCAAAAACTATACTGTATGTATATATATATATATATATATATATATATATATATATATATATATATATATATATATATATATATATATATATGATTTATGATTCTCCAAGCAGAAAAAAGGGTAGGCTATTTGTACGCCCAATGTGAAGAGAATTTGACGGATACAGTAAATTTTTATAAACATAAAATTTGCTCAAAAAAAAGCCATGAATTAAGTTAGGAACCTTATATAACTGGCTTACCAAAGGTGTTCTAAAAGGTGGTTCAGACACAGTCAAATATCCTCCGGTACTATGATAATGGGTTTGAGTCAAATACGGATTTTTGTTATCTTCACTTTTCTTGAAATAATATAGTGCGTCTGCTGATCCCCACCCAGGATTTCCCAGAGATTCCCATACATCATAATCCTTTTTGTTCCCTCTAAGATATAACATGTAGTTCAGTGTGGATGATCCCCCAATTACTTTTCCTCTAGGCCAATTACATCTCCCATTATTCATAGCTGAAAAAGAATCATTATGAGAGTGAGTTAAGTTAACAATAATTGTAAAATGGACTAACCCAGACATGCTTGTCCCTGAGGTTCGCTCTTATATTTCCAATCGAGCTGAGACTGTTGAAGATAAGCTGCCATCAATGGAACGTCTGATATCTCGGTTTCATCTCCCCCGGCCTCCAATAGTAACACTTTCCATCGTTCCACCTCACTAAGTCTATTTGCCAGCACCGCACCTGGAATAGAGAAACCTATTCTTACTGTGCGCACTTTAACAAAGAATGATAAAGTCGAGACTACCAGAAAACTGATTTTTCAATTTAATACTTTTGTAGCAATTAGCACATCGGTCAATAAGTTCCCAGTCTGCCACATATAGAGACACTTACGAAAAATCCTTACCAATGGTCGATTGTGCCACCCTTCAAACATCATGCGTCCAAATTTCGTGACAATCTGTTTAATAGTTTCTGAGTTGTGCTTTAAATGACGCTACTTTTATTTTCAAAGCAAAGGGAAAAAAAAAATTTCATTTGTTGATTAAGCATTGCCTTTTGATGAATAAAAATAAGCAAAACGATGACTTTATAAACATTATCCGATCTCTGCCTCAGGAAAATCAACCATAATTGATTAGTATGCTGAATTCAAACGGAGCCGTACAAGTACTGATGATGTTGAACGCTCTGGGCGTCCAAATGAGGTTAGGTTTACCAGGCATACACTAATCAAAAAAATTCAAAAAATTTTATTTTACAAAACCGTAAAGTAAAAATGGAGGAGATTGCTGGTATCATGAAAATATCGAAAGGAAGTGTTTACACTTCCATCACTATATTTCGGAGTCAAATTGGCAGATAAAGCAGTCCAAAGCGACCAAAGTTACAACCATCAGCAGGCAAGGTTATGGCCTCTGTATTTTGGGATGCGCATGGGATATTGTTCATTAATGATCTTAAACGTCAATCGTAAAAGGTAAACCCATCGATAGCAAGATAAATCGCTCTATCAAAAAAGTGTATATATGTTAGAAAAGCGGTGAAATGATCTTCCAGGAGAATATATTGATGAATAAAGACGAAATTTGCAAAAAAAGCGTTTTATTTGTCAGACCGGGGACTGATACTGACCAGTGTGTTAATTCTGTTTGTGGTACATTGAAATAATTGTACCTGCTGATCCTGACCCAACCACGATGAAATCATATATGTCAAGCAGTTGATCGGTGGCAACATTGATTGGTCTGTTTTCGGTATCGAAATATTCGTAGTTGAGATAGGTGAGCGTTGCAACCAGAGCTGATACGAATACTCCAACATTTGTGGCTGCAGCTGCTGCTTCCATTACTGAAATTCAAGATAATATTGTTGTAGTATCTTCTTCTTCAGAAATATGTCTTATATGAAATAGAAAGACTTGACGCGCGTTTCGCTAACTTTGTTTAGGAGATTATTCAGTCGCGTCATCATTTTCTCCGCGCGTTGAGAAGTAAAAAAAAGTGATTTGGAGTTTAGCGATAAATCTCGGCGAGTTTAAGTCTTGTGGTGTTTTATGGTAAATATACTTATAAATGACACAAAGCTTCGTTCGTAAACAACCTACATGGCGTCTCCTTAATCTGGCAATACTAAGGAAGACTGGTGGTAAAAGGACGCAAAGGGATTTTCTTACATATATCGCCCTTCTGTAAAAAAAAAATTGAAGAAGATGACAAAATAGACAAGGATGAATAGGAAATATAATCATAAATGTCTATTCCAACAGTTTTTGTTTTGCCTATACTCAAGTGAGATTTTTCACTTAGATGATTTAATTTTTGTAATCACATTTTAAAAATATGTTGATTTTTTGTTGATGTGTTCCACAAATCCACCTCCATCACAATTCACTTATTAATAAAAAAATATATCACACACTTCACATACTTTTAGTAAGCCAGATCATTTTGTCTAGTTATCGGCCATACAGCTCACAAAGAACTAATTAATATATATGGCTCAAAACAGTTTTATAACAATTTGATTTTCTTGCAAGATTTTTCATTAAAATTTCGATCACATTTTTCGTGACACCACTTTCTATTTCACTACCAAAATTGTGTCATCGTTACATTTTTCATGTGCTACACTGGTTCGTACGTGTCCAGCTATTCGTATACACTTTGTATATCCTAAAAGCACACCGAACGATGGTCTACATCGATGTCTGAAAAGTTAGACTCGAAATGGTGGAATTTTACGCTTTTAAAATAGATTTTTAACTTGATTTAGAAATTTGATTTCTTTATTTCAGTATTGACACCACAAACATAATTGGATTGTGTCGGCAGTTTTTAAATATAAAAATTCCTATATTTTTTATTATTGATAACACCGGTCTACAATATTTTTTTTTTGGTGTCTAAGATTTTAGAACTGATTTTATCTATATTTGGGGCGGTAAATCTACAGTGTGTCGCATTTAAGATGAAGGCACCCCCACATTTTCGCTATTTGAAGGAATACAAATTTGTATGATAGGTGACGTTTTTTAAGATACTCAACTGACATCAGAACTTTAATCTAAGCCTACTACGAATTCACAAACAGGGTCAATTCTCCATATTTTGCTTCGCGTTAAATATATCGAAAAAAGTTATTAGAAAAAGTTGTACAGGATGTTATTCTAATCCCATATACCAAGTTTCATGACAAAATTCGCATTTTTAATTTTGTCATTATTTTGGTCTATACACAAAATTATTACAACAGAGTCGTAAAAGAATCGAAAAATGTATTCGAATAGACGGAGGACTAGTTGTGAGAGATCACATTTGATAGTTAATTATTTGTATTATGAAAATTATTATTATATACTATATAGTTTTTCCTAAATTTGATCTCAATTACCAAAAATTGTTTTCCAATAATAATAAAATAATTAATCCTGTGTAAGTGCTATTTATTTTACTGAAATATTTGAATACATGACACTATTGACAATGTGTCAAGTTATTACTCACCATGGCACACTAATTATCAAATTAAACAAATAAACTTGTGTATAGACCAAAATAATGAAAAAATTTAAAATGCGAATTTTATCATGAAACTCTGTATATGAGGTTAAAATAATATTCCGAACAACTTTTTCTAATAACCTTTTTCGATATCTCTAACGCGAAGCAAAATATTCAGGATTGACCTTGTCTGTGAATTCATAGTAGGTAGAGTTTAAAGTTCAGGTTTCAGTTGAGTATCTTAAAAAATGAGACCCATCCACATGTATGACTGTGCAAAAATTCAAATCTGTATTCCTTCAAATAGCGGAGATATGGGGGGTCCCCATCTTAAATGCGACACACTGTAGATAGGAAATCAGTTTTTTCTATATGCTCTACTTTTTTAGATACATCCACTAGCTATCAATGTTTTTTTTTCAATTTAATATATTCGAACATGGGTGTTCTAAAATTATTATTCAAGGATTGGTTCCTGTATATTTGCTCTATTGTCTGTCTGCTGTTGAGTAAGCTCCAGGAAAATCCACTAGATCGCATAAGCATTGCCGTTCCGGTAACTAAAGTGACCTTCAGCACTTGAACTAGAGTTAAGGCTGGTAGAGTTGAAAATGGTAAACTTTCTCCTTGGTAAGCAAAGTGGCCATACCAAATATCCTTGCTTCTTGTGCCTCTGGGATAGCAGAGATAAAACACACCACTGGGTTAGAAACTTGTGTCCTAAGAGAGAAAACATAGACGTTGTTGGAGGAGAGAAAAACATCTTTCCTTCACTGCATGTCAAGCTGGGCCTAATGAAGCAGTTTGTAAAGACTCTTGATGAGAATGGATCATGCTTTGCATATATAGGAAAAAAAATGTCTCAGTTGAATACGGAGAAAATTAAAACTGGAATATTTGACGACCCTCAAATAAGACAACTCATTAAGGATCCTGTCTTCGTAAATTCGATGAATGAGGGTGAGCGAAAAGCCTGGACTTCATTTGCTGTAACTGTCGGAAATTTTCTGGGTGAACGCAAAACTGAAAACTATATTAAACTGGTAAACAAGATGCTTTCCGTTTTCCTCAAAATTTAGGGGTATACCAGTGAGGAACAAGGTGAAAGATTTCACTAGGATATTAAAACTATGGAAGACCACTACCAAGGAAGATGGGATACGCACGTGATGGCAGATTACTGCTGGAGGTTAAAAAGGGAAAGTTCCAAAAAACATTCAAGAATGTCACGGAAAAGAAGCTTCTGAAGTGTTCAGTGACTAGTTGGTTCCAGCGACGATTTTTTCCTTTATCTCTGAATGTAATAATATTTGTGTATATGTATAATATAATAATAGAAATTACGTGTTTAAATAAATAAGTAAAGGTTAATATCTCAAATTTCCACCATATTTAAAATTGTATATATAACAATTGTTTACACACCGACCCGAGACCGCATTTTTTATTATAACTTTTTTATTAATTATTTTATTTATAATGTTTGAGTCGTATCCGTTATTTACTGCGATCTGTTTGATGACATTCAATTCTTTATTTTAATTATCTATTGACATGAGGATATTTAATAATCTATGTATAGAGTTAAATGCTGCCACTTTTCGTGAATAAGGATGACAAGAGTTATCGTGTATAACTAAATCTGTATGTGATGAATCTGAAGATCTTTCTGTACTAGGTTAAACGAACATACAATAAGTTATATTGAACAACAAAATAATTCCCATTATGGTAACCACTTAATGTTACATTATGAGAATAAATCCAAAAAAATTAATATTTTAGAGAGCCTAGAAATTAATAAAAGAAAAAAATAGATAGTTTGCTAAATGACCAGCTAGACTTAAATAGTTCGCCGTTATTAAACTTATATTGTCCTCCTAGACGTTGACCAAAAAAGTGGATTTCTCCAATATCATTTTTATGGTATTATTAGGGCGATGGACACTTTAGGTTGTAATTACTTTTCTCACTCTTAGTTTAGTAAAGTTTGTATTTAAAAAAGACACTGTGTGCCGAAAAAAAGATTTACATACAATTTTAAATACAGAGGAAATTTTAGATATTAATCTTTGTTTATTTATTTAAAATGAATTTCCACCAAGTATCGGCTATCTCAGTAAAATTAATTACGGGTTTAGTTTTTTTATTCGATCCATGGATTTAACATAAAATAGTGTAACTTATATTTCATTAAAATGTTATATTTTAGAAGCTTCAGCTATTAGGCAAAAATTATTACCATATTTGAATTCAGGGCACCAAATTCGTATGAAATCAGCTCCAAATACCCCGTTACTAAAACAACTGTTGGCCTGTGTAATTGAATGAATCAAATTAGATATTTGTTTTTGGAAACTACTCATTCCACGGCGAACATGTACCTTTAATGACCAAATTTAGCATAAATTGGGACACTAAAGATATAACAATCAAAGTAAACGATGTGGTCTTGGTAATTGATGATCTATTGCAAATGAAAGTCAAAAAGATGCTGGAAAAACTATCGGTGGTATGTGAGAGAGTGAATTGAAAATCAAATTCATGACAAACCTTGTCCCATCAAATTATCCCGAAATATTGGGAGGAGAAATAGAACTAGTTCATCAATACATACATCTGGGTCACGAAATAAGAATCAACAGCAGAGATCAACCATTTGAAATGAGAGGAAGACTAAGTTTCGTCTGGGCAGCATGCGAAATTTTAAGAGATATATCTAAAAGTGACATTCCCGCTAGCTAGCTAGAAAAGAAAGACGTTCAGTCAATGGAATAGAGACCTTCAGTTACGGAATAGAGACCTTCACTCTAATTTCAACTTCAGCATATAAATTAAAGATTACGCTGGGACGTAAGGTACTTGACATAACCCTCAGAGATATTATACGCAATAAAGATATAGGCCAATGTACCGATATCACAGATGCCGTTTCTCGTATGTCTAGCTATTTTAAAATGTAAATGGGTTGGATATCGCCAGACTGCGACACACAAGATAGACATGTAAATTGCTGGAAAGGTGACCAAGGGCTTGTGCAGGTTGCAGAGGACCAACGCAATGGTCCGGAATATTAATATGATACCACATAGCTGGCTATAAGCAGCTCGGGATATAGGGTGATGGATGTTCAGCACTGGACGTAAATGACTGGATGATGATGATGATTCCATGGCGAAACTTTTCTACTGGAATTCGGATTGTTGAATTGTGGGTTTTAGCTCCGAAATATTTTGAGAGAAGTCAAATACCGTTCAATAAGCCCCACATTTAAGTATTGTCTAAATGATTGTGACGTGTTCAATAATTTTTTGGGTTTTTCGCCACGATCTAAAACTCAAAAAATATCAAAAATATTTGTTCTTATGTAAATAAGGAATCAATGGGTAAAAAACAAAAACAAAAAAGAGACAAATTTCTCAGTGATTCATTTTTCTGTAATAAATTTGCCTAACAACAAACTAGACATAACCAACAGAAAAAGAATCACTGAGTAATTGGTCTCCGTTTTGTTTTTGTTTTTTACCCAGTGATTCTTTATTTACATAAGAACAGATATTTTTGATATTTTTTGAGTTTTAGATCGTGGCGAAAAAACCCAAAAAGAGAAAAAAAAGCCCCATATTTACCAGATATGGCACCGTGTAACTTTTTCCTGTCCCCTCGATTGAAGAAACCACTTTGTGGATGCCGTTTTGGATCCTTAGAAGACATTTAAGAGAGTTCGCTGGTCGTTTTGAAGGAAATATTTGAAGTCAGGTACAAAAACTGTTTCGAAGACTGGAAAAGACTTTGAAATACGTGTATTGCAGTGTGAGGGAGGCAAAATAAATTTGGATGAATAATTAAGTCCTTTGTGTTTTATTTAACAAGTCATCTTAATTTTTATACATGATCGTGATTTTTAACGAGTGTCGGAATTTTCGATAATGGTAGCTGTTGTCAATTTAAAATTCGAACGCACTAAAAAATTCACCCTATACATAAAAAAAAGTATCATTAAATAAAAGATTTTTATCGATGAAAATAATTCAAAGTACCACCCAAATTTAATATTAATCGAATGCGCAACCCAAAGTCATCAAACTAATAAGAATTCAAGAACCGTTCGTCCATTGTCCCACTTGCTTGGACGGGCCTACAAAATTGTTTCAAAAACTTCCTCGTAACTGTAAGCAATTTGGCAAAAGCCTTTTTTTTAATCGGTGAAAGACTACGTGATGTTCCCCATGGTTTATTTGCGGTACTTTTAGTATATTTTTATATAACGGGTATGCAAATCGTATGTAAAAATTATGATAATTCGCAAATTTTTATGTAATGATCGTTATTTTACTTTACTTCTCCGTAACTCTTGCAGTGTAGGCATTGTGAGTTGAGGTTGGTTGGTTTGGCACTTTGACGAATATATTCTAGCTTCTAGGGGCACTAGCTAGAGTTAGTGGACATTTTGACATATACATATGAAAAACAAATCTTTCATCAGTACTTCCACGTACCTCTGTTCGTCTCAAATCAGCCGCCACTCTCACACCGAGACAAGTACCTCCCAGGACCGATTTATGGCCTCACAGCCGTCGTCAGCTGGGCTCAAGTTTAATGCAAGGAGACAGCTGAACAGAAACGAACAGAGCAAGACTAAGTCAACTGGCCATATTGATCCATATTGGCCATATTGACCAACTGGTCGCAATCTCAATGCAACTTGCGCCATCGTAAGATGAATGTTCGCAGCAGTCGGAACTACGCAATACATTCTTCCCACAACTTTGGATGTAGGTATGAGATATGCTCAAAAGATAGTGTAGTGAGGCCGTGGAGAGAATGTATATATTGTATATATATATATATATATATATATATATA
This sequence comes from Cosmopolites sordidus, assembly GCA_031761425.1. Taxonomy (NCBI): domain Eukaryota; kingdom Metazoa; phylum Arthropoda; class Insecta; order Coleoptera; family Curculionidae; genus Cosmopolites; species Cosmopolites sordidus. The sequence continues at coordinate 67,753 of JARFXV010000619.1, forward strand.
TATATATATATATATATATATATATATATATATATATATATATATATGTATATATTAGGGTGGTCGTTAAAAAAATTTTTTTTTCGACTCCCCAAAAAAAACTTTCTTTTTGATAAAAAAAAGGGGGAATTTTTTTTACAAAAATAAGACGTTCCTCAAGACGATCTAAGTTAATTTTTTGAAAGAATTGTAGTTTTTTGTACGAAATTCTTATATATATATATATATATATATATATATATATATATATATATATATATATATATATATATATATATATATATATATATATACATATACATATATATATATATATATATATATATATATATATATATATATATATATATATATATATATATATATTAATTTCTATAATAAAAGTAGTTAATAGAGATAAGTGGTACAAAATATTTAATCTCGGGTTCTTTATTTAAAAGTTGTATGGATCAACCAGATTATTACTATATGGGTTCTAAGAAAAATAAATGCTTATAACAACTAACGACATCTTTACATATACGAAAATACTATTGCTTTTCCAACTAGACCCAACAGTATTGACGAATTAATTAAAATTGAACATGTCGCCTGATGGATGATTCTAATTATAGAAATCAATTAGGAACGAAGGCCGTCCTGGAAGACTGTTCTACTTTCCTTTAATCAAATAAGATTTTCGTGTTAACTGTCTATATCTGAAAAAAAAACGTAAAAAAGAATAATTTATGACGAAAAACGAGCATAGGATTTCAGAAAAAAATATCCTATATAATCTAATAAATTATTGATTGATTTGTCCGTTACTTTGTCATAAAATTTATATTATTTAGTAATTGTAAATGATGTACCCACAAGTAATATTGTTCTTTGATACTGTACAAAATTTTATTTTATTTAAGAATTAATACTATTTCAATCTACAATATAATTTCCATCATGGCAATATTCGTCCATCAATCTGACAAACTATCTATTCCCTTTTTCTAAAATGAAGCTTATTTTGAACCAAAATATTCTTTGAGTGTAGTTTTGATAGCTGTAACCTTGGGATATTTTTTTGACGAAAAAAAATGGCAATCTGACGATACAGTATCAGGGGAATATGGTGGGTGAAGAAGTACTTCCCATTCCAGTTTTTCACTTCCACCTTCCACAATTTTTGGCAAAAAAGGAAAAAAATACTATTCCACAAGCATGATGTTTACTAGATATGGCACCAATGAGCCTTTAACTGTTCCTCCTAGAGAAAAAATCACTTCGTGGACGCCTTTTTGACTCCATAGAAGCTATTCAAGAGGGTTCACTGGCCGTTTTGAAGGGAATTCCAAAATTTGAGGATAAAAACTGCGTCGAGGACGTTGGAATAAGTTGTACTGGATTTGGATAAAATAAATTTGGATGAATAAATAAATTCTTTGGTTTTATTTAAAAATTCTAATATAATAAAATATTCATTTACCTTTTCTATTAGTTTATTTTGAACAGTTCTTTTTACCAATGGCTAACAGGACACTTCACTTTCAATCACTTCTGCAAATCGCACAATTTCAACATAATATAACACTCTAACTTTTTTAAAGATATACACATAGTACTTCAAGCAGGCCTGTTTGAAAACCGACACGAAATTACGATTGCTAATAACCGCAAGACAATAGATTGCATTAACGAGATTACAGTTTGATGGCACACTTTCTTTAAAACCTATTTTTTCACTACTAATTCTTCTGTTTATGTCGAAGAATTTTTAAATTTTTTTGGAGCCGATCTATGTAAATCATCGATGACTTTTGACTAAATCTTCCGAACTTGAACTTGACGCGTTTTATTAAGAAGGAAAAGTTTTTCGAAACGACGGGAGAAAGAAGAAATCTGATGTTTATGATTGGCCCGGATAGACGGTTGGAATGAGGTGTATCGTCTAGCTGTTCTTTATACGAGGGTCCGTTTCAACGTACGCTGGCGTTTATAAATATTCAGTTCTGTTGAAAGTACTTTCGGTTTTCACAAATATATCGCTTTGGTATTGGGTATAGTCAGAAATTAGATGGAACCAAATCAGACCAATATGGGGGATCATCGATCAGTTTCATGTATTTTTAGTTAACCTTACTTCATTTAGTTAACCATACTTAACCTTTTCCCTTTTAATGGCAAGCTAAAATTATTATTAAACCATAATTAGTTATATATATTAATTAATAACTGTCTGGTATCAAAAATATGACTCGTTAATAAAAATTAATTTTTTAAAGGCACAGCTGAATTTCGAATTTTCCATTGCCGTTATTAAATTAGGGTAGAGTGGAGCTAGTTGATCATAGGGGCAAGTTGTGCAATCAAAATATCTCGAAAACTAAGTAACCTACAAAAAAAAAGTGTAAATGGCGAAAAGAAGGGGTTATGGGAGGGGAATACATAGCGCGATTGTCAATTGCTGTCCGGTGCTCCGATAAAATAAAAGAAGGTTTTGTTTTTTTTATGGCGCAAAAAAAATTACAGGTCATCATAATTTTTCTACTATACTCGTATAAAAACACTTAATAAGGACCACGTAATTATTTAAAGATTACTTAATTATTGTTATTTCGATTATAGATAGTTATTTATTTTTAACTCTTATAATTTTTTTATAACCTAATTTTTATTTTGTTGCCTCAACTGGGGCTAGTTGAGCAACTCGCGTTCAATGCTTGCTCAACTAGCCCCACTAGATGTTGATTATAGAAAATCATTTTTTTTTATAATAAATTAATATCCGTCAATTAATTTGTTCATGATGATTCTACAAAAAGTTTACTAATTAAAATTACTTATATTAATAATTGTATTTATGATTATTATTATATTTTAGGATGCGTACATATATTTTTTTTAATCAAATTCGGAAATGGACGAGTACGTTTGTTTGGTTTGTTATGAACAATTTTCTGAGAGCATACCTGGAGAAAACTGGATTCAGTGTCAGATTTGCCAACAATGGTCCCATATTAAATGTCTGCCGAACGTTGGTCTAACCTATGTTTGTATTAATTGTGATAAAGATAATTAATAATTTGGTATTATTTATCATCTAGCAATATTTTTGATCTCATAATTAGTTACTATTTTAATTTAATATTTATTTGCATTATAATTATTCTTAAATATATAATTTTAAATATAAAAAGTGTAATAATAATCCAAAGATTGGAAAGATTGGATAATAACTTTTAAACTTATACTCGGATTATTTTTACACCGCTAGACGGAGAAAAATAAATTACGAACCTAACAGAGTAAGAATCAATTAAATCCGATGCATATTCTTAAAGTTATGGAAGATCAAGCGAAAAGTTGCCAAACTAGCCCCGCTCTACCCTAGTTACTTCGTCTTCGCAGAAGAGGCCTTACTGGGTGTAGGAGTTTGGACTATTCATTACCCATCTTAGGGGAATCTTCTTCGTTTTTTGCCATTGCTCCCTCTCAAGTAATTTTTCGCTTCGTTAGGTTTTTAGCGATTGAGTTACACCGCGTCTTTTTCGGTTTTCCTGTTTCTCTTTTCATAGTCCACACATTTTTCACTGTTCTCATGTCCTAAATCCACACGAGATGCTCGAATAACCGCAACTAATTGTTCTCAATTACCTCCAATATCGATCTGACGCCCAATCTCGCCCTTATCTTAGTATTTCTTAGTCTTTCCTTGCTCGTTACCCCTTCAATACTTCTCAACATTCTCGTCTCGAGCACTTGTAGTTTTGGTTTTTGTTGTTCAGTCAACCCCCATAATTCACTACCATAAGTAACTATTGCCACTATCACCCAGCTATAAACATTAACTTTGCTTTCCTTAGTAATTTCACCTCTACAGAAAAAGGCTTTGTTAATTGCATAATTAACTTCAGTCGCGCTATCTATTCTGTTTACTAGATTGCATTTTCCATCCAATATATCCAAGGTGATGCCAATATCGAAATTTGGGTTTTCTGTTAATGTATTTGTCTTTCGTAATGGACAATACCAATGATACATATTGTTTCTGATTTTCTTTACTTACAAAATAACGATACATACAAACGCACTTCACGTGGGTACCATGCCATCATTAAATATATCCCGAGACTGGTAACATCATCAAGTATTCAAGTATCTCCCGATATAACATCATTAAGTATCTCCTGAGATATATACAGTTATGGGCAAAAAAATAAGAGTACTGTTTAGAAATCATAAGTTTATTTTGTATCAACGAATATATATATATATATATATATATATATATATATATATATATATATATATATATATATATATATATATATATATATATATATTGAAATGCTCTGCCCAAGATATATAAAGCTGTCCACAATCTCCAAATCCCTCCCTAAAACTGAAATTCTTCTGTCCTGAGCGAAGTTATTAAACATAACCTGATCCTTTTTCAGGTTTATTTTCGAGCCAAATGGTTCGCCAGCCCTTGGCAGTTCTTGTATGCGCCTTTGCAGCTCCTCTGGGTTTGCACCATTGATCTTTACACCATCCTGTTCCCAATCCAGTTTACGAAATACTTCTTCAAGGTCAGCCGAGAAAAGAATAGGCGATATTGCGTCACCCTGCCGTATACCTCGTTCTACATTAATTCCCACTTCGTGGCTATAGCTCCATCATAGATCGATTCTAATAGGTTTACATAGGCTCTCTCTAGACCTTGGCTAAGCAGTGCATCCATGCTTTGAGATGGAATCAAATGCTTTTTCGGATATCGCATGCTTTGAGATGGAATCAAATGCTTTTTCGTAGTCGATAAAAGCCAAGCATAGTGGCATGGTGTATTCGTTGTGCCTTTCTATGACCTGCAGTACAACCTGGATGTGATCCATATATCTTGGGCAGAGGATTTCAATGGAGGGGAATACCGCCCGGGAGGTGGAACGGCGTGTTAAATGTGGCTGGCAGGCATTTGGTAGGCTCAACATAGTGTTTAAGAGCAGACTCCCACTTTGCCTGAAAAGAAAAGTCTTCGATCAGTGCGTTCTACCTGTTATGACATACGGAAGTGAAACCTGGACACTCACATCGCAATCAATTCAAAAACTTCGGGTGGCACCGAGGGGAAAGGAAAGATGTATGGTTGGCATTACAAGACGAGACAGAAAGTCCTGCGCATGGATCAGAGAACAAACAAAAGTCTCTGTCATCATTGGAATAGTAAAGCAAGTGAAATGGAGATGGGCAGGCCATATAGCGAGGCGATGGGATGACAGATGGACCAAGGCAATCCTGGAGTGGATACCGCTTGATCGCAAACGTCCGCGAAGAAGACCGAAAGCACGATGGATTGATGACATCGTTAAGTATATTGGACCCGAGTGGCAGAGGAAAGCCCAGGACCATGAAAGTTGGAAGCATGCTGAAGAGGCCTTCATCCTGCAGTGGATCGATACATGCTGATGATGATGATTATGATGAGATATATATATATATATATATATATATATATATATATATATATATATATATATATATATATATATATATATATATATACCAAATGAACTAGTCGACTAACATATCAAATTAATGTAAACCAAATTTCAAAAAATAAATAACTTTCAATAATTTAGAGCTTGATCGCAAAAATAATAGTGTTTAGAAATAGCATGCCCAAAATAAAGAAAAAAGTAGTATAACAAAGACAAATTAGTCAAATTCAACTTATTAGTTTGTATTTTGTTGGATAGCCTTTATTTTCCAAAACTGCGGCCTATCGTCTAGGCATGGAGTCTATAAGATTGCGACAAACTTCAACCGGAATGGAATAACAGATTTCTTGAACAGTCTCCCATAATTTTTTGGTATTTGATATTTTCCTTAAAGTTACAAGCGTCTTCAAAATTTTTCACAAATTTTCTATAGGATTCAAGGCCGATGACTAAGTTGGCCAAGTACTCAAATATTGTATCCAACCCCGTTTTCACATTTTTGGCGGTGTGTATGTGATTGAAAAGGATTGAAACACTCTTTTTATTTGACTATATGTTTTATAGGCCTGAAACTTGGCAGAAATATCCCTTATTGAAAATTGAATAATTTTACTTTTATAATCAATTAATTATAAACAATAAAAATTCGGAATAAATCAATTTTGTACTTTGTTATCTATCACTTTTATTTTTAAACAAAATTTGTGTGACTATAGTTTCATAAAACGACTTTACATTAACCAGTAAAAAATTGTTTTATTCCTTTTTAGAAAATGAACTATCACAAAGTAACGGACAAATCAATCAATAAATAAAAATCCGATTATTTCGAACAATTCACATTTCAATTTAAATAACTCACGATCCTTCCGGAGTTTGGAAAAATGTATTAATGAAAATATATAGGAAATGGAATGATTTTCAAAAAAGGTTGAATAAAAGTTTTTGATAAAATTGATAGTTTCGTCGAAGAAGTAAAAAAATGTAAAAATTTATTATGCATTCAATTTTAGCCTCGAATAACTTTTGAAAATGTAAATTTATCGAAAATTTACATTTTCAATAAATTCAAGTTTTCAAAAAAGAGACCTTTTTTGAAGAACGTTCAATTTCCTACAAAAATATGTAATAAATCTTTCCACAGTAATGTTCCGCTGAAGAGCTATAAAATTCCAAAAAAAAAATCCTATGTTATTTTAATGCGAAATTGAAATTTGCGATGGGGCATCTCTTAATATTAAGATCTCTACCGTTGACAGTATTTTTTTTTCGTGTTTTCTAACAATATTTTCGATACCTTTAAGAAAAAAATAGTCCATTTTTTTGAAACAATAACATATATATATATATATATATATATATATATATATATATATATATATATATATATATATATATATATATATATATATACATATATATATACATATATATATATATATATATATATATATATATATATATATATATATATATATATATATATATATATATATATATATATATATATATATATATATATATATATATATATATATATATATATATATATATATCTAAAAACAAAATATGGTAACATCGGACGAGTCTCTCAATTCAAATATTTGGGTGAAATAATCATGGAAAATGGGTTGGAAAAGCGGCCAATAAGGGTAGATGTCAAAATATGTAAACGGCATTGAGACTTACACAAAATATTTATAACAAAAAATGCCTATCTAAAAACACAAAACTGAGACATTACAACACAGTTATTAAGCCAGAATGTCTATATGCTGCAGAAACGCTCATTTTGAATAGAAAGAGGGACATCGAGGACATTGAAAAGAAGGAAAGAAAAATCATAAGAAAAATCCTAGGCCCCAAACAAATAAATAGCACAACATACCGACTTCGAGAAAACCAAAAAATCAAACAATACACAGATATACATAGCGATATGAGAAAAAGAAGACTTAAGTTTTACGGACACATAAATGGATGAATCCGAGTAGGCTAACTAGACAAATAGTCGAATTTTATGAAAATAGGGTAGAGCTAAAGTAGAAATAATTAAATGGATTGCGGCAATTAAAGAGGACCTAAAATCAGCAAATATTACACAAAGTGAAATTCAGGATAGAGGCTGTTTCAAACACAAGGTTAACGTTTGGAAGGTTGGTTAGAGAGAAAAATGTTGGAAGACTGGAACAACTTGGTCTGACGAAAGGAAAAAAGCTCATAGCGAAAGAATGAAATTAGTATGGGCGCAAAGGAAGGCTAACCAGAACAAACGCCTCTAATTGTACTTCGCGTGGTCCACCAGGGCCCATACGTGAATAATAATAATAATAAATAATCTATCTAGCACCAATCCAATTAGCACATTTTTGTAAAATCGAAACTATTTTACGTTCAAGCCAATAATTATAAGTTGTATCTAATGGTATATGGTTACTGCTCTGAGGTATCTTAATGGTAATTTTACATTTAGAGAAGACAATCTTAGTTTTTATAATACATACGTGACCTAAACCATGTAAATATTTGATTTCTGATTTTTTTTGTTTAATTTTCTTCAGATAATTTCTTGTTTATGAAGTCTGTATTAAAAACGATTGATATATCTTAAATTATTTAGTTAATAATCCAAAAATAAACATTCTAAAATGTTACGGTTTTCGATTTGTATTTTATATTCGCGAATTTACACCATGCCTCGTACGTGACTTGTGTCAGGCAGTTAGTTTCTCAGTTTAAACAGCGTGTTAGTTTCTCAGTTTAAACAGCGTGAAAGTGGAAGTTACCGAAGACAGACAGGGAACTAGGCTGTAAAATAACCGCAATAAACAAAAGCAGGTATAATCGGCTACCGTACTATCGAGAATAGTAAAAGAATATGTCCATATTAGTTAAAAATACATGTTCTGTTAAAGATACAGAGTGATTTTTTCTATCTATCTGATCTATCTAATCAGCTTTAAACATCCATCCATTGGATATAGGCCTTCCTAGTTTTTTATCTAAATATTTTTTTAATCAAAAAAGCATATATTTTTTTAGACTTTTTCTAATAGAGTGAAATTGTTATGGCATTGGTCATAGACCTAAAACGACATCCATAAAGTTGTTTCTTCAATCGAGAGAACAGGAAAAAGTCACGCTGTCCCGTATCTGGTGAATATGGTGCTTGTAAAATGGTATTTGTTTATTTTTTTGGAAAATGGACAAATAGTTATTTGGGGATGCGGTATAGTGATGTAAAAGCTAAGAATTGTTTTGCCACAATCAAATATTATGCTTCTAATACTTAGTCGACTATTTGTCAGTACAAGATCCTTGATTTTGGTAATGTTTTCTTCATTGGTTGTCTAATGACAACTTCGTTCAGGAAGACTTTCATTAGAAGAGAAGTTTATCTTCAACAACTCCTCTACCATTACTAAAGTCCTTGTATCGCCTGTAAACAGTGTTTTTAATAATTTCATCGCCGTAAAGCTGTTTTAACATTTTTATTGCATTAGCACAAGAAATTTCGTCTTTTAGACAAAAATTAATGCAAATTCTTTGCTCCATAAATTTATTCATTTTAGAAAATCTTAACAAAAAGTTTTAACAACTACAAAAGACATTATATCATTATATCATTACTAACAAGCGAGACGATGTGCAACTTCTATCAGAGGTTAAGGACAGTCATAACAACTAAAAAAAACAAAAAAAGATCATCAGTCATGGGGACTGCCGACAGAAATGAAAACTTGAAACTTTGGAATAACTGTGTTTCTTTATTGAATTTTTAAATTAATTATTCTTTAAATGTATAATATAAAAATGTATATTTTTTTTCACGTAGGATCGAGGATCTAAACAAATATAAAAATGGACAATTTTATAGAATTTTAAATTTAAAAATCCGCAACAAAAATAGTGTCGAACAACTAGAAATCTGTTTTACCACGCTAGTAAGGTCAGTCCTAAGCCACTATGAAATATTCATTGCCCGATGTATTGTAGAGATTAAATATTAGAAAAATAAATTATATCAAATATTGATACCAATATTGGAAATATTCGAAAATAAATGCTTTGTTTTTGTTGTTCATTTTTCTACATAAAAATATTAGCATATTAAGTACTCACTATTGTACTGCACAGTGTTTCTACAATTAAACAATTAAAATAATGATTATCTAAAACACAATTTAATTTAAAACACAATTGGCGTCGCCAGCCTGGCGCAACACGTCACGAGCATGTCGGTGACGCGAACCCATAAGTTTTGCCCCTACCGAAAATCGCGAGAAAAAAAAAGTTTTCACTTCAAAAACAAAAATGGTTGTATCGATACTTAAAGCATTCTTAAAATAAAACTCACCTTACTTTTTGATCATTGTATAGAGTTGACAGATTCGTTACAAAACACCTAATATAATAGTATTTTGGTAATATCTTATTTCTGAAATATGATTATCATTTTCAGGAGGATGTTGTGGATCTACCAAGAGGGTAACGACGGTGGGAGGTTGGTCATGGGCGTGGTGGTTGGTCACCGACGTCCAGCGACTTTCTCTGGAAGTGATGACACTAAACCCGCAATGCGAAGGTGTCGAAACCGCACAGGGTGTTCCGTTGAGCGTGACCGGCGTCGCCCAGTGTAAAATCATGAAAGCTGACGAATTACTGCATACCGCCAGCGAACAATTTCTAGGCAAAACCGTGAAGGAAATCAAAATGACGATCTTGCAGACATTGGAAGGTCATTTAAGAGCAATTTTAGGTAAGTACCTAAGTACACAAGTGATAAATTGTAATAACAATAATAATAAAACAATTTAAGTAAGTACGTTGTAGAGATTAGTTTAGATTTAGACCACAGCTGCGCTTTGGGTATTATTTAGCCGGGCTAGCGATACGAGGTATGGCTATTAAATAACGAGATTGACGCTGGTGCAGAAGAAATACGCATGCGCCAAATGCCAGCGATCAACAGCTGTTTAGCGTGAAGCCTTCTCTTTCAAATGCAGTACCTCTCGCTTCTGTACACAAGTCCATATAACCGTAGCCTTCGTTTGCATTCGAGTTGTTTTTTGTTTCGCCGGAAAAATATTAAGTGTAACAATAGACGTAAAAAGCAATGTTTTGGAGTTAGAGGCGCATCAGCAACTGAAAAGGCTATTTAGCGACTGGACCTACAGCTTAACGTGGGTTCCGAACCACGGTCATCAGCTATTGAAAACCCCGGTCAGCACCCCCCTCGGGCTATCAACCCTTGGTTTTGTGCTTAACCGAAAGTATCTCGAGAACCCACCCTCGAACTGGCGTGACTGAGGGGTGATTCCTTGTCAGATTTTACACTCTTACCTAGAAACATTCACAAGAATTTTTTGTTTTTAGAAAAACTTTTTTGCCTAGAACGGGAATCGAATCCGCTCCAAATAGACGTAAAGAATTGTTGTGAAATTTCACTTGAAATTTGGAGAAACCGCTACTGAAACTTATAATTTATTGGAAGAAGTGTATGGCAATGAATATTTATCGCGTGCGCGTATTGTTGAGTGATTTAAGCTTTTTCAAGATGGCCGAGAAAACGTCGAAAGTGATCCAAAAAAATGACTCGAATTCCGCATTGTCTGTCAAGAGGTTTCTAGCCATGTACAGCATCCCAATATTAGACCATCCGCCTTATTCGCCGAATTTTGCGCCGTGCAACCTGATTTTGCGCCGTGCTAGATGAAATCTACATTAAAATGAACAAGATTTGCGGCATGCCTTCTGAAGAAGCTGACAGAAGATTTTCAGCATTGTTTCGAACAATGGAAGATTCATATGGAGCATTGTAGGGATTAGACAATGATGACGCGAACATATATTGAATGTAAACGAAATTCATGTTATATAGTAATATTACATAATGATAAAACTGATCAAAAATAAAAATAAAAGCAGAATAAATGCAGTAAAGCAAAAAGAATATATTTACATTTATATTTCGTTGTACAAACTAATCTCCTTGAAGAACTCAAGGAGGAAGTCTGGTGGACTATTTTGAAAAATTTCCCTGATAGAAACCGAGAGCCCGTACCTTCGGGGAAGCGCAGAAAGAGGAACACAGGAGGATAATAAGTGGGAAACCGACAAGGGAGCATGGCAGAATGCGTAAGATGGTGGAGGACTTCGGTGTGAGAGATGTAAATGAGTCAAGTGACAGTTTCCAATCGTTAGTCTGTTTAGCTTGACCTGTTTGGGTTTTTGATTGGCCATAGTTTGTTCACCTTGCCCATTCAAATTGAATTCGATCACGAATTTTAGCTTTTATGTTGGGGAAAGTTTCCTTGTAAAAAGAATTGTAGTCATTTTGATTAAATCTATTACTGATTCTTCAGCCGAACTATCTGCAGTCTCGTTGCTATAAATGCCATCAAGGCTCGAGACCAAGAAGGAAAGAATGGAGTAGAATTTAGACGAAAGGCAATATAGAAGATCGCAAATCTTGGTGTGTAGTGGATGTGAAGTGATAGGAACTGGAAGGGAGCTGAGGGAATCAGTACAGACAAGCCAGTTGGAGGATTTTGATGTTTGAATATACTTAAGAGCCTCATAAATTACATATAACTCGGCAGATAGTAGGCTAGTAAAAGTGAAGTAAAAGAGACTGAATTTAGCAGAATAAAAATCAGACAAAAACGCTGCTCCGACTCCAGTTTGTGAGCTGGAAGGTGGTGAATAATGAGTAGTATAGGGAAAGGAGCACTTTTCGAAACCAAGGAGAGAAGAGTTGAATAAAAAAAAACAGGTAACCACCAAGGAGGATTAACGGAAGGAAGGTTAAATAATCTATTGGAGTAAAATCCAGATTAATGAATAATTATTGTAAAGATATGAAGGTGATAATTTATAAAGAAATGTTGAACATGGGTAAACCACTCTTAAATATAATCTTGATTTATCGAGACGATTAAAATAGGGAGTAACGTGTGCATAGTAAGACAAACTTTACACATACATTCTGTATTAATTGTTGTAATTTAGTAGAAAAGTCAATAAAAACACATACGTTTCATTAAGCAAAAACGCGGTAATTGGTCAGTAAGTAAGGTCAGTCCTAAGCCACTATGAAATATTCATTGCCCGATGTATTGTAGAGATTAAATATTAGAAAAATAAATTATATCAAAGCAAAAACGCGGTAATTGGGCTGGAAGATTTTATCGCGCCCAGCGCATTCTCCAGACTTAGCTCCTTCAGATTTTCTTCTCTTCCGATTCCTACTACATTACTTGGTTGATAGTATTTCACATCTCTCGAGGATGTCGATAAAAGCTTCAATGTGAGAGAGAGTACTTAAATTTAATTTGTATTACTTTTTAGTATTACATTTTATATTACTATTTACTGTAAAGGTCAAAGGCGGTAACTCAGTTAAGTTAATAGTATGCTTATTCGACACGTTTTTTAAGTTATAAATTGTTATTAATTTGAACTTTACCTTTTTTATAATGCTCACTATAATGCAAATCCGATGATAATTTCTTGTATAAGAATGTTCCAATATTTTAAACACGAATAACCTATTTAATTGTAACGTACTCTTGATCAAGAAGGAAACGGTCACACATGCGTCGGTTTTATCAGGTGTGGCGGTTAATATTTCTTAATTTTTTAAAAAATGGCGTTGGAAACAACGATCGGTTCACAGTCTAATCTCTCATGTCATTTTGTTGCTATGATAGTACCTTTCAAAACATCAGTGAAACTAAAAAAAGTCAAATGTTGGGCGCCGAATCATTTGTGGTCATCTGCATGATGGGTACCACATCAGCTGAACGACACACACACATATATATATATATATATATATATATATATATATATATATATATATATATATATATATATATATATATATATATAGAAAAGCGAAAAACGGAGTGCGAACTTTTGTTTTCTCCGCATGAAAAAAATACTTTTTTGCATCGGATCGTGACTGGAGACGAAAAATGGATATATTTCCAGAAACCAAAATGCAGAAAATGGTGGGTTGACTCAGGACATTCATAAACAGACGGTAAAACTGAATCGCTTTGGAAAGAAGATAATACTGTGCATTTGGTGGAATCAGAAGGGTATCGTGTACCATGAAGTTCTAAAACCAAGTGAGCCAGTTAATACCGTTCGTTACCGTCAACCAATGATCAGTTTGAAGTATGCATTGATCGAAAAGCCCTATCACGCTGTCAGAGACACCGTGCTCTGCACTAGGCTGGAAACTCGCTCTCCCCCCATCTATACTTACCAGACTTGGCCCCTTCCGACTATCACTTGTTTTCAAAGGAAATTGTCACAAATAGGTAGGTTTTACATTTTATTACCAATACAAAGTGCTCTTCTGTAAATTATAAAACAAACACAATTGGATATATATATATATATATATATATATATATATATATATATATATATATATATATATATATATATTGTACTAAATAAATAAACAATTAAATAAATACTATCACAAATCAATTCAGACATGAAAATTATACCGGTTCCGCACCATAATAGGTGCTTACAGTCACATCGCGCGGGCATTACTTCTCGATAACTAAAGTTAAGCGACGTCGTCACGGTCTAGTCCTGGATGGATGGATGGATACCAAATATAGAAAACCCTACAAAATAAGCTATGGGTCTCTAGTCGGTCTGAACAGCTAAAATTTGTATAAATTATTATGCACCATAAGGCATAATGTCCGATAGATAATGTTAATCTGTCACTGAACTACTCATCGGAAATACCATTTAGAACAACCGTCCTCGTTATTCTCTTTCCTTTCGTCTCAGTGCTCCTTTCTGTTGTTGTTTTCTTAATTTTCGTTCAAACAATTCTTGTTGATGTACTTGTTCGTGAGCTCGTATCCTGAAAGGAAAAAATAAAGTAGTTTATTAGAAAAATGGTTTATTATTATTGTTACTGTTGTAGGATGATTTAGAAAGCCTTGCGCATTTTTAACAGGAGATTTATGATTAATGGTTATTGTTAAAAATCTCCATCCAATGTGTGGTTCTCTTTTATCAATAATATACATTTAATTATTATATCTATATTTAAAATGAACTATTTCCCGAAATCATTGACTTTTTTTCTCCTTCCTTCATTCTCTCTTCTTTCCTTGATCCAGATCCATCCCCTGCAGTCCCTTCCTAGTTTTTGACGTGGAGGAATTCTTCAACATCTCTTCTTACATTGTCTTGTCATCGTGTCTTTGGTCTATCTCTCTTTCCGTTTCCACCTATTCGCTCCACCATGATTCTCCTTGGTATTCGACTTTCATACCTCCTTTCTGTTTAAAAACTGTTTACCTGGAAGTTGTGCCTCGAAATATAGACCATTGTTTACTACAGAAACCATCAGGAACCAGCTCAAAAGTGAAATATTTGTTCAAGACCTTTTTGACAAAACTTTCTCGTCTTGGTATTTAAATCCCTTTTTCATCGCAGGTAAGGTGCAGTGCGTTTCAAGATATATCGTTGATCGATTGGCTGCAATAAACTTTTAACAACCACTGCCGTAACGAAACCCGGCAAAGTTGCAAGAAACGTTTTATACTTCGTTTAGTAGTTTCGAAATATTTTAGTTTAGTTCGCATTCTTTTCTTAAACAGTGCAGTTCTATAATTTCGAACGTATCTTTTGTTATTCCAAACGTGCTAAAAATGTGACGTTCTTGGCAAGATAATGATCATCGTTAATTTTAAAACAAAACATTTATCGCCCGATGCTAAGCAAATTGTTAAAAATGTGTATGCTTCTTTATTGAATAGGGGGCTTAATGTAAATGCAGCCTCAGCAGAAACGTCTTCATTAACGAAAACTCCGTTGTCTACAGTTAAAGATATTGTGACGAAGCCAATTAAAGCCAAAGTCTTTCTGGTAAAAGCAAATGTGTTGACCAAAGCAACAAATACTTAATTCGAAGCAAAATTTATGCCATGTATTAAGAGCAAACTGCGTCTACATTGCATTCATTGCAATAGCGACTAAGGAAAAATGAAACCAACATTCTTTGCAGCAGAACTAACCTCCGGAGAGTATTATCTTAAATGGGTTTTGCATATCGGACCATTAATAAAAGACAAATATGGCGGTTTGAATACTTAAACTCTAAAAAAAATACAGATTAGAAACTCGTCCTATTATTTACCTTGATGAAACGTAGTTCGATACACATGAGACGCCAGCAAAAGGATGGGTAGATATATCAAAAAAATGCCAAACCAAAGCCCCAGCGAACAAGGGAAAAAGAATTATAATTTTACATGTTTGTTCTAAATTGTTTACGGTTTCCGGCTGAATGGATTGGTTCCAAATTGTTTGCGGTGCCTAAGAGTATAATTGTAATGGACAATGCGTTATCATAACCGCCACAAAATAAAGTTCCTAATGCAAATAACACTAAATTGGAAATTTAGAACTATATGTTAAAAAATGATATATACTTCGAAAATACATATAATAAATGTGATCTAGAAATATTAAAGAAATTTAATATTAAAAAGGAATATGTATGTGATACTATTGCTACCGATATGAGACACACCGTTTTACGCCTTCCCTCGTATTACTGTATTTTTAATCCAATTGGGCATATGTGGCATCAAGTAAAATTCAATGTTAGTGCAAGTGCAAGTGCTGCAACATTAATTAGGAAGATTGTCGATAGTATTCCCAAAGAAAGTTGGATAAATTCGTTTAACCGTGTTATTAAAATAGAAGATTCCTATGTGTCATTTACTAACAATATAAAACCACTTATTATTAATGTAAATCAAAGTGACAATGAGAGCGAAACCGAATTAAATGGATAATGAAATTTAAGTTATAAATTATAAAATTTTATTGTATTAATAGGTAAATTTATTTATTTTTATTGTACTAATAAATTCAAAATACACAAACCAATAAACAATGTTTTAGTCATACATAATAATAATAATAATAATAAGAGTGAGTTCCTTATTATAAATACACCCCGGAGGCGGTACTATATTCAGCCGATTTCAGGTTATATTACGGCCGAACAATAATAACCGACAAAACCGTGCACTATAATAGGCAGATATTATATTGATGGACAAAAAGAAGAAAACAGCATTCCTAATCGACGTAGGTGTTCCAAACACCCACAACATTCAAAAGATGGCTGATGAAAAAGTGTAAAAATACCTCAAGTTAGAAATAAAGCGGATATGGAAGTTGAACCAGGTCCATATTGTACATTATGTGTCCTAATTTCAAGAACTGGCATTATACCAAAGAATCTGATAAATAACATCAAATTTCTGGGAATAGAAGAAAATCTGTTCAAAATAATGCAGATGACTGTAATCCTTAACACTACTCGCCCTACATCGCCCGAAAAAAGAATGAAGTTGTTTTGACTACGGCCCGCACTTTATTTAAAATCTAGCTTGGCTGGGAAAAAGAATGAAAAGAAAGAAATAATAATTTACTCATAATTTTACTATATTTTATTTTTCTCAAAATTGTTTAGTTAATTATTAAAATTAACCCACTCCGTCTCTGGCGCCTTTTAAGAAACTAGAAATGTTTTTATTGAGATTTATTGAAGAAACTAACATTTTGCCGAAGGGCAACGAAATATCTTGAAACGGACTGTAACAATTTGTTTGATGAATCCAAAAACTGTAGGAATTTTGAGGAAAGTTTTACACACTTTTACTCCATGCTGCAGCGACAGTTCGTGAGGGATGCTTTTTTAGCTTCTTGAAACATTTTCTATGCCTTGCAAATGCCGATTCACTCCTAATTCCCCTGAAAGTTTCCTAGTGCGTTTTCTAGAATTTGCAGCCACAACTGCTCTTAACCCTAGGTCACTAAACATTAGTCTTAAAGACTACATGACTCCGACGCATTCACTGTTTAAGTGTATTTTCGGTACTTCCTCGCCTTGTTACGCTCAGTGCCTTTCTAATTGGGTTCATTAGTAGCTTGCTTGTGCCTATGCATTGCATCTGTACGCATTTTACTACCGGTTTCGCGAAATATTAATCTCTCAGACTAATATTTAGTGACAACGTGTGAAAAGTGATTGAAGGTAAGTTATAATTAATTTTGTTTATTTATTGTTATTTTGTGTAAATAAACTTATTATTAATTGATTGTAATTAATATTATAACTTTATGTAACATAATAAAAAGTATATTACTTATTTTTTTGTGTTTCTGGCTAAATTTGTGTATTTGAACATTTTGTAAAGGCGACATTTTCTATTTTAGATGGATTTGAAACGAGATTGAGATAAAATCTTGCAGATTTTGAATGAGTCTGACAACGACGTTGATGACCATGTAATCGGAGGGCTACCAAGTGAGCTTTCGGACTATGAACCCGATGACAACTTGGAGGACTTACCTGTAGACACCGCTGAAAGTGAAGAAGAATCTTCGCCACGAGCTGAATGTTGATCATAGACTCTGATGATGATTCTCCTGAGCGTTCGCAGCCATGCCTACCCTCATCATCATAGGAAAACCTGGTAATACATCCAGGATAAGGATTATATTTATGGAAAAAGTACCTCAAGTACCGTACATCAGTTCAAAATGTTATTCATTCTATACCTGGACCTGTTAATGAAGCAACGGATATATTAGAACCAATTTCATTATTTCATTCGTTTATTTCCGATGAAATGATTGATCAGATTGTAGTTCACACAAATGCTGAAATTGAGTTGAAAAAGGTGAAGTACAATGAATTGTTTCATACTAATTCTTCAACATCAGATCATGAAATTAAAGCTTTGCTCGGTCTCCTCTTACAATTAGATGCTGTAAAAAGTGACCATTTACCAACGCGAACGTTATTCGACACCAAACAAAAACTGACACCAACTGAGAAATTGAACTTCTTACTAAGATGCTGTCGGTTCGACGAAACAGCTACCAGACAAGAAAGGTGAGCGTCAGATAAGTTCGCGTCAATAAGAGAATTTCGGGAAAAATTAATTCAAAATTTAAAAAAATGGTAGAATCCCAGTTCCTATCTGACAATCGATGAACAATTAGTTGGATTCAGGGGTCGCTGCCCATTTAGAATGTACTTACCAAATAAGCCAATACCAAATAACAAGTAAGGTATCGAGATCGTAATGGTTGCAGATTCAAACTCAAAATATGTATGTAATGCCATACCATATTTGGGTAAACGTACAAATTGTAACGAAAACATGCCTCTTGCCACACACTTTGTGAAACGCCTTTCTGAGCCTTTCTATGGGACCAACAGAAATATAATCATGCATAACTGGTTTACTCCGCGCCACTTACTTCAGAACTGCTTTAGTCTTCTTACAAACTGACAATTGTGGGCACATTACGCAGCAATAAACGTGAGATTCCGCCAGAAATCAAAAACACAAAAACTAGGAATGTCGGCACTTCAATGTTTGGTTTTAATGCTGAGAGGACCAGGGTCTCATATAAACCGAATTCTACAAACTGGTTTTTCTTCTATCGATAATGCATGAACAGCCAGACATTAACTCGACCACAAAGAAACCTGAAATCTACAACAGTAAGATGGTCTTAATGCATATTTTATAATATCCTGAACCTATGCATGGTCAACGCTTATGTTATATACGTAACTAACATGATTAGACAACGGCAAAAGATATTAAAACGCAGAACATTCGTGCAAAGTTTGGCCGATAATATTACTGAGCCTTGGTTGCGGGAACGGTACGATACTGTGACTTTGAGGAGATATCAAAGCCAGTATCAAAGATGTTTTAAAAATTGAAAGTGTTGTGTCAAGTACTTCTCAAGCACAGTCAAACAAACGCAACATTTTCTCAGTTTGCCCGTGCCAGAAACACAAAATGACCAAAGTCGCATGCCACTCCTGAAGAAAGGCCATTGGTGGCCATTGGCCACACACCATTCCACTTTGCACTTGCACAGTGCAAGGATTAAGTTGTTACGATTTGCGGTAGTTTTTCAGTAAATTTAATAAATATTCCTTTATACCAGTTACTTATTTAATAATAAATGCTATGGTTCAGAAAAAAATTGAAGTTTAATTTTGTTAGTCATTATGACTAATATTTAGTGACACTGTTACTGTTTAGTGAGCTAGGGTTAAAAGAGTGGCGTCAGTCGTTTGGAAGTCTCTTAAAATAACAATTTATTGAATCCTTAAGACAATACAAATATGCATGGATCAAGTCAAACCAAGAGCATGCACAGTGCCACATTTCTGTGCCTACAAAGAATACATAACAATTAAACATACATATAAATATTTTATTCTGGATAAGGTATATAATTGTATTTATATAAGTATTATATATATATATATATATATATATATATATATATATATATATATATATATATATATATATATATAGTATAAGTATTAAATCTAATTATTGATAAAATATATATTCTTCTAAGCTATAAAAACTTTGACTTATAAGAAATTTGCTGACTAATTCTTTAAATTCCTTGTCACTCTGAACCTGCTTAAATCGTTGTGGCAACCTATTATACACATTCACATCCCTGTAGTAAACATTATGTTCAATAATCTTACATGAATGCATTGATAGAACAAGTTCATCAGACCCTAATGTGTTAGGGTAACAAATATCACTATTTTTCATGCTACTAATGCTGCAAAATTTCGACTAACAAAGATGATAACTTGCAAAATATATAGTGATGGTAGAGTCAAAATCCTGCATTGTTTAAAAATTGGTCGACATGTTGACAATCAAATCATTCCTAGCGCGACTGTAAAACTTTGCAAAGTAATATGAATGCACAATATCCGTGGTACCAACCCGTTTCAACCTATAAACAGCATATGAGACAGCCGCTAATTTCTAGCATATATCAGCTATGTGTTCATTCCAGCAAAGTCTGTTATCGAGATGAACACCTAGAAATCTATTACAGTATGTTTGCTATATAGACTTACCATTAATTTTTAGTAAATATGACTCCGTCATAGTGTGTGTTCGAGGAGTAAAAGCAATAAAACTGGTTTTGCCCACGTTAAGGGATATCTTATTATTCGTAAACTAATTATAAAATTTATTAAGCATTTCCTGTACGGTTTCAATGACTCCCTGCATGTTTCTATTTCCTGTTAAATAGCTGCTATCATCAGTAAACATTACCATATTTCCGCTACTGAAGACATCTGTCAGATCATTAACAAAAATTAAAAATAATAGTGAACCCAAAACAGACAGCCAGGGCACTCCAGAAATAATCCTTAATTTTTCATATGTTAATTTATCTGTACATCTGTACAATCTGTACAACTTGGTGTCGGTCAAGCAAGTAAGATTGCAACCACTTTTTCACCCGACCCCTCAAGCCATAGTCATGAAGTTTGTCCAGTAGTATTGCATGATCCATCAGATCGAAAGCCTTACTTAGATCCATAAACAGACCAACACATTTGCAATTATCGTTTATGTTTTCATATATCTTGTTTAAAAATTCGAAACTTCGAAACCCGTGCTGTGATGATTTCAATATATTAAAGCGCACAAGAAATGACATGATCTGCTCATACACTCTCCTCACACGCTCCAACAGTTTAGATAACGTAGGTTGGAGAGGGGAAGCCGGTCACTTCTCTTGAAGACAGGACTACTCTTGATGTTTTTAATGCCCTCGGAAAAATACTAGTTTCCAGAGACCAATTCACTAGATACGTTAATGGTGTTATTAATGAGTTGATAGACTTCTTCAGTACAACTGAAGGTATATTATCTAGTCCCACAGAATTTGTATTCTTTAGTTTCCTTACTGTTTTAATTATGTCATATTGGTTAACTGACATTCTTACTTTTCTAAGGGAAAAGCGCACGTATATATTAAAGCGCACAAGAAATGACATGATCTGCTCATACACTCTACTCACACGCTCCAGCAGTTTAGATAACGTGGGTTGGAGAGGGGAAACCGGTCACTTCTCTTGAAAACAGGACTACTCTTGATGTTTTTAATGCCCTCGGAAAAATACTAGTTTTCAGAGACCAATTCACTAGATACGTTAGATTCACTAGACTTCTTCAGTACAACTGAAGGTATATTATCTAGTCCCACAGAATTTGTATTCTTTAGTCTTCTTACTGTTTTAATTATGTCATATTGGTTAACTGGCCGTAATATCATAGAGTTTTGAATTGGAGTCACTTGTCTTCCCCTAGTAGTAGTCATTGAACTCACCAACATATTTGTCTTTCAAAGTAATTCCATTTTCGACTGTTACGGCTCTTATGTTAGTTCTTACATTGCAGTTTTTTTAATGTTATTGTTTATTATTTTCCAAGCAGTTTTTGATATGTTCTCCGATTCAAAATATTGTTTCACATTGTAAAGTAGTTTAACTCTTCTTATAACTTTTCTATAAATTCTTTTGTACGCCCTATAGTGTGTAACATCTTGTTCGGCTCCGGATAATAGTTTCGTTCGATACAATTCTTTTAAAGTAATAGATGACATTCTTATACCTCTTGTCAACGATGGTTTAAATTGACCTTTATTGGACATTCTTACTTTTCTAAGGGAAAAACGCACGTATATATTAAAGCGCACAAGAAATGACATGATCTGTTCATACACTCTACTCACACGCTCCAACAGTTTAGATAACGTGGGCTAGAGAAGGGAAGCCGGTCACTTCTCTTGAAGACAGTACTACTCTTGATGTTTTTAGTGCCCTCGGAAAAATACTAGTTTCCAGATACCAATTCACTAGATACGTTAATGGTGTTATTAATGAGTTGATAGACTTCATCAGTACAACTGAAGGTATATTATCTAGTCCTACAGAATTTGTATTCTTTAGTTTCCTTACTGTTTTAATTATGTCATATTGGTTAACTGGCCGTAATATCATAAAGTTTTGAATTGGAGTCACTTGTCTTCCCCTAGTAGTAGTCATTGAACTCACCAACATATTTGTCTTTCAAAGTAATTCCATTTTCGACTGTTATGGCTCTTATGTTAGTTCTTACATTGCAGTTTTGTTTAATGTTATTGTTTATTATTTTCCAAGCAGTTTTTTATTTGTTCTCCGATTCAAAATATTGTTTCACATTGTAAAGCAGTTTAGCCCTTCTTATAACCTTTCTATAAAGTCTTTTGTATGCCCTATAGAGTGTAACATCTTGTTCGGCTCCGGATAATAGTTTCGTTCGATACAATTCTTTTAAAGTAATAGATGACATTCTTATACCTCTTGTCAACGATGGTTTAAATTGACCCTTATTGGACATTCTTACTTTTCTAAGGGAAAAGCGCACGTATATATTAAAGCGCACAAGAAATGACATGATCTGTTCATACAATCTACTCACACGCTGCAACAGTTTAGATAACGTGGGCTGGAGAGGGGAAGCCGGTCACTTCTCTTGAAGACAGTACTACTCTTGATGTTTTTAATGCCCTCGGAAAAATACTAGTTTCCAGAGACAAATTCACTAGATACGTTAACGGTGTTGTTAATGAGTTGATAGACTTCTTCAGTACAACTGAAGGTATATTATCTAGTCCCTCAGAATTTGTATTCTTTAGTTTCCTTACTGTTTTAATTATGTCATATTGGTTAACTGGCCGTAATATCATAAAGTTTTGAATTGGAGTCACTTGTCATCCCCTAGTAGTAGTCATTGAACTCACCAACATATTTGTCTTTCAAAGTAATTCCATTTTCGACTGTTATGGCTCTTATGTTAGTTCTTACATTGCAGTTTTTTTTAATGTTATTGTTTATTATTTTCCAAGCAGTTTTTGATTTGTTCTCCGATTCAAAATATTGCTTCACATTGTAAAGCAGTTTAACTCTTCTTATAACCTTTCTATAAATTCTTTTGTACGCCCTATAGTGTGTAACATCTTGTTCGGCTCCGGATAATAGTTTCGTTCGATATAATTCTTTTAAAGTAATAGATAACATTGTGATACCTCTTATCAACGATGGTTCAAATTGACCCTCATTGGACATTTTTACTTTTCTAAGGATAAAGCACATTATCAATGTAATCAACCAAAAATGTAAAAAAATAATATCTTAAACTTGCCCTGATTTACCGACTTATTTCACTGATTTTAGCGGTTTTGTTTAACATTGTATATGAATATAGCTAGATTGATGGTCAATTAAAAAAAAACATTAAAAAAATTACATGAAATAATGTTACAATTTGATTCTCCCTACCTTGAAAAAGCTAAAACGCCGATCATCAAACCAACACTGAGTAACGGCATCCAAACTTGATACATTCTCTAATTTGCTTTTAACGACCAACCGACTTCATGACGATCAAAACACTATTTTACAAAACGAACAACTCCATAGGGTAATTGCTTTCAAGGATTTAAACCCACGAAATTAATACGAATTACATGTAATAACCACTCGACGTTATTTTATCACACATCGTTAGATTGAGTTATCTCTATTTCGCTAAAAAAATATTTTCACCAGATAATAGTAAGAGTATTGTCGGTACACTCATATTTGTATGTATTTTGTGTGTATTTTAGATTTTTTTCTAGATTTTTCTTATCTTGCTTTGCGGCCTTCGTAATGTAATACATTATTAGATTTGTAGCTTTGGCAAAAATTACATTGATTTAACACAAAAAATTAACATAAAAAAAAACGTTCAAAAAACAAGGATTTTTCCCAATCCTTCAGTTGCCATCAAATGTCAACAAGCATCTCCCGAGACCGGTTTCTGATCTTACCGTTATCAAACACGGGTCACGAGCTGTGTCACACAGTAGTACTATTAGGAACCATAGGACAGCGTGACCTTCATTTAAATGCTGCTTTATACGAGGTGTGGCTATTAAATTTCGAGACTAACGCGGCTACGGAAGCGCCAAATGCATGCGAGCAACAGCTGTTTAGCGTTAAGCCTTCTCTTTCGAATGCAGTACCTTTTGCTTCTGTAAACAAATCCGTATAACCGTAGCCTTCGTTCGCATTAGAGTTGTTTTATTTTTGTTTCGCCGGAAAAATGTTAAGTGTAACAATATAGCAACGAATTGTTGTGAAATTTCACATGAAACTTGGAAAAACCGTTACTGAAACCGCTACTGAACCGCGCTGTGTTTTTGAGTGGTTTAAGCGTTTTCAAGATGGCCGAGAAGCTGTTGAAGATGATCCAAGCCCGGGTTGCTCTTTCCCGTCAAAAGCGGATGACAATATCGATAAAATCGGTAATCTGGTTCGATCTAACCATCGGTTAAGTATTCGTGCGATTTCTGAAACTATAGGAATTGACAAAGAATGAGTACGGCAAATTTGACATAACAATTTTAACATGCAAAAAGTGTGTGCCAAAATGGTGACTAAAATTCTCAATTTTCAACACCAAGAAGCTCGCAAAAATGTTTGTATTGACAGACAATGTTGAAATGACCCAAACTTCGTGGTTTTTTACTTATGATCCTAAAACGAAACGCTAATCCATGGAAGACCACATCCACTGGAAGACCACAAATTCACCGAGAGCCAAAAAAGCTGGAAATCAAAATTCAAAGCAATGATGATTGTTTTTTCATGGGATTGTGTACCTTTACTGGGTTCCTGAAGGTCCAGCTGTTAATCAACATTACTACCTTCACGTTTTTGCTGAACTCCGTGAAAGAATAAGGAAAAAACGACTCGAATCGTGTTCAGAATTTCCCATTCTGAAAAAAACAACATTAAAATGATTAACAATAGTTATAGGATTATAAATACTACTCAAGTGTAACCAAATTTTCATGATCAAAACTTATAAAATTTCATTGCACTTTCACTTTTGAATTGAATAAGTAAACATAATTTTTGAGAAATAATGTGCTTTGTAACTTGAAAATTTTAAAAATAATGATTAATGTTTTAATTATTACTTACGTTGGAAAATTTTTTTGGGCTAAAAGGTTATTTAAACCTACAGTTTTCAAAAATTGCTTTATGTTTGATGTCACAGTAATCTGAAAACTTACTTTATTTTAGATTTTTTTTTTAATAAAACTGGAATTTACTAATACATTAAATAAATATTATTATAGATAGTGGACGAAATAGTTCGCGCGAGCTTGATGCAAACATTTAAGTAGTTCAAATTGTAAAATATGTATTTTTTATTTGGCACAAGGAATACGAATGTACAAAAAACTCAAGTCTATTGTCTTTTCTGGTAATAGTTCCTGGAAAAGTGTAAAAATAACATTAAATTTATAGTTGAAGAACAAAATCGAATAAACTTTTTAAATTTAAAAAGGATTAAATCAAGCGTTTATTTAATTGCATGCGGTTCTTGTCCATGTTGATCAAACGGGTAGATCTTTTTCGGTTAAGCTTAACGAATATAAAAGGAGTTATATTAAAGAACACAATAAGTGCCATTATGCCATTAATTACCCCATTTAATCCCATGCCATTTACGAAAATCATATATTTAACGACAATTTTAAAATTCTACAAAATGTAAATAAATCTAAGAAACAAATAGGTGCTTCGGTTAATAATGTCGATTATGCTAAGAGATGGCGTTAGTAATACATTTGTTACGCCATCAAAAGCCAGTTCGTTATTAATTGTCAAGGTGTAAACATAGGTGTAAGTGTAAACAGATTTTCACGATCAAAATTTATAAAATTTGATTGCCAAGCTCACTTTTGAATTGAATAAGTAGCCATAATTTTTGAAAAGTACAATAACTGTTGCAAATTTTGAAAATAATGTTACCAACGAGAAAAACTACACAAAAAGCAAATTGAAAGATTTTTTTGGCTAATCGTTTATTTAAACCTACAGGTTTCAAAAATTGCATAATGTTTCATGCTCCAATAATTTGGCAACTCCCTTTATTTTAAATTTTTCGTAATAAAACTGGAGTTTACTAATAAATTAAATAAATATTATTATAGATAGTGGACGAAATAGCTCTTGCGACCTTAAGGCAAGTATTTAAGTAGTTCAAATTGTAAAATATATATTTATTATTTGGCACAATCAATACGAATGTAGTAAAAACTCAGTTCTATTGTCTTTTCTAGTAATAGTTCCGGGAAAAGTGTAAAAATTACCTTAAATTTATAGTTGAAGAATATAATCGAATAAACTTTTTAAATTTAAAAATGATTAAATCAGGCGTTTATCTAATTGAATGCGGTTCTTGTCCATGTTGATCGAACGGGTAGATCTTTTTCGGTTAAGCTTAACGAATATAAAAGAAGTAATATTAAAGAACACAATAAGTGCCATTATGCCACCAATTACCCCATTTAATCTCATGCCATTTACGAAAATCGTATATTTAACGACAATTTTAAAATTCTACAAAATGTAAAGAAATCTAAGAAACAAATAGGTGCTTCGGTGAATAATGTCGATTTTGCTAAGAGATGGCATTACTAATACATTTGTTACGCCATCAAAAGCCAGTTCGTTATTAATTGTCAAGGTGTAAACATATGTGTAAGTGTAAACAGATTTTCACGATCAAAATTTATAAAATTTGATTGCCAAGCTCAGTTTTGAATTGAATAAGTAGCCATAATTTTTGAAAAGTACAGTAACTGTTGCAAATTTTGAAAATAATGTTACCAACGAGAAAAACTACACAAAAAGCAAATTGAAAGATTTTTTTGGCTAATCGTTTATTTAAACCTGCAGGTTTCAAAAATTGCATAATGTTTCATGCTCCAATAATTTGGCAACTCCCTTTATTTTAAATTATACGTAATAAAACTGGAGTTTACTAATAAATTAAATAAATATTATTATAGATAGTGGACGAAATAGCTCTTGCGACCTTAAGGCAAGTATTTAAGTAGTTCAAATTGTAAAATATATATTTATTATTTGGCACAATCAATACGAATGTAGTAAAAACTCAGTTCTATTGTCTTTTCTAGTAATAGTTCCGGGAAAAGTGTAAAAATTACCTTAAATTTATAGTTGAAGAATATAATCGAATAAACTTTTTAAATTTAAAAATGATTAAATCAGGCGTTTATCTAATTGAATGCGGTTCTTGTCCATGTTGATCGAACGGGTAGATCTTTTTCGGTTAAGCTTAACGAATATAAAAGAAGTAATATTAAAGAACACAATAAGTGCCATTATGCCACCAATTACCCCATTTAATCTCATGCCATTTACGAAAATCGTATATTTAACGACAATTTTAAAATTCTACAAAATGTAAAGAAATCTAAGAAACAAATAGGTGCTTCGGTGAATAATGTCGATTTTGCTAAGAGATGGCGTTACTAATACATTTGTTACGCCATCAAAAGCCAGTTCGTTATTAATCGTCAAGGTGTAAACATATGTGTAAGTGTAAACAGATTTTCACGATCAAAATTTATAAAATTTCATTGCCAAGCTCAGTTTTGAATTGAATAAGTAGCCATAATTTTTGAAAAGTACAGTAACTGTTGCAAATTTTGAAAATAATGTTACCAACGAGAAAAACTACACAAAAAGCAAATTGAAAGATTTTTTTGGCTAATCGTTTATTTAAACCTGCAGGTTTCAAAAATTGCATAATGTTTCATGCTCCAATAATTTGGCAACTCCCTTTATTTTAAATTTTTCGTAATAAAACTGGAGTTTACTAATAAATTAAATAAATATTATTATAGATAGTGGACGAAATAGCTCTTGCGACCTTAAGGCAAGTATTTAAGTAATTCAACTTGTAAAATATATATTTATTATTTGGCACAATCAATACGAATGTAGTAAAAACTCAGTTCTATTATCTTTTCTAGTAATAGTTCCGGGAAAAGTGTAAAAATTACCTTAAATTTATAGTTGAAGAATATAATCGAATAAACTTTTTAAATTTAAAAATGATTAAATCAGGCGTTTATCTAATTGTATGCGGTTCTTGTCCATGTTGATCGAACGGGTAGATCTTTTTCGGTTAAGCTTAACGAATATAAAAGAAGTAATATTAAAGAACACAATAATTGCCATTATGCCACCAATTACCCCATTTAATCCCCTGCCATTTACGAAAATCATATATTTAACGACAATTTTAAAATTCTACAAAATGTAAATAAATCTAAGAAACAAATAGGTGCTTCGGTTAATAATGTCGATTTTGCTAAGAGATGGCGTTACTAATACATTTGTTACGCCATCAAAAGCCAGTTCGTTATTAATTGTCAAGGTGTAAACATATGTGTAAGTGTAAACCGATTTTCACGATCAAAATTTATAAAATTTGATTGCCAAGCTCACTTTTGAATTGAATAAGTAGCCATAATTTTTGAAAAGTACAGTAACTGTTGCAAATTTTGAAAATAATGTTACCAACGAGAAAAACTACACAAAAAGCAAATTGAAAGATTTTTTTGGCTAATCGTTTATTTAAACCTGCAGGTTTCAAAAATTGCATAATGTTTCATGCTCCAATAATTTGGCAACTCCCTTTATTTTAAATTTTTCGTAATAAAACTGGAGTTTACTAATAAATTAAATAAATATTATTATAGATAGTGGACGAAATAGCTCTTGCGACCTTAAGGCAAGTATTTAAGTAATTCAACTTGTAAAATATATATTTATTATTTGGCACAATCAATACGAATGTAGTAAAAACTCAGTTCTATTATCTTTTCTAGTAATAGTTCCGGGAAAAGTGTAAAAATTACCTTAAATTTATAGTTGAAGAATATAATCGAATAAACTTTTTAAATTTAAAAATGATTAAATCAGGCGTTTATCTAATTGTATGCGGTTCTTGTCCATGTTGATCGAACGGGTAGATCTTTTTCGGTTAAGCTTAACGAATATAAAAGAAGTAATATTAAAGAACACAATAATTGCCATTATGCCACCAATTACCCCATTTAATCCCCTGCCATTTACGAAAATCATATATTTAACGACAATTTTAAAATTCTACAAAATGTAAATAAATCTAAGAAACAAATAGGTGCTTCGGTTAATAATGTCGATTTTGCTAAGAGATGGCGTTACTAATACATTTGTTACGCCATCAAAAGCCAGTTCGTTATTAATTGTCAAGGTGTAAACATATGTGTAAGTGTAAACCGATTTTCACGATCAAAATTTATAAAATTTGATTGCCAAGCTCACTTTTGAATTGAATAAGTAGCCATAATTTTTGAAAAGTACAGTAACTGTTGCAAATTTTGAAAATAATGTTACCAACGAGAAAAACTACACAAAAAGCAAATTGAAAGATTTTTTTGGCTAATCGTTTATTTAAACCTGCAGGTTTCAAAAATTGCATAATGTTTCATGCTCCAATAATTTGGCAACTCCCTTTATTTTAAATTTTTCGTAATAAAACTGGAGTTTACTAATAAATTAAATAAATATTATTATAGATAGTGGACGAAATAGCTCTTGCGACCTTAAGGCAAGTATTTAAGTAATTCAACTTGTAAAATATATATTTATTATTTGGCACAATCAATACGAATGTAGTAAAAACTCAGTTCTATTATCTTTTCTAGTAATAGTTCCGGGAAAAGTGTAAAAATTACCTTAAATTTATAGTTGAAGAATATAATCGAATAAACTTTTTAAATTTAAAAATGATTAAATCAGGCGTTTATCTAATTGTATGCGGTTCTTGTCCATGTTGATCGAACGGGTAGATCTTTTTCGGTTAAGCTTAACGAATATAAAAGAAGTAATATTAAAGAACACAATAATTGCCATTATGCCACCAATTACCCCATTTAATCCCCTGCCATTTACGAAAATCATATATTTAACGACAATTTTAAAATTCTACAAAATGTAAATAAATCTAAGAAACAAATAGGTGCTTCGGTTAATAATGTCGATTTTGCTAAGAGATGGCGTTACTAATACATTTGTTACGCCATCAAAAGCTAGTTCGTTATTAATTGTCAAGGTGTAAACATATGTGTAAGTGTAAACCGATTTTCACGATCAAAATTTATAAAATTTGATTGCCAAGCTCACTTTTGAATTGAATAAGTAGCCATAATTTTTGAAAAGTACAGTAACTGTTGCAAATTTTGAAAATAATGTTACCAACGAGAAAAACTACACAAAAAGCAAATTGAAAGATTTTTTTGGCTAATCGTTTATTTAAACCTGCAGGTTTCAAAAATTGCATAATGTTTCATGCTCCAATAATTTGGCAACTCCCTTTATTTTAAATTTTTCGTAATAAAACTGGAGTTTACTAGTAAATTAAATAAATATTATTATAGATAGTGGACGAAATAGCTCGTGCGACCTTAAGGCAAGTATTTAAGTAATTCAACTTGTAAAATATATATTTATTATTTGGCATAATCAATACGAATGTAGTACAAACTCAGTTCTATTATCTTTTCTAGTAATAGTTCCGGGAAAAGTGTAAAAATTTCATTAAATTTATAGTTGAAGAATATAATCGAATAAACTTTTTAAATTTAAAAATGATTAAATCAGGCGTTTATCTAATTGAATGCGGTTCTTGTCCATGTTGATCGAACGGGTAGATCTTTTTCGGTTAAGCTTAACGAATATAAAAGAAGTAATATTAAAGAACACAATAATTGCCATTATGCTACCAATTACCCCATTTAATCCCATGCCATTTACGAAAATCATATATTTAACGACAATTTTAAAATTCTACAAAATGTAAATAAATCTAAGAAACAAATAGGTGCTTCGGTTAATAATGTCGATTTTGCTAAGAGATGGCGTTACTAATACATTTGTTACGCCATCAAAAGCCGTTCGTTATTAATTGTCAAGGTGTAAACATATGTGTAAGTGTAAACAGATTTTCACGATCAAAATTTATAAAATTTCATTGCCAAGCTCACTTTTGAATTGAATAAGTAGCCGTAATTTTTGAAAAGTACAGTAACTGTTACAAATTTTGAAAATAATGTTACCAACGAGAAAAACTACACAAAAAGCAAATTGAAAGATTTTTTTGGCTAATCGTTTATTTAAACCTACAGGTTTCAAAAATTGCATAATGTTTCATGCTCCAATAATTTGGCAACTCCCTTTATTTTAAATTTTTTGTAATAAAACTGGAGTTTACTAATAAATTAAATAAATATTATTATAGATAGTGGACGAAATAGCTCGTGCGACCTTAAGGCAAGTATTTAAGTAATTCAACTTGTAAAATATATATTTATTATTTGGCACAATCAATACGAATGTAGTAAAAACTCAGTTCTATTGTCTTTTCTAGTAATAGTTCCGGGAAAAGTGTAAAAATTACCTTAAATTTATAGTTGAAGAATATAATCGAATAAACTTTTTAAATTTAAAAATGATTAAATCAGGCGTTTATCTAATTGAATGCGGTTCTTGTCCATGTTGATCGAACAGGTAGATCTTTTTCGGTTAAGCTTAACGAATATAAAAAAAGTAATATTAAAGAACACAATAATTGCCATTATGCCACCAATTACCCCATTTAATCCCATGCCATTTACGAAAATCATATATTTAACGACAATTTTAAAATTCGACAAAATGTAAATAAATCTAAGAAACAAATAGGTGCTTCGGTTAATAATGTCAATTTTGCTAAGAGATGGCGTTAGTAATACATTTGTTACGCCATCAAAAGCCAGTTCGTTGTTAATTGTCAAGGTGTAAACATATGTGTAAGTGTAAACAGATTTTCACGATCAAAATTTATAAAATTTGATTGCCAAGCTCACTTTTGAATTGAATAAGTAGCCATAATTTTTGAAAAGTACAGTAACTGTTGCAAATTTTGAAAATAATGTTACCAACGAGAAAAACTACACAAAAAGCAAATTGAAAGTTTTTTTTGGCTGATCGTTTATTTAAACCTGCAGGTTTCAAAAATTGCATAATGTTTCATGCTCCAATAATTTGGCAACTCCCTTTATTTTAAATTTTTCGTAATAAAACTGGAGTTTACTAATAAATTAAATAAATATTATTATAGATAGTGGACGAAATAGCTCTTGCGACCTTAAGGCAAGTATTTAAGTAATTCAACTTGTAAAATATATATTTATTATTTGGCACAATCAATACGAATGTAGTAAAAACTCAGTTCTATTATCTTTTCTAGTAATAGTTCCGGGAAAAGTGTAAAAATTACATTAAATTTATAGTTGAAGAATATAATCGAATAAACTTTTTAAATTTAAAAATGATTAAATCAGGCGTTTATCTAATTGAATGCGGTTCTTGTCCATGTTGATCGAACGGGTAGATCTTTTTCGGTTAAGCTTAACGAATATAAAAGAAGTAATATTAAAGAACACAATAATTGCCATTATGCTACCAATTACCCCATTTAATCCCATGCCATTTACGAAAATCATATATTTAACGACAATTTTAAAATTCTACAAAATGTAAATAAATCTAAGAAACAAATAGGTGCTTCGGTTAATAATGTCGATTTTGCTAAGAGATGGCGTTACTAATACATTTGTTACGCCATCAAAAGCCGTTCGTTATTAATTGTCAAGGTGTAAACATATGTGTAAGTGTAAACAGATTTTCACGATCAAAATTTATAAAATTTCATTGCCAAGCTCACTTTTGAATTGAATAAGTAGCCGTAATTTTTGAAAAGTACAGTAACTGTTACAAATTTTGAAAATAATGTTACCAACGAGAAAAACTACACAAAAAGCAAATTGAAAGATTTTTTTGGCTAATCGTTTATTTAAACCTACAGGTTTCAAAAATTGCATAATGTTTCATGCTCCAATAATTTGGCAACTCCCTTTATTTTAAATTTTTCGTAATAAAACTGGAGTTTACTAATAAATTAAATAAATATTATTATAGATAGTGGACGAAATAGCTCGTGCGACCTTAAGGCAAGTATTTAAGTAATTCAAATTGTAAAATATATATTTATTATTTGGCACAATCAATACGAATGTAGTAAAAACTCAGTTCTATTATCTTTTCTAGTAATAGTTCCGGGAAAAGTGTAAAAATTACCTTAAATTTATAGTTGAAGAATATAATCGAATAAACTTTTTAAATTTAAAAATGATTAAATCAGGCGTTTATCTAATTGAATGCGGTTCTTGTCCATGTTGATCGAACGGGTAGATCTTTTTCGGTTAAGCTTAACGAATATAAAAGAAGTAATATTAAAGAACACAATAATTGCCATTATGCCACCAATTACCCCATTTAATCCCATGCCATTTACGAAAATCATATATTTAACGACAATTTTAAAATTCTACAAAATGTAAATAAATCTAAGAAACAAATAGGTGCTTCGGTTAATAATGTCGATTTTGCTAAGAGATGGCGTTAGTAATACATTTGTTACGCCATCAAAAGCCAGTTCGTTGTTAATTGTCAAGGTGTAAACATAGGTGTAAGTGTAAACAGATTTTCACGATCAAAATTTATAAAATTTGATTGCCAAGCTCACTTTTGAATTGAATAAGTAGCCATAATTGTTGAGAAATAAAGTGCATTGTAACTGTTGCAAATTTAGAAATAATGATTAATGTTACCAACGACAAAAACTACACAAAAGGCATATTGGAAGATTTTTTTTAACTAAAAATTTATTTAAACCTACAGTTTTCAAAAATAGCATATGCGACCTTGAGGAAAATATTTAAATAGTTCAAATTGTAAAATATATTTTTTTTATTTAGGACAAGGAATACGAATGTTCTAAAAACCTCAGGTCTATTTTCTTTTCTGGTAATAATTCATGGAAAAGTTTAAAAATAACATTAAATTTATAGTTAAAGAATAATCGAATAAACTTTTTAGATTTAAAAAGGATTAAGTCTAGAGTTTATTTAATTGAATGCGGTTCTTGTCCAAAAGTCCAAGTTGGTCAAACTGGAAGACCCTTTTCGGTTAAGCTTAACGAATATAAAAGAAGTTATGTTAAAGAACACAATAATTGTCATTATGCTATTAATTACCCCATTTAATCCCATGCCATTTACGAAAATCATATATTTAACGCTAATTTTAAAATTCTACAAAATGTAAATAAATCTAAGAAATCAATAGTTGTTTCGATTAATAATGTTGATTTTGAGATGACTTTACTAGTACATTTCTTACGCCATCAAAAGCCGATTCGTTATTAATTGTCATTATGCAAAAAACATACTTTTTCATAGCTTTGAATATCTCGAATTATGTACCATAAAAAGACGTTTTGCGGGGAAGTAATAACCTTCTTTCATTTGAAGAAAATGGCTTCTGAAAATCACGGATTGTTGGTTGAAGTTTATGTGAACATGCTCTAACACAAAAAAAGCTTATAAACGATGGTTTAAACGTCTTAAAAATGCTGATTTTGATATAAAAGACAAGGAGCGTCTAGGACAGCCGAAAAGATTTGTTAGCATTATTGAATGAAGACTCAACTCAGACGTTGAAACAATTGGCAAAAGCATTGAATGTTGCCCAATCCACCATTTCCGAACGTCTACACGCATTGGAAAAGCTCCAGAAGGAAGAAAAATGAATTCCATATGAATTGAAGGAAAGAGACATTGAAAGATTGTTGTGTTCACCACTTGTGAAATTTTACATTCTTACGAAGAAATACAAATTTGGCTTGATGAATAGGCAACGATAGCCAATACTTTGATTATTAAGATAATTTATTTTGTTATGGAAATAAACGCTTAAATTTTGCGATAAAATCGACATTATTAACCGAAACACCTTTTAAATTTCTTAGAGACCTTAGAAATAACAAAATAAAACATTTAGTATTTACCTAAATGATCAAGGAGACTTTAATAGTTTACCTTAATTAAACTTATATTGCACATTTAGATATTGAACTTGGAGATTCCGACCATTATCATTTATTGTGTTCTTATGTTGATTTATTTTTAAGCTAATAACTAGTATATAAAAGAATTTCTTACGAAGCATTTTAACATTGCCACTGTCTATCGCAACTATTGTCATACTAGTTTTAAAAACAGTGGAAATGTAGATATAACTCATAATTCTTCTATCATTCTATCACAAACCAAGAGTTAATCGGTATTTAATAACCCAGTGGTGTAATCCCAGTCGCGTTAATCGAATCTTAATTTAAATTAAAAAAAAACAACCGCTTGCATTGAAATGATATCGTTCTCAATAAAAATGTTGATCGTCCATTGTCAGATGTATCTGACAATGGACAATATGAAAATTTCCATATCTCTCAGTTCGCATAATCCCATATTTAAAACTAAAATGACAATACATAATGTTTTCTTCTATTGGAACGGTCGGGTCGGTGGGAAACCAACGGTCGGTGGGAAAAAAACAGATTTGTTAAACTCAGCAAAATTAAAATTATTAATTAAAAGCAGCAAAAAACCACACATCTACAAGAAGGTGAGGTCTTGGTATCCTTTTTGACGTACCATCATTATTTCCGAGTGTACCGATTCCGCATACATTTAATACCTGAGGGAGTTACTTGAGTTAAACGGTTTTAATAACAAGATTGTTTCAGAGTCCATCTCTCGAACGAGATTATCTTTGAAACAAAATTGTTTTCAGCTTAATAATAGTTTTACGAACAATAAGAAGGAACAGCAATCTGTCATCTTTCTTAGCCAACTTATTTATGAGCAAATTTGGTACCGAGGTGAAGGATGAGTTCCGTTATTTTCCGAGAGTGTAGCTAAGATATGTGCATGATTTTTTTTTGCAATTCGATTCAAAAAATGAAAAGTTAGTTTTTGTTAAAAACCTAAATCAAATATGTTTTCGCGACACTTGGAAACAACGATGAAAGATCAAAGGAAACCGACCAAACAACGATAGTTTACCATTTCTGGATGTTTTAGTTAGTAGAAACAATAAAAATAGGTGAGATTTTGGTATTTTTAGAAAAAAACACCACCACTTCGAGATACATTCCTAACGATTCAAATCATAGCTTCCAAAATAAGATGGCCTGTTTAAATTTTATGGTAAATACATGAATTAATTTTCCTTTAAATAAAGATAATTATAACAAAGAATTAAAATTAATTAGGGAGGTTTCTGAAGTGAATGGTTATAATAAGAACATTGTAGATAAATTAATTAGAAAACATAAGTTCAGAAAATTATTGAAAGAATCTTCGACTTTTCAAAAGGATCAGAACACAATGAAATTCATGGTAATACCATTTGATGTCCAATTAACAAGAGGACTAGACAAAATTTTGAAAAAAGTGCACATTAAGGTTGTGTACAAACCATAAAATAAATTAAGAGAAGTTCTAGGTAATCCAAAGGATAAAGTAGATCAACAAGAAAAATCCGGGATGTATGAAATTAGTTGTCAAGATTGTGATTGAAGGTATATTCGGCAAACTAAAAGATTCATATTGACAAGATATAAAGAACATATTGCCCATATTAGATATGGGAGAAATGAAAAACCTTGTGTTGCCCAACATGCAATCGAACATGACCACAGTATAGATATTAGTAATTTAAGACTAATTAAAAGTGTGTTAATAATAATAGGGCTTTGGATGCATATGAAAGCATTCAAATAGAAAAATGTAAGAAAATCGTGAATCGATATAAAGGACCCATCCCGTTCAGTCAACTTTTTCAATTATTAATGTAAGGCTTAGTAAACTTCACGGTTCATGGTTTTTACACGCTTTGTTAGGTAGGGTTAGGTTTTCATATAAATAGAACATAGTTTAGTTTTAGAATTAGATTAAATCATCTTCTGATGATGCTAACATGGTTAACGAAACGTGCACCGAGCAGTTCAAAAAAAGTGATTTGGTGTTTAGTGGTAAATCTCTTCAAGTTTAGTGTTTCACACCAAAGGTTCCAATAGAAGAATTAAAATTAAAAGAAGTCCTGGGTAATCCAAAGGATAAAGTAGATCAACAAGAAAAATCGCGGATGTATGAAATTAGTTGTCAAAATTGTGATTGAGGGTATATTTGGCGAACTAAAAGATCCATATTAATCAGCTATAAAGAACACATTACCTACATTAAATATGGAAGAAATTTAAATTATTTTGCTGCCCATGCATGACGATTAATAGACTTAGACATGCATGACGATTAATAGACTAGAAAAATCGAAATATCTCTTGACATGTCAGAGATATCGATTTCGGGTTTTCACTAGACGATTCCTCTTTAAATCACCTTTCTTGCCATGTAGTAAAAGCTGTACTATTCCATTTGAAAAAACTGAACATAACTTCAAAAAAACTATTGTTGAATGTAACGCCACCTCGCGGTTTCATTTATAAACTAAATAATTTATCTCCCAGATTATCTGATTGTCCCAGCAATTGCCTTTTAAATGAATCCAAGTTGAGGAAAATCGGTTTTAGGCAAATGAACATTAGACGACTTTTTATCTCAATAGGTAAACCCCCCCCCCCTCCTCTATTCGTGAAATTACGACAAAATATCATAAAACAAAGTTGTAGGAGACAGTTTGCTAATTATAACTGAGAATTTTTCTTACTCGGTTAACACTTGAAAATACACAAAAAAAAAGATTTTTTAAAATGTTTAGCTCGTCACGCTCTCTTGCGGTCGTTTTAGAAGCTTAAAAATATTTTTGGTGAATTTCTCATGATCATTTTTAGTACAATTTTTTTTTCCCCAAAGCTGTGGGATAAATAGTTTTCAAGATACGGCCGCGATCCATCCTTAATGGGACACCTGGTATATATATATATATATATATATATATATATATATATATATATATATATATATATATATATATATATATATATATATATATATATATTAGTAATTTAAGATAAAAGTGTAAATAATATAGGGCTTTGAGTGCGTATCAAAGCATTCAAATAGAAAAATGTTAGAAAGAACCGAGATGAAAGACCAATTTTTTTCAATCATTGATGTTTGCAGATGATATAGCTATAATAGCGGTTACAGAAAAGAACGAACTGTAATAATGTTGTAGTGCTGTATAATGTACAGTAGCGAAACATAGACTCGTAACAAAAAAATATAAGACACGTATAAATGCAATTAAAATGAGGTTCCTGAGGAAAATAGAGAACAAAACAAAAAGAGACAGAACTAGAAATCAAATAATTAGAGAAAACCTACAGATTGAACCCATAAATCATAAGGTCAAGGTAGTTCGAGTATGTATACCGCATGCCGGCGCACAAAACAGACTCACAAAGAGGGTGTACGAAGCATGAGTGCAAAGAAAGAATTTAAAGGGAAAACCAAGAAGAGCACTGAATGATGGGATTAGAGAGAAGGCTGGAAAAAGAGGCACAATATGGGAAGAAATTAAGGGACACAATATAGAAATAAATTGAGAAAGATGTATAGAAAACAACCTCAACTCCACATACCGGACACCTAACGGTATAAATGCATATGATTAAGTAAGTAAGTAAATAAAGTTCCGTTTAGTTAACTTTTTTGAATTATTAATGTAGCGCTTAATTAACTTCATGGTTCATGCTTTTATACACGCTTCATTAGATACTGTTGTCATATAAATAGGGCACAGTTTAGTTTTACAATTAGATAAAATCCTCTTCTAAAGAGAAAAGCGCGCCTAGAAGTTTAGAAAGGTAATTTGTTATTTACTGGTAAATCCCTTCGAATTTAATACATGACGTGAAGAAAATATAAAAATCTGTTTCTTTTTAGTTGGATTCCCTTCCAAACAATTTTTTATTCTCCTTTTCCTAGTTTGACTTCCATGTGTTAATTTACAACAATCGGTTGTATAATGTCAAATTAATCTTCTCGTATTCAACCGACGTCAATTAATTCTTATCGCGTGTGATTCCGTTCGGTGTGTATTTTCTCGACCTTCGCAAGATAAAAATTGTCCAATTACACGTTCGTTAAAGTTACGATTAGGCCTCGCTCTATCAGCTGATTATTATCAAATTGGCCGGGTTATATCGTGACGTAAACAATGTTTGTCGTGGAATTTGGTTACACCAGAAAATACTATGATGCAATTTAATATGAAATTATTTTGACTTTGGCCCGTGTGAATTATCATAGAGTAAAAAACAAACACTCACAAAACAAGCGCAAACAACGTGCAAAGTAAAGTTTTTGATAAGATTAAGAAGAATATGTATATATATATATATATATATATATATATATATATATATATATATATATATATATATATATATATGGTGTTCGTTAAAATTAAATTTTTTTCAACGCCCCAAAAAAACTTTCCTTTTGATGAAAAAATATGGGAGGTTTTTTGTAACAAAAATACACGTCTAAGTTCATTTTTTTTTTTGATAAAATCGTAATTTTTTGTAAGTATCTCTCAAAGTATACGGATTTGAGGAAAAGACATAGAAGCATTTGTAGGAAATTAAATTCTCTACAAAAAAGGTCCTTTCCAATTTCTTCATAAAATTCATATTTATGGAGATATTCTCAATAAGAAATTCATTATCTCCATATAGTGAACATTTTAAGACCTAAAAAGTCATTTTTTTCAGAAATATAGTTGAAATATAGTATAGAAATATAGCATAGAGATATAGTAAAAAAAAAATACAATTTTTTTTATATTCCAAAAACAAATGACGTTTGTAGGTCTAAAATGTTGGCTATATGGAATTAATTAATTTATTATCGAGAATATGTCCATAAATATGAATTTTATGAAGAAAATGGAAAGGATCTTTTTTGAAGAGAATTTATTTTCATATAAAATAGATCCTATATATTTTTCTCAAATCCGTATTATATATATATATATATATATATATATATATATATATATATATATATATATATATATATATATATATATATATATATATGGTGTTCGTTAAAATTAAATTTTTTTCAACGCCCCAAAAAAACCTTCCTTTTGATGAAAAAATATGGGAGGTTTTTTGTAACAAAAATACACGTCTAAGAAAATGGAAAGGACCTTTTTTGAAGAGAATTTAATTTCATATAAAATAGATCCTATATCTTTTTCTCAAATCCGTATTATATATATATATATATATATATATATATATATATATATATATATATATATATATATATATATATATATATATATATGTATGATTATGGCTGCTTAATGGCCTGAGTTATTGATGCGGCCTCAGTCCTAAATTTTTCTTCTTCATTGTATTTAAAGCAATAACGTTTCAACTTTTTACTATTCTCAGTATAATGCCATTTCATCATTTGAAGTTAATCTTCGTTCAGCGAGTAATTTCTTCACGTCTGGGAAGAAGAAGTACTTTGGAATCCAATTTCGGATTATACGGTGCATGTGGAAGAGTAAGTCATGTAGCTTTGCAGCAACAACCAGAGATGATTACACCAGCGTATTATTTTGGTGAAAGAGCTCTTTCTTTTTGATCAGAGTTGGAAATGCAACCCTTCAATTGCTCCAGTAGTGAAACGTAATACTCTTCAGTGATGTTTCTGCCTGTTGCCAGGTAGTCTTTGAACATCGCACCACGAAAATTCCAGAAAAGTGTAGCCTTGACTTTTCCTGTAGATAGAATCGTTTTACTGTTATAAAATATCGAAGAAACTCAAGAGATTCGCAATTAAATAAGCCTAAACACTCTTGAGAAGTGTTTATTCGAATGCGTCTTTGGTCGCCTGAGACCATCGAATAGAAAACGTTTTCATAACCAAAACATCAGTAGATGTATGACCACGTTTAAATTAAGCAATTCATTTTTTTATCGTCAAAAACAAAAGGGAAGGATCTTTTAAAGTGAAATCTAACTCTTTTTGTATACCCATCGGGGTTGAACCCTCCAAAACAAAATATTTTATAACAGCTTGTACTTTAAGTTTATCAATTTTTCAAAAAATCTCAAAACTTGTTTACTTTACTCCATCGCTGCAAACATGCATCTAAAGCGTCTGAAACTTCGCACCACGTCATATAACGAATCATATTTGACAAATATCATAGTGATTTGGCACTTCTGTGTCAGGCCCAAAAATGTTGAACGGTCCTCGTAAGACAACCATCAAAAATAGTACTTCGATTTGAGAAAAAATGATCTTGTTTTACAAAACACAATTCTGCACCATTAAGTACAATCTTGTTTGTTGCTAATTTTCATTCATTCACATTTTTTTTTAGTGGTAGGGTTTTAGTAATTGGGTCAAATCGGGAAAATATGGGGGCTGGTCTGTAATTTTCATTAATGCAACACAGGTGGAATATTTTATCGAATTTTTATAGCTAGAGACAGATAATTAGTTAGGGTTAAATAGGGAGAGAGTGGAGGCTGTTTGTTAATTTCTAAACTGTATCTTGCATCTCTATATCAGGCGGAGAACTTTTTGAACAGTCCGTCGTATGATATATCAATATAAATAAATTGTGTACAGGTGGGCGGCGAAAACTAAGTTCAGATCGTATTAAATTACTTCTGTTTACTACTAGGATCGAAAAGGGAGTTTTATTTTAAAAATTCGCACGCTTTACGTATCAATAAAATCATCTGCTGTTTAAGTTGATATGATTGTCCTTACCATCTGATAGAATTTTACATCATTTCGCTTCTTAAGTTAGAAATTATAGTGTTTTTCGTGTTAGGTTTGATTATGGCTGCTAAATGTCCTGAGGATCCTAAATTCTTATTCTTCTTCTCAGATTGAATCATCCCCTGATGATGCTAACATGGTTAGCGTAACGCGGGTCGAGAAAATTACTTTTGCTGATACATTAAAAATGTTACGACGATGGAGCTACGTCAAAAAAAAATGTTAACAAGGAGTACAAGGGCTTTAGCAATGGTTGTGAGGCAGTTGAAGATAAACCGCGTTCTGGAAGATCGTCCAACGAAGAAAACATTACCAACATGAAGAGTCTTGTAATCGCCGATTAAGAATTAGGCAGATATTGCAAACAATTCATGGTTTTCGCTTCCCGATAACAAACTATTATATACTGCAATAATTATTTATCAATTTTTTGCTAAACATCAAACAAATACCATACCAAGCATCATATTCCCAGATATGGCACCGTGTGACTTTTTCCTGTTCGCTAAATTGAAGAAATCACTTCGTGAATGTCCTTTTGAGTCCATCGGAGCTATTCAAGAGAGTTCGTTGACCGCTTTGAAGGAAATATAAGTATATTTTAAAAACAGGGAGAGACCGAAGGAGACAAACTAAATATCTCCTTTGAAGAAGATAAAGTCACCTTTTAACTAAATAAACTGTTTCCATTTTATTTCCTATCACCATTGAGTATATATAAAAATGTTAACTAATGTTTTTGCAAATTATGTCTTGATCAAGATACACTTTTATTGCCTAAAATGTTAATGTTGCTTCCGCATCACGTCTTGACTTCGACGTCTGCGGCCACTTCCGAGACCGGTTCAAGTGCGTTTATTAAGAATTCATACATCGTCTGATTTTTAAGGTGAACCGCAAGGTATTTCTGGTTCGAAATTAACTTTCGTGATTTCTACGAAGTGGATCCATGTAAGATTGTAAATATTTTTTTTTAATTATCGAAGTCTAAAAAAATTCTAGTTTGAATAGGTTCTGAAGTCGATGAAATATACAGGCGGAGAATTAAGTTGAGGACCTGATTTTAAAAACATGTCTTAAACTAATTTGATTACACTGACATTTTTTTTTTGTTTTCTTCGCTTCATGAGTCAAATCCTACTAATTTTGAACCTACTAAAGAGAATCCTGTGGTGGCTTCATAAGGTCGGT
Source organism: Cosmopolites sordidus (assembly GCA_031761425.1). Taxonomy (NCBI): domain Eukaryota; kingdom Metazoa; phylum Arthropoda; class Insecta; order Coleoptera; family Curculionidae; genus Cosmopolites; species Cosmopolites sordidus. The sequence goes on from JARFXV010000619.1 coordinate 110,961, forward strand.
TTCTTTTGGCTTGCCTCTTGTGTGAGTTCCGGAGTATCCCTACACATAGACTCGCAGTAATCCACAAGCATTGCTCCATTCCAACAGCCTGACAGTTCCACAACTAGGAGGGAAAAATTCTAGGTCGGAGTGGAAAAAATGGATTTTAAAGGAGTGAGTGCTTACCATCTCTTTTGTTGTCTAAAAATCCACGAATAACTCTCTTTAAGACTGCCCAATCTACTTTTTCTTTTCCCTCCAAAACTCGAGCAAACGCATTTTTTTCAAGTTATCGAATTTGTGGGCCAACAAAAATACCTTCCTTAACTTTTGAATCACTTAACATACGAAATTTATCTCGTAAATAGTTAAAAGCTTGTCCTTCTTGGTTCATACCTTTGACAACATTTTTCATCAAACCCAGCTTTATACGAAGGGGTGGAAGAACATCTTTTGGGTCTACAAGCGGCTCGGTAATGACATTTGTGTCGCTTCAGTTAAGATTTCTTGCAGGCGGCCAGTCTGCTTGATTATAATGTGATTTCCTATCCCTAAGGTCCCATACATAAAACGCAGCAGTATTTAGTGTACTCCAGTTGCCTTCCTAAGAGTACAGCGATGACTTTTAGACCGACACAGATTTTCCACTTCTGTTTAGAATTTTTGATTGTCGACAACGGCTGTTATGACCAACAGGAATAGAAGGAAGGCGGTTGCTATTGTGAAGTGATACAGCTTTCAAACTAAGCTTGGAGGAGTGTCTGGATATCCTCCATTCGGTTGTATCATGCTTCAAATTGAAACATTTTATCAAGCTATTAACGTCACAACAAGCGAGATTGTTTTTCTTCTCAAAAAAGCAGATTCTTCTGATGTTGTCAGTAATGTGAGACCCTGACATCACGTTGGAGAAGATTCCACTGCTGCAGTATTGACCCTAGAAGTTCTGCCTTTTCTTTTGACAAGTCAAGGTCTCGAATGAGATCACTTAATTCCGCTTGACTCAGTCTGTGCGTTTTATCATCTTTTTCCTGAATATCAGAATCATGTCACACTGTCTTGGGGTGGGGTAGGAACATAGGGTGGAGTAGGAACTGGTAAACCATCTGAATGTGGAATAGGTCGAATAGCCGATGGAAGATTCGTGTATTGGAGAGTTCCTCTTTTCTTCATTGACAATCCTACCTTTATAGGTGGAGTCAAGCAGAAATAGCAGTCATCTATATGGTTTCTAGGCTCCAATCCAAAGGCACAACAAAAGCCATAGATCTTTTTTTATTTTTCAACCATTCTCGTAGTATAACGGAACAAAAGTTGCAATATATATGTAGAGCCCATAATTTATCCTGGTCCGTTTCGTTCATACCAAGCTAATGGTGATAGATAATCTTCACAACAGACGTCAGATTGCGTTTCTGCAACGAAAATGTTATTTCGCCACAAATTATTTACTAAATTTAAACGTTTTCGAGGCATTTTGTTTTATCAAAGTTTACACTTCAAAGCTAGAAATTCCGCACTAATTACAACAGAAACAATATCAAACTCACAGTCACAGCAACAGTAATTATGTTTATAATCTGCAAAGAGCTGGAGAACGTTGTCTTTTGTCAATTGACAGGTGTGATAACATATCCCCCCAAACTGAAAATGTACACTATAAAAAATGACATGTCACTGTATCTCCAAAGCAAGAGCCAATCGGTATTTTTATAGTGATTTTTACATTGTTGGTCAGTGTTCAACAAAATTCTCCATAAAAAATCTACATCGTGCTTCTCTTCTTCTTTTTTCTTTCCATGGCATCTGCTCTGATGGAGTTATTTTAACATTTTTTTTCTTTTCGTCTAAATTGTTTGGGACTGATCAAATGTTATGTATATTTTCGTTATTATTGCTAAACTTTGTATGAAATTCAAAGAAAAATATTATAAAAAATGGAAACTAAAACAGTAACGGTATGTCATAGATTTGAAAAATTAGTGTTATTGACTACCAATTTGTCATGCTGGTTGTCGATATTTATAGGTCACATGGGTTTCAGGATTAAATAAAGACTCTGTATAGTTCAAAAGTGTATTAAGTTAGAAATTGAAAACAAATTAAAAGTAAATATGAATTTGTGAACTCTCCTTGTATGTTTTTTTTGTTCTGACTTGAAGGATAATAAAGCCTTGACGGTCTATTTGTTGTTGTTTTTTTTATTCACCGCACGGCCGAAACAACCACCCTCGTCTCTCAATATAGGGCTAACGCTCGTCCTATAAGTATAAATACAATTTTTTTATCATTCAGCTCAGCACACTTGGCTGCTCATTTCTGTTTTAAATTGAAACGAACATAAATATTCCTTCCGCACAGAAAGTATCTGTATGCGTTCTTTATTCCACTATTTATTTAATGACTCAAACGCTTGACATATAACTTATGAGGTTATCCATTTTAATTGTCATACATTTAAATAGTGGCCGCTATAAAGTGGTTTGTCACTTCAAGACTTATCAGGAAATGTAAATTAGAAAACACTAGGAGAACTGTGACATTATTATGAAGGAGCTTTTTGAAAAAGGTTATTTTGCAAAAAAAGGCAATACTATTTTTTGTGGAAAGATAATGCCAATTGTTGTATCACTTTAAAATTTTCACTAAATGGGCCATCTTAAAGTTAAATGTCAATCTGTCTCTGGGACTGGGAAGTCGATCATTGATCACACAAAAGAATCTTCTTTATCATGGCATGAATTTTTTGAAATGTGGTTCTTTAAAAAAAAATATAAAATATTTGTTTTGTTTTGTTATTTTTAGTGTTTTTACAAGGATAAAGTGTCAGAGTTAGCTGACATAATTTTTTAAACCACGACTCAATGAAACGTTTTATTTACTAAATTAACAACGTTCATTGTTTGATTTGTAGCTGCGATTAATAGCATGGTTATTTAGGATCACGTTATAAAAAATAACACTGAAAAATTGGGAAATTTGTGATCTCAGTATCACACAATATATAGCCTAGGGTGTCGAATTTTAAGCTTTTCAAAAATATGCCTATTAGCACTTAATACAGTAAAGTTTTGGGGTTAGAGGCGCATCAGCAACTGAGAAGGCTATTTAGCGAGTGGACCTACAGCTTAACGTGGGTTCCGTACCACGGTCATCAGCTACCGAAAACCCCGGTCAGCACCCCCCTCGGGCTATCAACCCTTGGTTTTGTGCTTAACCGAAAGTATCTCGAGAAGCCTACCGACTGGCGAGTGACCAACGTAGAAAACCTCTCAGAAGGCATCCGGCCTTACCCAGCCTCGAACTGGCATGACTGAGGGATGATTCCTTGTGATTTTACACTCTTACCTAGAAACATTCACAAGAATTTTAGAAAAACTTTTTTACCTAGTACTGGTTTCGAACCCGGTCCATATTAACTGCCGTAACGTAAGGCTAACGCCTTAGACACCACAGCTAATGTGGCTCCAACTTAATACAGTCACATGGATATAGTCCATAGTCATATATATATCATCACCATCATCATCAGCCCGTATCGATCCACTGCAGGATGAAGGCCTCTTCAGCATGCTTCCAACCTTCACGCTCCTGGGCTTTCCTCTGCCACTCGGGTCCAATATACTTAACGATGTCATCAGTCCATCGTGCTTTTGGTCTTCTTCGCGGACGTTTGCGATCAAGCGGTATCCACTCCAGGATTTCCTTGGTCCATCTGTCGTCCCATCGCCTCGCTATATGGCCTGCCCATCTCCATTTCAACTGTTTTACTCTTCCAATGATGTCACAGACTTTTGTTTTTGTTCCCTGATCCATGCGCAGGACTTTCTGTCTCGTCTTGTAATGCCAAGCATACATCTTTCCATTCCCCTCTGTGCCACCCGAAGTTTTTGAATTGATTGCGATGTGAGTGTCCAGGTTTCACTTCCGTATGTCATAACGGGTAGAACGCACTGATCGAATACTTTTCTTTTCAGGCAAAGTGGGAGTCTGCTCTTAAACACTATGTTGAGCCTACCAAATGCCTGCCAGCCACATTTAACACGCCGTTCCACCTCCCGGGCGGTATTCCCCTCCATGGAAATCCTCTGCCCAAGATATACAAAGCTGTCCACAATCTCTAAATCCCTTCCTAAAACTGAAATTCTTCTGTCCTGAGCGAAGTTATTGAACATAACCTGACTCTTTTTCAGGTTTATTTTCAAGCCAAATGGTTCGCCAGCCCTTTGCAGTTCTTGTATGCGTCTTTGCAGCTCCTCTGGGTCTTGTGAAATGAGAATAATATCATCTGCAAATCTAAGATGGTGTAAGTTTGCACCATTGATCTTTACCCCATCCTGTTCCCAATCCAGTTTACGGAATACTTCTTCAAGGCCAGCCGAGAAAAGAATAGGCTATATTGCGTCACCCTGCCGTACACCTCGTTCTATATTAATTCCCACTTCAAGATCATCAAGGTGAATTGTGGCTGTAGCTCCATCATATATCGATTCTAATAGGTTTACATAGGCTCTCTCTACACCTTGGCTAAGCAGTGCATCCATTATCGCATGCTTTGAGATGGAATCAAATGCTTTTTCGTAGTCGATAAAAGCCAAGCACAGTGGCATGGTGTATTCGTTGTGCCTTTCTATGACCTGCTGTACAACCTGGATGTGATCCATTGTACTGAATCCACTTCTGAATCCTGCTTGTTCTCTTGGTTGTGCGTCATTCAGTTTTTTTAATATTCTTTTAGAAATTATCTTAGTGAAAACTTTGTACATCACTGATAGGAGGCTTATTGGACGGTAGTTCTTTAAATCTTCATGTGCTCCTTTTTTATGTAAAAGGATCACTTCTGCATTTTTCCATAAGTCAGGTACTTTTTGTTCTTTGAGGCATTTTGAGTATAATTTTGCCAGTGTTTTATGTAACGTCCGACCACCAGCTTTTAGCATTTCGACAGTTACACTATCCTTTCCTGGAGCCTTGCCGTTCTTCATCAATTCTATAGCATTTGTTACTTCCTCCACTAGGATATCTGGTATTATATATTGTTCTTCCGTGGGTATTGCTGTCCCTGACTGGCTCTGATCTTCATATAACTGGGAATAAAACCTTCTGACAATCTCTAACATTTGGGTACGCGTCCTGCACACTGTGCCATCCTCACGCTTTAAAGCATATATTTGCGTTCTTTTGTTTCTCAGCTTCTGTTTAGCTTTGTTAATTCCTTTGTTTTCTTCCAGGGTTTTTTGCACTAGCTGCATATTGAATCGGCGCGTGTCCTCTCTGATACGTTTTCTTATAGTTTTGCAGAGCTCAGTGTACTCGACCCTGCCAAAAGGACTACCTGCATTTCTCATTGCTCGCCGTTTCTTCATTAAATCAATGGTCTCACTGGAGATTTTTGTTTGTTTGAGACATTTTTCCTCTGGTGCTACTGAAGCAGCCGTTTGAAGTACATTGTTGGCGATTTCTTCATATTGAACTGATATTTCCACCTCGTCTGGATCTTGTAACGCAGCAAACCGGTTTGACAAAGCGATCTCAAAATCGCTTCCTCCCTCCAGCAGTTTTCCAGAATCCACCTTGCCCTTCTTTGATCTTACCATTTTTTCGCGCTCTTTTCGACAGTCAATCCGAACCCTTGCTCGTACAATTCAGTGGTCACTTCCAACATTAAAATTGTTAAGGACAGTACAATTGGTAAATATTGTTTTATCGTTGGTCATGATGTAGTCAATTTCACTTGTGAGCCCAGATGAACTTTTCCATGTCCATTTTCTGCTGATATTTTTCTTATAGAATGAATTCATAATATATAGTTCTTGTCCTTCAGCAAAATCAACTAATCTGTCACCTCTATTGTCTCGCTCACCAGTTCCATATGGGCCAGTTGCATTTTCGTCTGTTCTTGTTGTTCCAATTCTGGCATTAAAATCACCCATCAGGATTTTGTACCTACATTTCTCCTTGTATAAAAGCTGGGCCACATCATCATAAAATTCCTCAATTTCCTCATCTTTATGGTTTATAGTTGGTGCATAAGCTTGGACGATTTGAAGCCTAAACTTTTTATTCAGCTGAATGACGCATTGGGCTAATCGGTCGGATGTACTTTCAAATTTTACCACACTGTCCTTCAGCTTTCGATTGATGAGGAATCCTATTCCGCCACATCGGCCATTTTCCGTACCTCGAGTGTAGAGTACGTGTCCAGTTGGTTCCAGTTCGATTACCTCTTCACCCTTCCTTCGTGTTTCACAGAGCCCAATAATATCCCAATGTATGTTGTCAAGTTCGATTAACAGTTCTTGCAATCGGGCCTCTGTTTTCATAGTCCGTATATTTAACGTTGCAATGTCAAAAGTCCAATGGCAGCCTGATCTAACCCGGTGATTCTTAGCACCCTCTGCCTTGGGGCAGGTCTTCCCGCTGCCGTAGGTAGTTGCCCCTTGGCCTCCGGGGAATGAGGGCCGTGTTTGAGGTTGTACTGTCATATTTCAACATACTGAAATACCATGTTGAAGGTGTGGACCGTAATCTGCCACGCTGGTCCAATGCGGGTTGGCAGATTTTGGATCATGTTAGTCTGAGGCCTCCGCTTTGACCTGTCCGCCAGGGGTGACCCTCCCAGGAGCATAGACTCCAGACGGCATAGCTCAAAGCTTCATTGCCCTACTCAAACCCCTTTACCACGTCAAGGTCTGATCCACAAAGGGGGTTATATATATATATCATATATGTCATATAGTCTCTCTCAATTAGACACTAGTCTCTCTCAATTAAAGAACTTGAAAATAACGATAGCAATTTCGTCGAAACGTCGTCAAAAACCCAAGTACCTCTCAGTACTTAAGAATAAAATTTTCGCAAGAAACGCACCAACACAAAAAAAAATTGGAAATATTTAATTCAGATGCTGCTGTACCTACGTTCACATGAAGATTTTAATTTATCTAACGCAAAAGGTTCAGGTTCAGTAAAGAATCCTTTGAACGATTCCAAAAAGTTCGAAGCTGAAAGTTCGAGAAGCGTTACTAGACAGGAAACTACTTTTCGGAATCATCTTTACGATCGCACTGCCGATGATGTACGATCAGAAAAATATCTAGCAGAATTTTTACTGAATTCCATTTGCGTTTTGTCGTACACAACTTTACTAGAATTTTAATTAGATTTTATACTTACTTAGATTTTATTTGATAACAAAATTAAGTTGATGCAAGTCAAATATTTATACATTTTTTTTTTATGCTCGTGTTATTTGTTTTATTCTCAGGTCTGTTTGACTAAGGTAAAATTTCCAACCGTTTTATAGAACAAAAACATAGATCATTTTTATTACTTTCTAAATATTTTTATTATAATAAACTATATCTAAATATTTACTTATAATAAAACAAGACAATGAATCGGCAATTCATTGGCAGGTCACGTAGGGTAAGTCCAGTTAAAATAAAGGTATCCATAAAATGCAGTGATAAAGAAAATAATGCTGCCGCCTAATTGATGAACTCAGGTCAAAAATCTGTTTGGAATGTTTAAAGATACAACCTATCATCATCATAATCTGTTAGTACGAGCAACAGGTAAACTCTAATATACAGATTATTGATTTATTTGTCTGTTACTTCGTGATAGTTCATTTTAAAAACCATAATAATAAAACAATTCTTTTGCTTTGTTAACTATCACTCTTATTTTTTATTTTGTGTGGTTATAGTTTGGTAAAACAATGTTACAGTATCAAACACTACTTTCAAACTAAGCTATTATAGCTATTTATCCTATGTACCTAATTTTACACTTTTATTGAGGTTATTTTTTTTTACAATATTTTAAGTAATGGGGAATTTCTAAGATATGTCTGATCATTTAATAGCTGTCTAGACGGGTCTTTATTACATATACAAATTTCAATCGCTTCTAAAAGGTTTTATTTTTTGCTTTTTGGCGGTGTATGTAAATTTTGTAATCTCGAAAAATTAGAGTTTTGTTTCTTTAATAGGTCTGAAAATGTCGTCCCGTTTGTCCCAAATAAGCAGCTACCATACTGTACTCGCTACAACTTAACATAAAATCCAGATTTTTTATTTTGTGATTTTTTATCTTTAGAATTAAAAAGTAATATACTGGTTGACTGGGGTTTAAAAACTATTTGCAAATTATGTTTCCTCAAAGAGCGATCTATTTGTTCTGAAAATGGACCAAAATATGTAATTTTACAGTATTTTTTATCATTTGTTTGTTTTACTTTTGGGTATACTTGATGAATTAATATTTATTTCCGTTTTTTTTGAAGTGAATACTTCTTTAGACGCATTGAGCGATTTTTGATAGGGGCAAAACTTATGGGTTCGCGTCACCGACATGCTAGTGACGTGTTGCGCCAGACTGGCGACGCCAATTGTGTTTTAGATAATCATTATTTTAATTGTTTAATTGTAGAATCAATGTGGGCATGGAATGTTATTTTAACATGCCCAAATGCAAAGAATATTCTAGTGACTTTAAAAAACGGTAATAAATACACTAAACCAAGGAACAACGTAAACAGAAGTTGCCCATATTTGTAACTTCATAACGTGTCTTGGCAGCTAGTTAATACATGGAATAAAGTGTTTAATAATCGGAAAACTATTGAAAATAACCCTCGAAGTGGATGTCCGAAAAAAAACTACTTGCATTGTATGTAGATCGTATCATAAATAAAGTTATCTACAAATGATTGTCGTAAGTCGACTGTTGCAAAAAAATGATTTACGTTTCAATTGTCAAACGACGCTTAGCAACCTTTGGTTTACATGACCGTAGACCAGCAATAAAGCTCTTGTTATCTGTAAAAAATAGGAAGGCTCTTGCAACCGTTTTCCAAACGCAATCTTGCGTTTGGAAAACGGTACAAATCATGGATAAGTTCAGAGTGGTCTAATGTTTTGTGGACTGATGAAAGCAAATTTAATTTATTGTCAATTGATAGAATTAAGTATATTCGACACCCTAAAAACAAGAAATATTCTATTCGATATCAAATACCGACCGGTTAAACATGTGGGCGGCAATGTGATGGTTTGGGAATGTTTTTTACGCCGTGCAGTATTTTCAACAAGATAACCACCCTAAACACAAATCCAAATACATTAGTGATATCCTGAAACGCAAAAAAGTCAAGGTTGCGGAGTGACCAAGTCAAAGTACGGATTTAAACCCCATAGAGCATCTTTGGGAGGAATTAGATCGCAGAGTAAGATGCTAAAATTATTCAAATGAGGAGAAATTATACGAAGCTTTTAAAAATGAATGGGACCGAATTCCTTTAGTTCGAATACACAAGTTAGTTGATTCGATGCCGGTGCGTTGTAAGGCTTTCATAAAAGCCGAAGGATATGTCACTAAATATTGATCAACTCATTACTATAGTTCATAATTATTGTGTTAGAAAAAAATATTATAATGTCAAAATACTTTTGATTTATCATTTTTCCGAGTTATTTGTTATCGTAAAAGTTATTTGCTATCAAATAATAATTTAATAAAAACATTATTAGTTTTTCTATTTTAGTTGCATTTATAATTAACCAATTTTTATTTTAACGCACGTTTCTCTAACCATGTTAGCATCATCAGGATATGATTTAATTTTCTCTTCTTTAATCTCTCTCAGATTAATTGATTTAATGAGATGATATAATCTTCTTTTCTTTAATCTCTCTCAGATTAAATCATCTCCCGATTATGCTAACATGGTTAGCGAAACGTGCGCCGAGAGCTTTTAAAAAAAGTTATTTGGTGTTTAGTCGTGAATCTCTTTGAGTTTAGTGTTTCACACCGCAGGTTCCAATAGAAGAATTAATTTTTATCTTTGTCAAAATACTTTCGAGCGCTACTGTACACTTCAACACCTTTTTTGCCTGGATATTTCGTTTTGCGATATTGGTTGATGGCTCATCAGTATTAACCAGCGATTTTCACCTCTTTGGATTATTGTAAACGATCACAGCTAAACGATTCTTAGCTGTGAGTTCATAGGGAAACCAACGACTCTCCTTTTGAATTTTCTTGTGTAAAAGCTAAAAATTACTTGTAGTGTTTACGCTTTATTGGTCAAGGTGTACCCAAATTATATTTGGTAAAAATACAAATAAATAATTTAGAAAATGGAAGGAATGTATGTCACAGACTGATACAGAACGTAATTCACAGCTAACAACATTAGCAGCAACTGTTTATCTTTATAATTAGCGTCATTTAATCATACAAAATAGGTCCAGTTTTGCGTAAACTGTTGTTCAAATTAGTTGGTTTTCAAAATCAATTAAAATGTGTTATTTCCTAATTAAATTCAATATCAGACTAGTTTAAAGTCTAGGATTGGAACGAGAACAGTGTAAGAAATTGTCAAACTTTTGTTTGGATTGTATTCTGTAAACAAAATTTATATAAGGGTCGTTCATAAAGTTCACAGCCTTCCAAAAACACAAGCTTTTTAATTTTTTTTATATTTCAACGTAGTCTCAATGAAATTTCAACGTTTTAATATCTTCACTATAATACATCTATTAATACCTTCACTATTTGTCGAACTCTGGTTCTCAACGTTGGTTCCATTATTTGAAGTAAATCTTCATCGATCAAGATTCAGGTTTGTGGACAGGAATTAATCGCATTGTTATTGGCGGGAAATGTAAAAGAAATGCTAATGAAATAATTATCTTTATGATAGATCTTATTCGTGTTTTTGAGGTTAAACTGCAAGTTTCCAGTAAGGATATTGTTACTAAAAACTGCCAAGTATTTCCCAAACTTGAAAAAAATCACCAGAGATTTGGATTTACGCGAAAATCCAGATCAAGCAAAAGTCACTGAAGAGTTTAATTTAGTAATTAATTCTTCAATAAAAGAATTTTCAACGAGATTTTCACAGTTGAAAGAATTACCGGAAACACTCAAGTTTATTATGACTGATGTGACTTCACTTGATAAACTGAACTTGTGGAAGTGGAAGAGGAAGTGGAGAGTTGGAATTAAATGAAATGGAAAGACTATCAGGCAGTATGAGTTGAATTTAATTCCAAACACATTTAGATGTCTGAAGAAGCTGGCTTTTGTTATTCTAACAATATTTTTATCTACCTATGCTTGTGAGTCATTATTTTCAGAAATAAATAAGAAAGACTCGCTTAGAAACCATTTGTTAGATGACTCCAGTTCAGCTCGCATTCAGCTAAAAGTAACAACATATGAACCTAATATAAGTTATTTGGCATCTAATTTGCAACAGCAGGAGTCTGGATAACAAGATCAATCATTTGTTTGTTTAATCTGGCAGACATATTTTCCACCTGTTGTCATTTTGATCTTTCAAAAGGTTTTTCAAACCCATTTTCGTGACTCTAGGGAGTTCGAATTTGTAGTGAAGATGCATCTGATGTTGGTATGTCACTCCGCTAAAGGAGAAGTCAACAACATCGAACGCTATGCACCGATCACATTACTTTATTTATACATCTCGTACATGTATTTATTTTTAGTAATTTTTCGTAAATTGATTTGAAAAAAACTTTGTTTTTGTTTGTTTCTAATTGTTAAATGTGTTCCCAACGTAAAGTTTTGATAACCTTTTGATAACCACGGAGGCAATAACACAAAATTGATTATTTCGCAAATAATTGATATTTAATCGTTTTTTATACGAAAATGCCTTTCGAACAAGTATAATGTCCATCTTTCTGTTAGATTCCTTCAAATTCTTGATGGTGAATGTTAAGCTTGGTTAATAATTGCAAATATTTGCTTTCTTGATAAATCCTTCTAAAAAGAATATTAAAAGTGTTTTGTCTGCAATAATTGTATTATAAAGACCTTCAAATCCAGTGATTATATTAAATAAATAATACATGTTCATAGCTTTATTGCTTTTTTTATAATCCTAATTCTGTGGAGCTCATATCGTTGTATTCGTTACGAACTGGCGTTATCATTCATGCAACCTTCTGAACTTTGACAAGCCTGTTATTTGTATATATATATATATATATATATATATATATATATATATATATATATATATATATATATAAATAATGCAGTTGCAAGTAACAATAAAACAATGCAAATTTATAGTAAAAAATATTCTCCTTTTACCTTCATACACTGTTGCATTCATTTGTATTGCAATTTTCGAAACTTTTATGTCACTCAAAAGTTGCAATCCCAAAAATCTCATTTAGATACGCTTCAACGGTCTAAGGTGTCAAAAAAAGACCACAACGCAACTTATTATTGATATTCAGTAATAAAAATAACTCACAAAATGGCAAATCTGGATTGTACGGCGGATGAGGCATTGAATCAATTATAGGTTTTCCCTTAAAAAGTGGATTATTTGGGCGATCTTGTAAGAAATAGCATTGTCAAGGTGTAGCATGATGCAATGATTTCGCTGTTTTGCGAGATCCACTGATGGCTTCCGGCAAATCAATTATTCAGTTCTCTAGAGCCATATTAGTCACTGATCAAACAAGCCAAAGAACGATTGTTGATTTTGGCTCACTTTGGAAGACACGAGGTCTTTATTTCATCAGAAATTCTTTATCTTATCATACATTTACATACATATTTCAGTGCTACAGGCCTTGGAGGCCCTTGGCTTCTATTATTCTTGCGTTTCATTGTTCCTTCCTTCGAATAGGATATTGTTATGTCAATTCCACTTCTTCCTTGGTCGTCTTCTTCTTCTTTTACCTCATTTCCCTTCGTACAGCATCTTCTTTACAATTGTTTGTTCGGACATCCGAATTATGTGACCCAACCTAACCAATCGCTTTGTGTTCGAATTTTCTGTGTTAGTTTCGGCTTCTTGTTCATTAGTTGTGGCTCATTAGTTCGTCTTTGCCATATACCTTCTGTTGTTCTAACACCACAATACATTTTTATCTAAATCTTTCTCTTCTAAATATATATATATATATATATATATATATATATATATATATATATATATATATATATATATATATATATATATATATATATATATATATATATATATATGCGTTACACATGAGTTTGTGGAACCCAACGGTCGGGGGTGTATAACTCCTGTGTTTAAATACCACCAAAATAGATGGAGTGTGAACGTATGGTGTGGTGTTTTGGGAGACAAAATTGTTGGTCCCTTTATTTTTAATGGACATTTGAACAGTGAAGGCCGGACAGACATCGGACGGACATTTGAACAGTGAAACATATTTAAATTTTTTACAAAATGGACTGCCAGAACTAATGGAAGATGTTTCGTTGGAAACAAGAAGACAAATGTGGTACCAGCATGATGCATGCCCTGCCCACTTCTCTCAGGTGGTTCGAAACTTCTTGGATGCTTCGTTTCCAAATCGTTGGATAGGACGGGGTAGTTTATTTTCGTGGCCGGCGCGCTCACCGGATTTGACAGTCCTCGATTTTTACTTGTGGGGAAGACTAAAAGACATTGTTTTTCAAACTCGTCCTCCTACCACACGAGAAAACATGATTGAAAGAATTCGAAATTCAATAACCAGCATTTCAAGAGCGGAAATTGAAGCTGCCGTTTTTAGTACTCGTCGAAAAATAAATCTTTGCATTTCTAAGGATGGAAGGCATTTTGAACATTTAGAAAGGCGTTAAAGTTCAGATTCTGTTAATTATTAGACTGTTGTGCTGTTAATTTTATTTGACTGTTGTTATTATTATTATCTTCGTTGTTGGTCCGTTGGCCTTTAAACACGCTCCAAATTAATATGGCACGAAGAATTTGGACCAGTCCTTAGTCTGGGTAAAGTGTGAAGGAAGGCAAACATTAGGTAAATTTTTTTCTAACTTAATGCAGGTAGTAGTGAAATAATAACTGATTTTTTCAGAAAAATCGAAATATCTCTTGACATGTCAGAGATATCGATTTCGGGTTTTCACTGGATGATTCCTCTTTAAATTACCTTTCTTGCCATGTAGTAAAAGCTGTACCACTCCATTTGAAAAAACTGAACAAAACTTCAAAAAAACTATTGTTGAATGTAACGCCACCTCGCGGTTTTATTTATAAACTAAATAATTTATCTCCCAGATTATCTGATTGTCCAGGCAATTGCCTTTTAAATGAATCCAAGTTGAGGAAAATCGGTTAAGACAAACGGACATTAGACGTCTTTTTATCTCAATAGGTAAAACTCCCCCCACCCCTCTATTCGTGAAATTACGACAAAATGTCATAAAACAAAGTTGTAGGAGACAGTTTCCTAATTATAACTGAGAATTTTTCTTACTCGGTTAACACTTGAAAATACACAAAAAAATGATTTTTAAAAATGTTTAGCTCGTCACACCTTCTTGCGGTCGTTTTAGAAGCTTAAAAATATTTTTGGTGAATTTCTCATGATCATTTTTAGTACAATTTTTTTCCCCCAAAGCTGTGGGATAAATAGTTTTCAAGATACGGCCGCGATCCATCCTTAATGGGACACCTGGTATATATCACATCACACAGCGAGAACATTAGTTTTCGATAACTGTGGTTAAGTGACGTTGGTCACGGTCTAGACCTGAGGATCTAATATAGGAAACCCTACAAACTAAACCATTGGCCATGCAAGATATCTTCCTGTAAAGCACTCCAAAAGCAACAATAATTTTATAATAGAAAACAACAAAGTACTTCTAAACCTATTTTAAAGTAAATATAATTAAAATTCTATACCCGACCAGATGGGAAATCCGAACCAAGCCCCCCACCCCGTCATTCCAACCCTCACGATTACACCCTCGCCAACAATACATAAAGACCAGGCGGAGCACGTCAGATCGCTCCAGTCGTCTTTGGCTCGATTGTTCGTCTCGACCATAAAAGTAGAGGGATTCGCGCACAGTCCCACCACAGCGTTTGACGACTATTGAAGACCAACGCGCGTTTTTTCAACCTTTACCGGTAACCAATTTCAAAAGTTGTGTAATCTGTTCCGGATAAGTGTTGTGCTAGGGCAGTTTTTTCCGTACCAGCGTCACAGGGATTTTTGTTTATTAACGTTAATCTTGTCTGAGTTTTCTATAAATTATTAAGCGTTCTGGTTTTAATGAACATTTGATTGTTGTGTAGTCTTTCGTTTTATTTCATTTGTTATAAATTATTTCATTTGTTATACATTATTTCATTTGTATGGAAATCTATCTGAGCTTGACAGACAATTGAGAACTATATGTGATTTACAATGGAATTGTTATGGATGAGTTTAGTTAGTTTGGGACTTACACTTGGAACCACTTTTGCAGTCGTTAAAAAGTAAGTACAGATTCTTTTTGGTTAACGTCCGGAAACATTTTTATTTTTGATGACAGTTTGTTATATAGAATATTAAAATAACTGCTCCGATTGTTTTATCATTTTCTTTGATATACATCTAAACTAAGAGTTTTTTTTTAAATATGTGTTCAAATTTTCTCCTTTTTTTTGTGAACCCTTCTAAAACTTGAACGGTTCACGTCAGTCGGTTTACTATACAAATATTATCTTTAAAAAGTGTTTTAGACAGATACTTTAGCATCTCTAAGGTTTTATTTGGACAATTAGTTATATAGATCGTGTTTAAAATAACCGACCAAAGTATTTTAGGTTTATATACTTTTATGTATTGTTTGAGACGTAAACTTTTCTTGCTGTTAGTAAACAGTCACACATTTCTAAATCTGGAGAATAAGGAAGATTTTCAAGTTTAATCTTATTATTACGTATTCTTCTAAATAGCTTATTTGGTGAAGCTCCTGGCATAAGTTTTGTGATAAGCTGTGTAGTAATTTTCATTAAAAAATGTATAATCTAAAATCATTTCTTATATTGGAAACTTTGGAGTGAAACATTAAACTCAGCGAGATTTACTAAATTTACAATATACTAAATCCATTGTTTCGCTAATCATGTTGGTATCATTAGGAGATGGTTTAATCTTATGGTGTTTTGTGGTAAATCTCCTTGAGTTTAATAAAACCTTGGTAAAGCTTGGTAGAGAATTGAAATAATTGAGATTAACTTTAAGTAATTGTTCATGTACTAGTTATGGATGACCGGGATAAATTCTTTTTAATAAATCTCTTATACGTTTAAACAATTTTGCTTTTAGATTCTTTGGTGTTAAATAGAAACATCACGATGAGTTAGTTACTCACTTACACCAAATCGCTTTGAACTTACTAAAACGCGTTTCTTTAACCAACTTAGCATCATCAGGAAATAAATTAAACGTTTAATTTTTTGCCATTGTTGGATAAAATTCCGAATCTGTAGAACGAAGACTGCTTTTGCTGCTCAAAAAGTTCCGCAAAAAAAAATGCCATCCGAGGATACAACATCGGGTGGATTTGTTGGATAAATTAACCCTCCCGTTCAATTTGTTTCATTTTCTCACGCTTTTTGGAAATACAAATGGCCTGGTGTCCATTAATCAAGTCTTGATTTGGTTTTGGTAAAATTTTTAAATTACTTACAAAAAAATATTATTACCCACTAATAATCTCTTTATACACTTATATAGAACTTTTAAACAAATACTAAATACAATATTTTTAATAAATAGACAAAAAAATGTTTTTTTACCTTATTACAGAACTCCACGCTTTTTGCCCTCAATCCGTTCAGATATCATTAGTTATCTTGGAAGGGTCCCCCTTTACAAAATTATTCGTACTTTTTTCTCGGTTATTTCCTCTCTTTTGATGACACTAATGAAGAGACATTTTCGCTGTACCCATTTTTCATAACAACAAACAAGCTGTAATTATTTTTTGCGCGCAGATAGAGGCGTATGTTCAAAAACCTTTTTCAAATGTAATGAATTTTAATTATGAAGTATTATTAGGTTATACTAAGTAACAGAAATAACGTATCACATCTTTTACACAGAAATTCGCATTTTTTAGGGAAAAAGTTGGGTAATGAAGACAAAGCAAACGCGTTTTGAAAATTTCTGAAAAATGAATAAAGTTCCAGCTGTTATGAAGTATTTTGTTTTGGGGGTTTTAACACTAAAGAGGTCCAGGAAAAGTAATATTTCATTTTAAAGGATTTCTTCCCTTCGCTATAGATAAGTCGATAGTAAAAGCGAGCCAGTGTCAGACGAAGCCTCTTGCGTGCGACCCTATGATATGAAGTGATGGCGCCACACCCAGTGGGCTATGGTTTTCTAATCAGTCTGGAAGAATGTAATCGCTTGGTGTGGAAGTGCTTATTTTTGAAAATGTTTCCCATTTCACAAGGTGAAGATAGGTTACAGCCATGGGTGGTGCTCTCAAGGTCGCGATCCAAAGGGCGCACCACCCAGCAGGCCTTGTCTGACACTGGCTTAA
The DNA here is from genome assembly GCA_031761425.1 of Cosmopolites sordidus. Classification (NCBI taxonomy): domain Eukaryota; kingdom Metazoa; phylum Arthropoda; class Insecta; order Coleoptera; family Curculionidae; genus Cosmopolites; species Cosmopolites sordidus. The sequence continues at coordinate 128,295 of JARFXV010000619.1, forward strand.
ACGTGGTCGCATATCCGTTGAAGTTGATAATTGTTCGGAGCACCCAAAAACCGCTACAAAATCGACATAAAATCCACAATGTCATATTAAAGCATCGTCGACTGAAGGCACGCGAACTTGCTGACATTGCAAATGATGAACCACTTGAAGGGTGTCGCGTTTGGTGCTGCATAAGCTCAAGTGCGTTTGCACTTATTTAAAAGCAATTTTACTGAGATTCTTCGACCCTTTGTGATTGTAGACGAAAAATAGATTTGCCATTACATGCCAGAGACGAAAAAGCAGTCCGCACAGTGGGTGGGAACACTGAAAAATGTGTCAAAGAAAGCGAAATAGGTTCCAAGCTCAGAAAACGGTTCCATCCCATAATTTTCTAGGATTATCGTGGTATGATGCTCAATGAACTACCTGGCAAAAAGTAGAATAGGGAGTGTTACGCTTCATTACTGAATCAGTTAAAAGTTGCCGTTCAAGTTCATGTACCGGATTTGGCGTGCAGCAGTATCTTATGGACCATATCAGCATCATAAGATGATTCAGTTTCAGTTTGAATCATTTCCTTCCTGATGATGTTAACGTAATTGGCGAAACGCGTCGAGAAATGTATAGAAGTAATTTGGTGTGTAGTGACTCTTTCAGTTTGGTGTTTCACATCAAAATTTGCAATAGAAGAAATTGATAATTTCATACGATAAAGTTCTGTTTTGCTATTTTCTTTCTACATACTTCTTAACACACCCTCGTATAAGGAAAACTTGCGCTTAAATTTTTGTTTCTGTATGTAAATAAGCCGAAAAAAATGCTAGGACTAATCAGCAACTAAGCGTGATATGTATGTAAATTAAAGTAATATCTGTTCCGAGTTTTCCCAAATAAAAATAAAAATACCATTTAGATAGGAAAAAAATCTACTAAATTTGGTAAAAGAAATGCGCGCTTACCTTGAATTACATTATAAATAATGGCATCGTGTGATCCGCTTTCGATTTAAGTTTTTTTAAATTATGTAGCAATTAAAAATAATGGTCGATTAGTTGCTCGAAACTATTTCGAATTAATGATGAAATTTATTTGGTGCTAAACTTAGTTATCGCCGCTGATCTTTACATTTCTAGGAAATTGATGTGTAGGAATTTATAGAGCTGATTGTTATTCCAAATTATCAAAACCGTTTAATGTTATTCCTATAACTATTTCCAAACGCCGTGTTTCGTTGCATCTCTTGCCTTAAACATTAGTTAAAATGGTAAGAACGGATTCGTGAATCATGTCCAGAAGCTTGAATGACAATTTTCCATCACCGACCGATTCCTTCACTTTATCGATGTTTTCGTCAAGCGAAGACGGTGAAGGTCGATTCGGTCGGAGCCTCGACGATTATATTATTCACTGACCTAAGTGTATCGCACCAATTCTCGAGATGTTTTTTTTTATTTCTATTACAGACGCATCGGCTACTCATTTCATCGTCCAGTTTTCCCACAATGCCCCTTTAAAGTGGAGTAGATCCATATCCTAGATAAATAGCCATACCTGAACCAAGATTTGAACCCGTGGCCTTCGTATATTTTATCCGCCTGTGCATATTTTAAACGTCCTCTTTCAGGTTTAAAAATAGTATAGTGCAATATATGAACAACAAACTTTATTATGGCTGCTAAATGACCTGAGTCGCCAATGCAGCCTCACCTTAAATTCTTCTTCCTTGTAGTAGCAATGAAACAAGGAAAGTCAAAAGCAAAAAGAACCCTGGTTTGGCTGGAAGATTTTATCGCACCCACCGTATTCTCCAGACTTTTGGATTTTTATCTTTTCCGATCCTCGCAATATCACTTGGTTTATAGCCTCTTGACATTTCTTGAGGAATTCGAAAAGAGCCTCCACAATTTGGGATTGAGCCTCCGACAATTGCTTGAAAGAGCTCCATCACGCTGAAACCCACCTTAAAGAATGCTCGATTTTTTTGCTTATTTTTGCCTACAAACGGTTCTAATAAATGTAGTATAGTTAATTTTTTTGTAGTGTCAGTAATTATGCAGAAAACCTATATATATATATATATATATATATATATATATATATATATATATATATATATATATATATATATATATATATATATATATATATATATATATTGTTCAAGGTAATAAATATTCATAATAATACGAAAAATAGGAATGCAATTACTGTTAAATTGTTTGTAGTCATGTAAATAAATATCGGATAAAATCGAAAATAAAATAGTTCTTGGAAAAAAACGACCCTAACCCAGAAACTACAAATGATATAAATGTTTGTAGTAGTACGCGAATATTTGTAGTGACTGTTAAACTCTTGTTATAACTGCAAACAAAAGAATCAACTGATCAAAAAATGATTATGATTAAAAAAGATAAAAACTAAGAAATTAAACCGTTTGTAGCTTTTTGAACTAGTATACATGTATGTATGTCAGTAAATAGGGCTTATAAGGCTTCCTAAAGCAAGGAATACTAAAGTATAAACTATATGTTTTATGGGGCAACTGTTTCCATCCAAAATCGTAAATGGCATAGAAAAATAACCGCGAAATTCAGTTGATACTTTAGGGAAGTAACATAATCTTCAAAAGTGTTTCAACACCCATTTCAACAAGAGTTCGATTGAATGATTATTAACAATTTATAACCTACAAACGATTATATCGAATGTAGATCTTTCTACCCATTTTCAAATTTTCTAGAACATGCGCTACTGAAACGATAGTACCTGTATCACTGAGTTTATTATAGATGACGTGTCGACTCAATCGTTTCATAATGAAAATTGTCTGTAGTTTTATGTAGTTACAGAAGAACAAACCATGGTACTGATTATGTCTGGGAAGCACTGAAGTTGATAAAGTTTCAGAAGCTCAATACAAACGATATATAAACTACAAACAATTATATCGAGCGTAGATTCTTCTGACAATCTTCAAATGTGTACTGAACATATGCTACTGAAACGATTATACTTGTATCAGCGAGTTTATGATGGGCAAAGTGTGGAGTCAATCGTTTCTTAATGGAAATTGTCTGCAGTTTTATGTAGTTATAGAAAAAAATAACCTACAAACCATGGTACTGATTATGTCCGGGAAGCTCTGAAGTTAATACAGTTTTAGAAGCTCACTACAAACGATATATAAATTACAAACGATTATATCTAACGTAAGAGTTTAATAATCACTACAAATATACGCGCATTACTACAAAATTTTAAATCATTTGTAGTTTCTGCGTTAGGGTTGAGTAAAAAAAATTCTTGTGACTACAATAAACTGCAAACAATTTAGCACTAATTTCATTCCCATTTTTCGTATTATTATCAATGTTTACTGCCTTGAACAATATCTATTATTTTTCCTGCATAATTACTGACACTACAAAAAGTGAACTATACTACATTTATTAGCACCGTTTGTAGGCAAACGGAGCAAAAAAAGTGGGTATTCTTTAATTTAATCAACAAGCGATATTTGTAGGTTATGATGGGGATGTCTGGCTGTGTTTGTCAGTGCTGTGAGGGTCTCACCAGTGGCGGCTCGTGGGTTTTTAAAGTGGGAGGGCGTAGAAGAAAATAGTGCTGGTGAATTTTTTTTTGCTTTCCCCTTCCTCCTTTTTACTTTTCGTGCTATTGAAACCCTATACAGGAGGTGAACCAGGAAAATGAGTTAAAGGAAAGAAACTGAACGGAAATAAAATATGGTGTTTTCCTTTGAAAAATTATTTACTGTGATAAATGCTGGAGGGGCGGCGCCATAATGCTTTCCCTCACGAGCCGCCACTGGGTTTCACACCTTACAACTACACTTTTGTGAAAAAGTAATACCGAAGAACTCAGTACTCATTTATTTACAACATTCATGTAATTCGACAATTAATTATATTTGATGCACCTGTAAATATGTTGAAACCAAAGTCTTTATTTTCATACTACGGAAATGCTGCAAACAACCAAGGTCTTCAAATGTTAGGCTTGCCATTCGCTATGTGCCTTGATGTAGCATCTAACCCCAGTTATATATAGGAGCTAAGACGCCACATATTATTTTCCAAGAATAAATGGAAAACACAATTTTCGAACTAAAAAAATTGATTAATATGAAATTAATAATACCTGTTGAAATACTAGGCAAATTTGTAAATAATTCTCGTAATTATTGTTGCTATTTGTAATTTATAATGCATTAAAATATCATATGATTTAAATACGATTATTTAGATGATAGATTATATTAAGGAATAAAATTGGAAACTCCAATTCTTAGAAATTTACTGTAGTCGTAAATACCACATTATACCACTTTAAAGGGGAATAAACTTCTTAACAAATAATTGCAATTTAATAGCATACGAAATGTATTCGTTTTTTTACAAATCTTCATAAATATTAATAGTTTCAATTTTAAAAATTTTAAAGCTGTTGAGGTGACATTTATTTATTTGACTCTTTTGGAGTTATTTTGGTCCATAGATTAACGTGGGGTTCGAACCAGGGTCTACAACTTAAAGTCATGGTTAATTTAAATAAAATAAAAATAAAAGTTGTTGGAAAGCCTACCGATTGGCGATTCCTTGTCGGATTTTACACTCGTCTTCTTTTGTTTGTTAGGCAGTTTTTCATGTTATTTGATTATATTATGCCCTTACGTAACGTTATCATTCCATTTTTTACGTGGTTGACCGACACTTTTTCTGTCTATAAGTAATTTGTCTCTGTGCATCTTAACTACTCTGCTGCCTGTCATTCTACTTATGTGCCATTCTCTGTTACTTACATTTTTTCAGTTTCTTAACATTTCTTACAGTTCCTTCTGATTTCATCACTTCTAATTCAATCTCTTAACGTGATTCCACTAATTCTTCTTAAGGAAGTACGAGCGATACTTATAAGTCAAAATAATAATGACATTTTTTATACACTTAAATAACTTAAAATAGTTACCGAAATTCACAAATTTTATTTATAATACTAAAACAAACTTATATATATATATATATATATATATATATATATATATATATATATATATATATATATATATATATATATATATATATATATATATATCATCATCATCATCCAGCCATTGTCGATCGACTGCAGGATGAAGGCCTCCCCAGCATACTTCCAATTCGCACGGTCCTGAGCTTTCCTCTGCCATTCGGGTCCAATATACTTGATGATGCCATCCGTCCGTCGTGTTTTCGGTCTTCTTCGAGGGCATTTATGATCAAGCGGTATCCATTCCAGAATTGCTTTGGTCCATCTGTCGTCGCATCGTCTCGCTATATGACCTGCCCACTTCCATTTCAATCCTATCACCTTTACAATAATGTCACATACCGTCGTTTGTTCTCTCATCCATATGCAGGTCTTTCTGTCCCGCTTTGTAATGCCAAGCATACACCTTTCCATTCCCCTTTGTGCAACCCGAAGCTTTTGTACTGACTGTGATGTGAGTGTCCATGTTTCACTTCCATATGTCAAAACAGCACGCACTGATTAAAAACCTTTCTCTTCAGACAAAGTGGGAGTTTGCTCTTAAATACTATATTGAGCCGGCCAAATGCCTACCAGCCACCCTTAACCCGTCGTTCCAACTCCCGGGCGGTATCACCCTCCATTGAAATGCTTTGCCCAAGACATATGTAGTGGTCCACAACCTCTAAATCACTTCCTAAAATAGAAATTTTTGTGTTGACAGCAAATTTGTTAAACATAACCTGACTCTTTTTTAGGTTTATTTTCAAATCAAATTTTTCTCCTGCCCTTTGCAGCTCTCGTATGTGTTCTTGTAGCTCATCTGGGTCTTGTGAAAGGAGAACGATATCATCCGCGAATCTAAGATGGCTTAGATATGCACCATTAATGTTTATTCCCTGCTGTTCCCAATCCAGATTACTAAATGCCTTTTCAAGGCAGGCTGAGAAAAGAACAGGCGATATTGAGTCACCGTGCCGTACACCACGTTCTACATTGATTTTCACTTCAAAGTCATCCATGTGAACTATAGCTGTAGCTTCATGGATCTCAGTAGGTTCACATTGGCTCTGTCTATCCGTTGGTTAAGCAATGCAGCCATTATGGCCTGCGTTGATACTGAATCAAATGCCTTTTCAAAGTCAATAAAAGCCAAGCACAGTGGCATGGTGTATTCATTGTGCCTTTCTATGGTCTGTTGAACAACCTGGATATAATCTATTGTATTGAATCCACTTCTGAATCCTCCCTGCTCTCTTGGTTGTGCGTCATTCAGTGTTCTTAATATTATTTTATATATTTTCTTGGTGAAAACTTTGTACATAACTGACAGGAGGCTTATTGCGGTAGTTTTTTAAATCTTCCTACGCTCCTTTCTTATGAAAAAGAATCACTTCAGCATTTTTCCATAAACTGGGTATTTTTTGATCTTTGAGGCATTTTGAGTACAATTTTGCCAGTATTTTATGTAGAGTTCGACCACCAGCCTTCAACATTTCAACCGTTACATTGTCCTTTCCTGGGGTCTTTCCATTCTTCATCACTTATATTGCATTTGTCACTTCTTCCAACAGGATATCTGGCATTTGCTCTTCCGTGGGCATTGCTGTCTTTAACTGGTTCTGATTTTTATATAACTTTGAATATAGTCTTCTGATAATCTCTAACATTTCCGTACACTCCCTACACACTGTGCCATCCTCACGCGTTAAGGCCAACATTCGTGTCTTTTTATGAGAGAGAGGAGCGGTAGTTTTTTAAATCTTCCTACGCTCCTTTCTTATGAAGAAGAATCACTTCAGCATTTTTCCATAAACTGGGTATTTTTTGATCTTTGAGGCATTTTGAGTACAATTTTGCCAGTATTTTATGTAGAGTTCGACCACCAGCCTTCAACATTTCAACCGTTACATTGTCCTTGGTGGTCCTTCATCTGCCACGCTGGTCCAATGCGGGTTGGAAGATTTTGGATCAAGTTAGTCTGAAAAGTCAAGAAAGTCTCTGTTTTGACCTGTCCGCCATGGGTTACCCTTTTAGGAGCATACACCCCAGACATATATGCATACGAGTGGTACAGTGCATTCAAAAGCGGTCGAGATGTGGTGGAAGATTTGCCTCGCTCTGGTCGGCTATCAACGTTTTCAACTGAAGTTAACATCGCTAAAGTGAAGAAAATGGTGACTGAAAATTATCATTTAAGTTTGAGAGATAGCCGCTGATCTTTCTGTGTCTCACGAATCAATTCGTACCATTTTAAACGATTGCTTGGGCATGAAACGCGTTGCCGCTCGACTAGTGCCGAAAGACCTGAATTTTCTTCAGAAACTTAATCGGGTAAGGGTCACTGAAGACATGCCAGAACGAGTCAATTCGGACACACATTCATAAAACGCATTGTAACTGGTGATGAGACAAGGGTATACGAGTTTGACATACAAAGCAGTCAACAAGCTTTGGAATGGCGCCTTCCAACTGAGCCGAAAACGAAAAAAACACGTCAAAGTCGATTAAAAGTTAAGGTGATGTTGACTGTTTTCTTTGATTATCGCGGTGTTGTGCACTCGGAATTCTTGCCAGAAGGTCAGACAATAAATAAAAAATATTATCTGAGCGTTATGCGGCGTTTGAGAGAGCAAATTCCTCGAAAACTCTTGGATTTTGCATCACGACGAACAAAAACCATAGAATAACCACCGTATTCACCTGATATGGCTCCGGTCGACTTTTTCTCTTTCCAAAACTCAAATTTCCACTTCGAGGCACACTTTTGACAATTGGATTATTCGTTGGCATAAGTGTATTATTCCGGGGGGGTCTACTTTGAAGGCGATACTATAAATTTGGATAAATAATAAACATTTTGTGATTATTATTAAAATTATTAATACAGTTCAGACTATCGATAACTAATACTGTAGAACGGAAAAAAACAACTAAATCGGAAATGACTACGAAATATATTAGGAAATACATTAAAAAAAATTCAGCTCAAGGATTACGTCTAATTCAAATAATGTAGAACATAAAGAGAATCAGAAAGACAGCGTAAACATAGAGAAATTAGTTTGTTTATCTTACCTATGTTTATTTTTTGAATACTAAATTGACCTTAACCCTAATTCTTCTTTGGAACGTATCGCCCGTATTTGATTTTCCCAACTAACTAGTGCCAAGTTCAACACCTAAAGCCTTCGTACAACATTCTCTTTTACGTCATAGTAAACGGTATTTGAAGATAGTTACGATAAGCGGGATTTACGAAGTCATTATTAAAGTGGGAAATTTTTGTTTTCCTTTCTATTGTTTTTCTCGGCTTTACAGATAAAGCCGTAGAATGTTATCGAAGTAATAACTGAAATGTAAGGTTTATGATATTGAGGTGTGGGCGTGTGCAAGAGTTAACTGGTTGGGTTTGTCAGTGCTTATGCGACGCTTTCGCTCTCAAACATACTTTTGTTTAAAAGGATACTCATCTTTATTTACAACTATCGAGTAATTTGACAATTAATTCTACAGAGCTCTCATTTAATCCCGAAACCCGTATACAAAAAATGATTAACAGGAAATCTTCAATAATTTCCTTAAGCTATGACGTACGTTTATTGTTTTTTTCAGTTTTTTAAATAATATTTTTCTTTAAATTTTGAGCAGATGCCATGGACGGAAAAAAGAAGAAAAGAAGCGCATGTCGTAGATTTTGAAAGAAAATTATTTGCTTTAAATAATCAAATGCGTTTAGGAAGCATTTAAATTTAAAAAAAAAATAAAGTTCCTAAGTCCAAATAAAATTCAATATCTCCATTTTCCCGCTGTTCGAAATGCTTTCAAAACCGAAGGCCTTTTTTCGTATACCTTGGTTTCCGCTATTGCAGTGGTATGGTAGCTAACGCCAGTTATTTTAAACGGGAAACCGACACAGATTTAAAAAGAAGGTTGTATCTGCTTTTGTGAATTATGTTAAAAACAGAATGGTAGAGTGATATTAGTTCATAAAAGTCAAATTACAAACGGTAAATCATTTTCAAATTGAATATTAACCTTTTTTTCCTTATATATTGTATTCAACCAAAGGTTAAAATACCCTATATTATCAAAACTAGGGCATCGATCTTTATAACATATTATTAACTAAAAATAAACCTTATTATTATAGAATTTTCTTTTTGTTTTCAAAGGAATTACTCCGACTTTCTTATAACTTATTTAGAGTTTCTATTCGAATCAAGACTATAATGTAAACCTAAAGTCACATGTATATATGATGTCTGACGTCAATATCATCTATGATTTATTCAATTTCGATTATACTCTCCGTGTCCGTTAAGTGATACCACTGGGGTCAAAAAGTAAGGGGACTTTTTGTTAAAAAATTGGCGCGCATAAAGCCGATACCACACATTGGCCATACGATTTGGTTAGCGTCACTTGGCCAATGTGTGGATGATAAAGTTGGCGCTTGTGAAAATGCTGGCAGAGGTTGACATTTTCTCGGACTCATAGTCAAGATGCTCAGGCTGGGTATACCAACAGACCTAGTCAAGCTATTGGCATCGTTCCTGACTGGACGCACTTTCCAAGTGCTCGTCGATGGTACTTTGTCTTCAGTCCAGCGAATCGAAGCGGGAGTACCGCAAGGATCCCCTCTTGCCCCAGTAATCTTCAACGTCTACATGGCGGACTTTCCTAAAATTCCGCATGTAAAGACTGCATTCTATGCTGACGATACCGCTTTTTATACGTCAGCCCCCGGGACCTGGCTGATCACATCCAGGCTCCAAAGGCAGACGTTAAAAGCCCTAAAATGGCTAGCCTACTGGAGGTTAGCAATAAATCGCAGCAAAACCCAGGCTGTCCTCTTCACAAGAAGACAGCCGATAATCAGACAGAATATCCGCATCTACGGAGTCCCCATCAAATGGGCCAGATCGGCACACTACCTGGGCTTTGAGTTCGACAAGGCCCTCACGTGGGTGCCGCACCTAAAGAAGGTAACCGGGAAAGCAAGAGCAATGGCTCGCCTTCCATTTCTTCTGGATCTTACAACACAGCAAATCGGTTCGACAAAGCAATCTCAAAATCGTTGCCCCTCTGCAGCAGCTTCTCAGAATTCACTTTGCCTTTCTTCGATCTTACCATTCGTATACGTTCTCTTCGACAGTTTATCTTAACCTTTGCTCGTACTATTCTATGGCCACTTCCAACATTAAAACGGTTAAGGACAGTACAATTACAAAATATTGTTTTATCATTTCACATGATATAGTCCATTTCACTTGTGAGACCAGGTGGACTTTTCCATGTCCATATTCTGCTGATTTTTTTCTTATATAACGAGTTCATAATGCACGATTCTTGTCCTTCAGCAAAATCAACCAATATGTCATCTCTATTGTCCCGCTCGCCATTTCCATATGGACCAATTGCAGTTTCACTAGTTCTTGCTTTTCCAATTCTAGCATTAAAATCACCCATCAGAATTTTATACCTGCATTTCTCGCTGTCTAAAACCTGGGCCACAACATCATAAAATATCTCAAATTTCTCATCGCCATGGCTTATAGTTGGTGCATAAGCTTGGACGATTGGGAATGACGCATTGGGCTAGTTGGTCAGATATACTTTCAAATTTTACGACACTATCCTGCAACTTTTGGTTAATGAGGAATCCAATTCCACCACATGTCCTCTTCACAAGAAGACAGCCGATAATCAGACAGAATATCCGCATCTACGGAGTCCCCATCAAATGGGCCAGATCGGCACACTACCTGGGCCTTGAGTTCGACAAGGCCCTCACGTGGGTGCCGCACCTAAAGAAGGTAACCGGGAAAGCAAGAGCAATGGCTCGCCTGCTTTACCCCCTAATGAACGGCAAAAGTAAGCTCTCGCTGAACATCCGAATAACCCTGTATAAAATCATGGTCCGATCCGTCCTCACCTACGGATCTCAGGCCTGGTTCCCGTACCTCCCCCCAACGTCGATTGCAATTTTGCAATCGTTCCAGTCACGTGTTCTTCGCACATTAGTAGGTGCCCCATGGTTTGTAAGGAATGCGCAAATCCATCGGGAAACTGACACACCAGAGATTCAGACATTCCTGTCCAGACTTCTGGACAAATTCCTAGCGACGGCGTCCCTTTCGGACAATCCGCTAATCAGAGCCACGGCAGCTTCATTGCCGGCCGTTGCCCCAGTATGACCATCCTCTTCGGTCATCACCTCCATGCCTAAAGGACGGCAGCTAAAACCCTTCGAACAAGCGACATTGTCGTGACGTTCGAAAAAATCAGCGAATACAAGTCAGGGCCTTCGGGTCAACTTAACCTCCAGGACAAGTAGTAGTAGTAGAGGTTGGCATTTGCGTTGGCCAGTTGCCGATGAGTTGTTTGTTTTGCGTCCCACTTCAAAGGAACTAGGGCAAGCTGGTACATATACCAAGTCCCCATTCACTCATTGGCCACACCATGCACTATCTTTTCAACGCATCGAGTCAGTTTTTACTTTGTTTTGTCAGTGATGTTGACGTTGGGTCAGTTTCTTGTGAGCTGAGGATGTGACAAGTGCATAGCCAATGTGTAGATGCCCACTTGTCATGTGTAAAAGAACAACCAACGTTGGATCAAACATTGGCTTGCCCATGTGGGCCAATGTGCGGCGCGGACTTTACGTATCGATATAACCATTTGATTTTTGGATATAAACATTTGAGTGTGTATAACTGTTTTTGACATCTGACGGAAATTTCATATCATTTTCCTTGTTAAGTTAGAAACTATAGCGATTTTAGTAATTGTCATAAGTTTTTCTCGGCGATCTTTTAAAATGGAAAACTTTTTAGAGCAAATAATTTGTATTAAATTTTAATAAAAAACGAAATTTCTTAGACTGGTGCATTAAAAATGTTAAGAAATTATTACAGCGATGAAGCTATGTCAAAAAAAATGTTTGGAAAGGGTATAAAGAATTTAGAAATGGTTCAGAAGTAATTGAGGATATACCTCCTTAAGGAAAACCTTTCACGTCAACCGGCAAATAAAACATTTCCAAAATTTAAGAATCGTGAACCAGATGACCGGAAGTCTAGTCTAAAAACTTAAAAATAAGAAAAAACAATAAATTATTTCTTTTTATTCAAAATACATCACTTTCGCATAGATTTACCATTGGGCACATTCTACCATAACATTCCGTTCATTGACCAGTTTGAGTATCGGGTACAAGAAATAGTCACACGGATATAAATCAGGCGAATACGGAGAATGTTGAAGCATACAAACTTGTTTTTTCGCCAAAAATTCACTAGGAAGAACAGACTTTCATTTAACTTGAAGAGATTTACCACTAAACACCAAAACGCTTTTTTAAACTGCTCCACGCACGTTTCGCTAACCATGTTAGCATCATCAGGAGATGATTTAATCTAATTCTAAAACTAAACTATGTTCTATTTATATGAAAACCATACTTAACGAAGCGTGTAAAAATCATGAACCGTGAAGTATACTAAGCCTTACATTCATAATTGAAAAAGTTGACTGAAAGGAATCGGTCCTTTATCTCGGTTCATGATTTTCTTACATTTTTCTATTTGTATGCTTTCATATGCATCCAAAGCCCTATTATTATTAACACTTTTAATTAGTCTTAAATTACTAATATCTATACTGTGGTCATGTTCGATTGCATGTTGGGCAACACAAGGTTTTTCATTTCTCCCATATCTAATATGGGCAATATGTTCTTTATATCTTGTCAATATGGATCTTTTTGTTTGGCCAATCTACCTTCTATCATAGTCTTGACAGCTAATTTCGTAAATCCCCGACTTTTCATGTTGCTCTACTTTATCCTTTGGATTACCCAGAACTTCTCTTAATTTATTATATGGTTTTTACACAACCCTAATGTTCACTTTTTTCAAAATTTTGTCTAGTCCTCTTGTTAATTGGGCATCAAATGGTATTACCATGAATTTCTTTGTGTTCTGATCCTTTTGAAAAGTCGAAGATTCTTTCAATAATTGTCTGAACTTATGTTTTCTAATTAGTTTATCTACAATATTCTTATTATAACCATTCACTTCAGACACCTCCCTAATTAATTTTAATTCTTTGTTATAATTATCTTTATTTAAAGGAAAATTAATTAATCTAATTTTTTAAATTAACTAAAACGGAGTGTGGCATATTATGAAGATATCTGATTGGAAATAGACCCGAAAGGATTTTGAATGGTGGGTACGACCAAGATGCATAATCTTTTAAGACCCATTCCTTCCAGTTGGATGCAAGATGCACAAAATGTGAGCTATGGAAACACTTATGTGTTAGAAGGCTTAGTTCAATAGTAGACTTTAAAGGAGCTCAAAAAAAAAGCCTTGAATGTTGCAAAAAATCTTTTCTGATATTTTTTAAAATTCTATACCTACAATTTATATGGTAAAGTTTTTATTTTTATTTTTGCAGGAACGCTTACAGTCGAAGAAGTCTACAGGGATCGAGATCAATTCGCAGCCTTGGTGAGGGAGGTAGCGGCACCGGATGTCGGTCGTATGGGCATCGAGATTTTATCTTTCACCATCAAGGACGTTTATGACGACGTTCAGTACCTGATGTCGTTGGGCAAGGCGCAGACCGCAATGGTTAAGAGGGACGCGGACACGGGTGTCGCTGAGGCCAACAGGGATGCCGGAATCAGGGTAGGTTTTAGATATGTGTCCTAGGAAGGTGTCCTATCCATCCTTTTCTTGCCCCTCTAATCATTTTTCCTGATGCCAAACAAAACTCTACGAGGCATTTTCTCTATTGCTTCATCAATTTTCGGTATAAGATCCGCATAAAAACCCTTAAGATCACAAAAAAATTTTGATTTTGCAGAAATTCCAATTTTTATCTGGCATACTGGTTTACTTGTTAAAGTTGGCACTTCTCGTTGTAACAACGCCATTAATTTCTGCTTGTTAGAAATAGTCAAGACCAACTGTTTATCAGTGTGCAGATTAACAAAGTAGCTATAATAAATTATTTTGTTTGTAGCATTATATTATCCAATTACCGCAATTTCTCGGATTAAGTTTTATCTGCTTCTATTGGATTAACCGACGGGGTGTCGGTTTAATACAATACGCGATTCTCATAAACTTTATGACATTTACGTCAGGAACGCAGTGATTTACGTTAGATGTATCTATTGCCAAGATTAATCTTTCTTCCTCGCAATAGATCTGGATTTGTTTCTAATTCTGCAGTTTTTTTATATGCCAGGATCTATATAGCCATATATTTTTTGATTCATTGCGCGGTTGGCTCTTGGTGAAACATAGTAACAATGATAATAATTAAAACACTTGGTATTTGTTTCACAATATATTCAAGATATTCTCTAACATGTTTCGGCCTCGCGACCATTCTCAAAGAGAGTTATGTATAAACTAAACTGAAGTTTCAAAGTGCTGTCTAATGGAAGTCGGTTTTTTCATCTCGTTAAATTTATTACACTATCAATAATTGGAGTATTTCCGAAGTCTAGCTGGGTGTTTGTTAGGTTTTTGCCGTCGTATATGGCTTTTTTAATTTCGAAAATTTCCAGGTAATTTAACAGCCTGCTTTTATTGCAGCTATGTATTAATTTGTTATTATTAATGTTAAAAAAATGGTTCTGGTCTATACAATGTTCGGCAAAGCCCGTCTTTCTCTGATTGTGTAAAATTGAATATTTATGTTCTTTTAGCCTATCATTGAGCGATCGGTCCGTTTGGCCTATATAAATAGCGTCACACATATTACATTTAATTTCGTATACTCCAGATTTGTCACAAAATTTTGCTCTTTCTTTGTTATTGTTTAACATCGATGCAAGATTATTCTTATTAACAGAGATAATATTAATATTTTCGTTCTTTAACTGATTTGTGATTCTTGAACTTAATTTGTGAATATAGTTTATAGCATGCCAATTTTTAGAATCTTTTTCGGGTGTTGCGGCATAAAAATGTTTGGTGTTGTTTTTCTTAATCTTGTTTTTTATCATTTTATCTATGATGCTTGGCTGATATCCATTATTTCTTGCGATATTTTTGATAATATTAAGTTCTTTTTCATAGCTGTCTTTTTTAAGTGGAATCGTTAGAAGTCTGTGGGTCATAATATGAAAAGTGGACATTTTTACATTCCATGACTGATTTGAACTTGCGTGAATAATTGTATCGGTATACGTGGGTTTTCTAAATATTTCGAATTCTAATTTATTCGGTGTTCTTATTATTTTTAAATCTAAGAAATTTAATGAATTATCCGTCTCTGTTTCTATTGTGAACTGAATTTTTGAGTTTACACTGTTTAAATATTCAAGAAATTGACCCAATAGTCTTTCTGTACCCGTCCATATGCAAATAATATCATCGACATACCTGGCCCAAAAATGTATGTGTCTTGTATAATTAGTGTCGCTAAATAAATTGTTTTCATGTTAGAGAATATCTTGACATGTTAGAGAATATCTTGAATATATTGTGAAACAAATACCAAGTGTTTTAATTATTATCATCATATATTTTTTGTTTATGCAGCAAAATTTGGTCCTTCGAACTTTTTGGAACGTTCCATGGCTATGAAATTCGTACCAAAAGTAAATGAACGTTGGCGTCACAATAAAATACAATAAAACACCATCCAATTAAAATATATTGACATATATACAAGAATAAATTTTAATTCAGCGAATGTTTCTGAACATTTTGGCCCTTGTTGTTTTCTATTCCATCCAATTGTTCTCCAATAATTTCCGCGCTTTTTTGACTACCTTTGACATTCATTTATGAAAATGTACAAAAAACTTAATCTTCGAAGTACTCTCCCTCACTTTTATACACTTTCGCCAACTTTCAGGTAACTGTCACGAATCCTAGAAAAAATCTAATTCTGATAGCATCTACAAATATAGAGTTATATTCTTTTTTATTTGTTTGCGAAGAAGAAATATTGAATTTTTTGTAGTGTTTTAAAACTTCTAGCCCTTCGAGCTAAACTTAAATAAATAATAGGTTGTATTATAACGTCTATCAATCATTA
Source organism: Cosmopolites sordidus (assembly GCA_031761425.1). Classification (NCBI taxonomy): domain Eukaryota; kingdom Metazoa; phylum Arthropoda; class Insecta; order Coleoptera; family Curculionidae; genus Cosmopolites; species Cosmopolites sordidus. The sequence goes on from JARFXV010000619.1 coordinate 144,375, forward strand.
ATAATAATATTTCATTTCCAGAATTGTTATGAAAGTGTTGAGCTTATTATATTATTTTAAGAAGGAAATATATTGATTTTTTCGCTTATTTTTATGAAAATTTCGATACTTGGAACTTTTTAAAATGTATTTTTTTTATAATCATCATCATCATCAGCCTGTGTCCACCCACTGCAGGATGAATGCATCTTCAGCATGCTTCGAATTCTTGCGGTCCTGAGCTTTCGTCTGCCATTCGGGTTTAATATACTTAAAGATGTCACCTTATGTCATCAGTCCATCGTGCTTTCGGTCTTCTTCGTGGACGTTTGCGATCAAGGGGTATCCACTCCAGCATTGCTTTGATCTGTCATCCCATCGCCACGCTATATGGCCTGTCCACCTCCATTTCAACGCATCTAGTCTTCCATTGATGTCTCATACTTTCGTTTGTCTCTGATCCATGCGCCAAATATATTCATCGGAAATTTGATGTTCCATCGATCTTCCAATTTTCGAATTCACCTTTGCGAAGCAATAATCCATTGGTATCTGATTACTTGCTCTAACCACGAAGCAAACCTGCGGCAACTTCGTCTCCAAACTCCTGGCATCAAGTACCGGGGTTCGAAATTATTCTTACAACTCGGCTTGCGTGAGATTAAGCTGCTTTTCCGCATTGTAGAGATCCAAATAATTTTGTCGATGCTAGTCCGCCGTCGATGCAAAACGCATCGTCGGCCCGTCATTCGATAAACAGCTGAAATTTCCGATGGAGACATCGGACGTCTGATTAACAGCGAAATGTGCGTGGACTTCATATATATAACATAAGTTTTCACGGATGTAATAAATGTTAGAATATTTTTTTCTGGTGTCAATCCGTTAGTTTGAGAAATTTTCCATTCTTGACGTTTCGGCATTTTCAAGTTTTTGCTCTCTTGGTAGAAAAACTTTGAATAGTCTACCAATTTATATACACATATGTCATGTCCAAAAAATATTCAAACATTTCACTTTTTTCTTTTATTCGTTTACGTAATCATCATTTTATTACAACTCTTACTGGTACCAAATAAAACTGGACACCAAATGACCAACGTGTGTAAAATTGATTTATTATTTTCGAGTCAAAAAATGTCAATGGGCCAATTGCCTTCAAAAATAATTTAAAAATTAAAAGAACTTTCAATAAAACTAATAAGCATTAGTTCTTCCATGGGTCTGTAGGTTATTTGGCATGCTGTCGATTAAATGATCAATTTGGGCTGGTGAAATTCTCTCCCATTCTTCACGAGCAGCATCTTTTAGTACTCGCAGAGTAAGAGGAACATTGTTTCGTTTCTTGATGCGTGTTTCCAGAATTTCCCAAGCATGTTCAATGGCATTCATAACTAATGTTTTTCGTGAAACAGAAACCAAACCAATTATCGCTTCATCGGAGAACATCCCGTTATTCCAGTTAGGACTATGATCCACCATTTCTCGAGCTCATTGCAATCTTACATTTTTTTGTTGAATGGTTAGTTTGGAAACACGTAAAGGTCTTCTGCGATGCAAATTTACCGCTTTCAGTCTGTGTCATCGTTTGTCGTGAAACATTTATCCCTTCAAGCCTAACAAGCTCCCTTGATATACCACTTGTAGATTCCAGACGATTTCTTTGAATTTTTATTGATATCTGCCGGTCATCTGCAGCTGTTGTACATTGTTTTCTACCACTTCTGTAGCGATCATTTACGTCGATTCTGTCTTGGAATTATTTATGAATTTTCAATACAGCACTTTGGGAAGCACCAACAATTTCCGCGATATCACTTTGATTGATTGCTGTAACAAAGCAATTACTCTTCATTTGTTAAAATGAGTTTCTAGGTATTTTTAAACAGATTGATTGATAATTGAAAAAGAACTGAAATAATGTGTAAATACCAGTATCAACGGAATGAACAAAAATTGAAAAACCTGTGTTATCAGCAAAACAATGCTTTTGTCATTTTCTAAATCATTCCGGGTGTCGATCCGTTGATACTATGAAGAGTCGCGACGTTTCGTCGCCAAAATCGCATTTGGCATTTTCAAGTGTTGTCCGCTTCGACTGAAGAGTCGAACTGACTATCCAACTGATCATATATATATATATATATATATATATATATATATATATATATATATATATATATATATATATATATATATATATATATATATATGAACACTTTTGTTGGTTGCTTGACCGGGAAGAAGTCCACCTATCCCTTCAACTGGATGACATATGGATGACAACCCAACGGTTCCACTGAAAATGTTCCAACATCCAGTTGAAGGGATAGGTGGGGTTCTTCCCGGTCAAGCCACTAACAAAAGTGTTCATTTAGGAGGAGACGCAGGTTGTTGTATGTTCCACATGAGATTGTGGAACCCAACGGTTGGGTGTCTAATGACACTCAGCTACTGCTGTCTCATTGGACGGAGTCCAAGAAAATCTACCACTACATATATACGCCATCCGACGGGAGGTCGGCGAAAACATGGGTTGTTGGCTGTGGATAGGGACTCCCTATTCTTGGTATGGTATGGTATATGTCGGCGCCCTGAAGAGTCTGAACCTCGAGAGACGAAACATATGTCATCCAGTTGAAGGGATAGGTGGGCTTCTTCCCGGTCAAGCAACCAACAAAAGTGTTCATTTAGGCGGAGACGCAGGTTGTTGTGTGTTCCACATGAGATTGTGGAACCCAACGGTTGGATGTCTGATGACACTCAGCTATTGCTGTCTCATTGGACGGAGTCCAAGAAAATCTACCACTACATTATTTCATTTCAGGAAGGAAGGTCATTATTTCATTATTTTATTTCATTTCAGGAAGCAGAATGTCAGAAATCTGCCATGGATATCAAATACTCTACAGATACAAAAATAGAGGACAACGCTCGAATGTTCAAGCTCCAAAAAGCCAATTTCGACCAAGAGATCAATACTGCCGTAAGTATTCATAAAATAAACAACATCAACAATAATACTTAATAGATTGGGTTGTTTATATTAGAAAGCTCAAGCTCAGCTAGCTTACGAACTGCAAGCGGCTAAAATTCGCCAGAAGATTCGAAACGAAGAAATCCAGATCGAGGTGGTGGAGAGGAAGAAGCAAATCGAAATTGAAACCCAGGAAGTTCTTCGAAAGGAACGTGAATTGAATGCCACTGTTAGGTTACCAGCCGAGGCAGAAAGCTACAAGGTCGAAATGATAGCCGAAGGAAAGAGGTTAGTGTATATTCTGTACATTATTATAAATATTATGATTATGTATTGATATATATATATATATATATATATATATATATATATATATATATATATATATATATATATATATATATATATATATATATATAGGGTATCCAGGATAAGGTCTTACTACTCGCTTAAATTTTTTATTTCTGAATCGATTTTCATAAACTTTCTTTTGTTGGATAGATCTCGGAAAACGGCATTAAGAAAATGTATCACGTTTTTTTTGCTAACATCATGACTAACTACGTTAACTTTATAGCTCCCATTTTCGAGAAGTACTATTAGGGTTTTTTTTAGAGAAAAACTAACAACGGATTCTTAACCAGCACCACCTTAAATCAAAATGTACTTTCCGTTCCGATTTACAGAATTTCTGAATTGGCATTATAAAACTTAAATACCAGACATTTCTGTCATTCAGCCATTTTTTTTATCAAGCACTTTTCAATATGTCGTCGAGTATTGTTCACTACTTTTCTCAATTGTTGTTTGGTTAGGCAAGCCTGCCTAATACGATCACAAAGATCGTCTTGAATTTGGGGCCTCGAAATATAAACCTTATTTTTAATTTTTTTCCCTTTATTTGGGTTTTTCGTCACTATCTAAAACTCAAACTCAAAAATACCTGTTCTTATGTAAAGAAAGAATCACTGGGTAAAAACAAAAAACCAAACGGAGACAAATTTCTCAGTGATTCTTCTTTGTAATAAATTTACCTAACGAACAAAATTTTAAAGATATAAAAATGTTATAAAAAAACCCAAATAAAGGAAAAAAATATATATGAACATGCCATAATCATTCAGACATTTCTTATTTTTAATTGTCCCCCCAGAGAAAAAAATAAAGAGGCGTGAGGTCCGGGAATCTCGGTGGCGAATTAATTACTGGACTATTTGGCCCAATCCAACGATTTGGAAAATTATTATTTAACCAGTTGCTTATGTTAATTGCATGATGAATGGATGCCCCGTCAAATTGTAAGTGTAAATTGTACCGATAATTAATAGGCAACACATCAATTTCATCATCAAACTAATTTTGTAAACATCCAAGAAATCTATTTGCATTCAAATTTCCATCAAAAAAATATGGACCAACAATAATATCATTTAAAATACCGCACCGAACGTTCTCCTTAGTACAATATTGTCTCTTACATTGTATCACCCAATGTGGGTTATCTTGAGTCCATAATCTAATATTTTGTGATGATACGATACCATTTGTCGTAAATGTGGCTTCATCTGTGTATAAAATATTTTTTAGAAATGTAGGATCTTGTATGTACATAAACCATAACCTTGTAACCATAAACAGTATTCCCTTCTTCTTTCAGTGTCACCAACTTCAATTGTTTGAAGAAATTTTGGTTTAAAAGGTTTCCTGTTATTTGTCTTCAAGCATAATCAGATAGTGCTTTTCGGGATATTTAAAATTCTACTAGCGTCCCTAACGCTTGAGTGTGGATTCTCATTAAAATAATCAAGAAGTAATTGAGTTGCTCGAAATTCACGAAACCGATGATGATTAGGAAGATTATTAACAGTTCTGTTTTGATCACAGTATTGGTTGATGAATATGATTGATGTTCCGTTCTGGGTGTCTTCTATTAAATTCTTTTGCTGTTTCACGAAAAGTTCGCGTGCCATCACCAACTAATCTTATAATTTCTACTTTTTCTTATAAAGAATAAATCATTATTGCCGTTTAAAATCACTATAACACAAATCAATCAGCCAAAGTGACATTTGTTAATTAGTTTACAATTTTTGATTTTCATGGCACACATAGTTTCAATAACAGAAAGTACATATATTTATTAGAAAAATTATAATATAAATATCACAAATATCTGGGACACCCAGTAATTTAGAACAATAAAAATCGGTTCTGTTTGGTTTAAGATGGTGCTGGTCAAGAATCCGTTATTAGTTTTTCTCTAAAAAAAATCCTAATAGTACTTCTTGAAAATGGGAGCCATAAAAGTTGACGCAGTTGGCCATGATATTAGCAAAAAAACAAAACATAATACACTTTCTTAATGCCGTTTTCCGAGTTCTATCCAACAAAAGAAAATTTATGAAAATCGGTCCAGAAATAAAAATTTTAAGGGGGTGGTAAGTCCTTATTCTGGACGTACTACCAAAGATTACCCATGCGTCATCAATTTTTATCCATACAAATCAAATCAAAAATTATTAGTCAAATTAGTGCCAACTTTCATAATGGACGTGGTTAATGCTAACTTTCATAATGGACGTGGCTACTGCCTCGAAAGACGGATATTTATGTTTATGATTTAAAGTCACGATACATTTATTTGTACATATTTATAACGTGAAATTATAAAACGTGTTATAAATCGATATTTTAACGTAAAATTTCGAGTGTTTGTCGTGAAAAGTTTTATGTCATAGATCGATCGAAGAATTTTGTGCTAATAAGTTCAATAATCAACCACATTAACTACATAGCATCATCATATCCAGACGAGGAACTTTCATTTGCATTGATTATTATAGGCTCAACTTATACATTGACTATGAGTTGTTCTCGACTAAACCAGTCTTCAATTAATTTCTCTGTATGCCCTACAGACTTTTCCCACTTCTTCATTACAATGTTCCAATGCTTCTTTCCATATATTTTAACACTTTTGTCTTGCCAAGAATTTCTTTTGTTGCCTTTTAATGAATGATCTCCTATCATGCCTTTTTTTAGTTAAAGCCTAGCTCCTTCACCACCCTTACTGACAATTTCCCTTCTTCATAACTCCATATTAAGACTGTTGATAGTTACATATTTTAATGTAACTTATACCATTACTTAATGTAACTTATACCATACCATATAAAATTACTATTAAGATACCTCAGAGCAGTAACCATATACCATTAGATACTTATAATTATAATTATACTAATAATTATTGGCTTAAACGTAGAGTACTTTTGATTTTACAAAAAGGTGCTAGATGGTATATATATATATATATATATATATATATATATATATATATATATAAATATTAAACACATAAATGACCCAACAAAACGATAAATAACAATTCCATCAGATTATATATTTAAATTGCAGGACCCAGACAGTGCAAAAAGCTCAAGCCGAGAGCGAGAAGATCAAACTGACTGGCGCTGCTGAAGCATCTGCGATCGCCAGCATAGGCAAAGCCGATGCTGAAAGGATGAGGATGAAAGCTGCAGTTTACAAACAGTACGGTGAGGCGGCCATTATGAGCCTTGTTTTGGATGCATTACCGAAGGTAAGAGAGAGACTATCAAGATTAACACGCCATCCTTTAATATGCTTCTTCTTCTTTTTATCGCTCACTTGTCTCGTTCCATCTTGATTTCAGAAGCAATTTTCTCTTCCGTTTTCTCGTTGTGATAACAAAAAGAAGAGGAAATTGAAGTGAACCTTATATACAAGCTTATACAGGATGTCCGCAAATTCAACGTCGAGCGGGTGCCAGGCGAAAGGCCAGGTTATACCAATTCTGGCAAAAATAAGAAAAAAAACATGTCACCATGTTAAGTGATGATAGGCATTTTTTTGAAAATTTTGAAATTCGACACACTAGTCTATATCTTTAGGTACTGTGACCACAAATTTCCCAAATTTTCAGTGTTATTTTGTATAACGTAATCCTAACTAACCATGCTATTAATCGCAGTCACAAATCAAACAATGAACATTGTTAATTTAGTAAAAAAAAATCTTTAAAAAAATGCATTTAGTCAAGATTTCAATATGGTACAACAAATGGCACTTTTCTTTCCACAAAAAATATGATTGCTATTTTTTTGCAAAAGGGCCACATTTCAAAAAAAATACTTTTGTGTGGTCAAAAATGGACTATAATGGATAAACAAAATTTTCTGGACTGACGAATCGACGTTTAAAAAAGATGGTTATTTAAACTTGCATAACTTACATAGTTGACAACACGGAAAAGCCGCATTTAACGTGTGAAGACCGGTCCCAGAATCAATTTAAAGTTAACATGTGGACCGGAATTTTAAACGGACAGATAATTGGACCATTTGAGCTGCCCGAAACTTTCAGTGGCGCCAACTACTTGGATTTTCTCCAAAACGATTTGGACTTTGTTAGAAGATGTACCTCTCAATATCTACAGAGAAATGTGGTTTTAACAAGATGGTTGTCGAACGTATTACTCTCGTCCTGTACAGGGTTATTTGAACAGGGAGTATCCACAAAGGTGGATTGGGCGCCATAGTTCAATTGAGTGGCCTCCTCGTTCTCCGGACCTAAACCTCCTTGATTTTTTTTCCTGAAAGAAAAAGTGTATATAGTGCAATAAAATAATAGACCAATTATTAATTGGATTCACACACATTGCCTTTGGATTGAGTTTTTTTGAAATAAGGCTCTTTTGAAACAAAAGGCAATGATATTTTGTGAAAATTAAAATGCCATTTGTATCATTTTGAAATCTTCACCAAATGGGCCATCTTAAAGTTGAATGTCAATCTGTCTCTCTCTAATTCGTCGTTGAACAGCATCACTATTTATCTCACTCTATCACATCTGTTCATCACACTTACACATTATAAAGTCGATCTTTAAGCACGCAAAAGTATTTTTTATCGTGGTATGAGTTTTTTGAAATGTGGTTTTGCAAAATAATAAGGAATAATATTTTTTAATGGAAAAAAGTGCCAATTATTGTACCATTTTGAAATTGTGACTAAATGGGCCATCTGGAAATAACTTGCCCAGGGTAATATAATACATTTTTTTTAAAGATGAAGTGTTAAAGTTAGCTGGCATAATTTTTTAAACCACGACTCAATGAAACTTTTTTTACTAAATGAACAACGTTCATTGCTTGATTTGTAACTGTCATTAATAGCATGGTGATTTAGGATCACGTTATAAAAAATTACACTGAAAAATTGGGAAATTTGTCACAGTACCTGAAGATATAGCCTAGGGTGTCGAATTTCAAGATTTTCTAAAATATACCTATTATCACTTAACACAGTGACATGGATTTTTTTTCTTATTTTTGCTAGAACTGGCATAACCTGGCCTTTCGTCCGGCACTCGCTTGACGTTGACTTTCGTATGTACAATCTTCATCGTTAATTTTTTTTTGCATCACATTTTGGAGTTTTATAATAAAAACTTCAAATAATTTTTTTTCTCAGATTGCTGCTGAAGTTGCCGCGCCACTAGCTAAAACCGAAGAAATCGTACTGATCGGCGGGCAAGATAACACAACAGGCGAGATTACTCGTCTAGTGGGCCAAATTCCTCCGGCAGTCAACGCCCTCACTGGTGTTGACTTATCAAAAGTGCTCGGAAAGATTCCCGGGGCCACCCAAAACACCGTAACTGCTGTAAAATAAATCTAATCTTTGAAGTTATAAACAAAACGAAATTTCGGTTCAAAATTTGACAGTATATTGTGCCATTCTAAATTGTAGCTTTTCGCCTGTCAAATTTCGAATTGACCAAAAATTAATCAAAATAGTTACTCTCATAATCAAATAGTTAACTAACATCTATTATTCATAATTAAAATACAAAAAAACTAATATATCCACTATAACCCCACTTTTTTATTACAAGTTTTAAATAAAATAGAATTCTAGGTAATACAGTAACTATTTTGATTTATTTGTTATATAACGCGTAATTTATGGGCTCCTTGATCGGCTTTTTAAATATCAATACAGTGTATCTTTTATAACCAACTAAAAATTTTCAATTTGATATTGGTCACTAGGACCCTTGTTTAGTGTCAACGTTTAGTTCCAAATATAAACAACAAATAATGGGACAAATCAACTTCTACATACCATTGATCATTATTATCTGATAATTATTAATATACTTTAGGGATTTATTTCCAATGTTTTATCTAATGAAATATATCAGTTTATCTGGTGAGAACGAAATATATATAATAAAATAGTTTGTTCGTCAACAATCTTGACAGTTCTTCTCCATTAGTCTCTTAATTATAGAAATAAAAAATACTCTCAGCATTCTTCACACTTTAAAGCTTTTTATTAATGTTTGATTACTTTCCATGCTAAACTATAATAATAATAACAGAATAACTTATAACGGAATAATATATTCTCATTCTAAAAATATGGGATATATTTTCAGCCAAGATTCTTCAGTTTTGTCATTCAGTTTGATATGTCAAACTGCCCTATCACTGCCATTTGACAATTGTCACTATGAACACAGCATATACATACATAATTGTAATATGCCTCATTTTAATGATTTTAGACTACTTTTCAGCTAACATTCCGCAATTTGCCATTCAGTGTCAGTATTGAAGTTTTAGTTTGCACTTGTGGGACAGATACACTACACTGCCATTTGATACTTGCAATCACTTGATTAATATTAGTGATTGGTGTCAACCATAAACTGCAATCATGGAATAATTAAATTTTTTATATCCATTCTTTAATTATATAATACTTATTTTAATAATCTTCAATCTATCATTTAGTATATACATGTTAATTTACATTTGACAAATATGACAGATACACTGTATGTTTAAGACTTGTCATTGGGGCACCTGGTTACTGTCAAAATGCAAAATAATAAATGTTGTAATACTACAGTTTTTACACCATTCAAACAAAGGAACATTGAGCATTTACCTAATGTGACTTATATAAATATTCCGATGTATCTGACGTTTTAGCCTAATTTCGTTTTAATTTTATTAAAATACCGCTGGGATTTATTATAAAAATATACTTTAGCCATACTATTTTTAATTAAGAACTCAATCATTTTATCTAGTATGAGAAAAATATCTAATAAAATATGATATTCTAAACAAAATACTTAAAAAAAAAACAAATTTTAATTTATTCGAATCACAGAAGACATTGCTTAGGTAATATGCTTCAATGTGACATTCAACGTCAAAATAAAATCGTTAATTGACAAGTATGATCGATAACAGATACGCTATAGTAAAGTACAAGTTTGGCTCTTGTCATTTGATTATTTTCTTTGCTAAACAAAGTAACATTGAGCATTTACCTAATGACATATTTTGCCTGTTTTTGTTTTCTTTTAGTAAAATAATTCATTATGAAAAGAAAATCAAGCAGTTTATCTATTAAGAGGAAAACGTATATAATAAAACATGGTGTTCAAAATATTAAAAAAAAAAACGAAGCTATAAGTTTTTAAATAGAATATGTACATTATATATAATAGTAGCTTCAAAATTTAGCAAGAGAAATATTTTTCTACTCCCAATACCCCTATTTTATTTCCTAATAAATTAACCTTTCTTGATATTTTTGTGTTAAATACTCTGTTATATATGAAAAAAAAAATAGTAGAAAAATGTCACGTCTCTATAACCCTATTTTTAGATGACTTTCGCACATTATTTTGTACAGAGTTTATCCAGAAAGTGTTTTTGAGTGAAATGAATACTGTGTACGTTTTTTCACTGCCGTATATTGTAACGTTTTCATGTGTGTGTTGTTAACAACTTTAAAATTAGCTTATTTTAAATGGCTTTACCCAGGACAATTTTTTAGCTTAATGTTTAGAGGTGTAGCAGTATTTTTTATATTTGTTTCCTGCCATATTTTCTCTGCAAATCACACAACACTTTGTTATAAAATTCATTGTTTGTCTAGCTTTTAATATAACAAAATAAATTGTGTGTATTGAATATTATCCGATTGTTTATTTTAAACTGAAAATGACGCAATCTAATAAAAAATACAAAAAAAACTGATAATTTTGTATACAGTTTGCCGGGTTGTTTTTTAACATTATTTCTAGTTTAACTAGCTGAGGATGGGCAAAAATTAATTAATAAACGATGCGTACATTAGGTTGCATAACTAATCACCTTAACTGTTTATAGAAGCTAGAGAACGTTTTTAGGTGTATTGAAGATTTTGTGATAACAAGAATAGGTGAAATCATCATGAAAAGATCATAAGAGACCTGTGATGAAAAAAAGGTGAATGCCAAAACAGCCAGTCAAAAGTCTATTTACCGATGATGTCGACATAAACTATGACCAAGGCGTGATCAGCAAGTGATATTTTAGCCAAAAACGCTGAAGCGCCCCTGCCATTCCGCTGTTTCATTCTGTTTTAGGTGACCCGTAGGCCCCGACCTTTATTAGATTAATTTACCCCGAAACGGGTCCTGACTTTTCCCTTTTTTGGAATACTCATACCCCTGGAGCGTCGAACTTTTCCCTGAGGGTCCGGTTCGACGTTGTTCGAATTGGGTTTGCAGCGAAGGCCAGAAAAACTTCGCGAAGGTTAATTAGAAAATGTCGACTAAGTCACATCGGGAGTTCGATTTGTCCGCGTCCAGATGCCGGGCCGACGACCGCGGTAGCCGAAGGTCCGCCATATGCAAACGGGAAATCTGGGTTTAGAAGGCGGTACTTGGGAAAACCCCAGAAGTTCGGGTTCCATAGGTCTGCTGTCCGGAATTAATGACAAAGTGAATGGACTTAGATTTGTAGACCTCCAAGGGAGTTTTGGAGGGCGTCAGTCAGTTGCGCCTCAAACTGGCTAACAAGCTGACCTATTAATTGCCCCACAAGTTCGGAGAATGGATTATTCACCTGTGGAGCGGGCTGTTTGGGAGGAACCGTGTTCCTCTGGGACCCCCACTCGAAGGTTGGAGGGGGAATCTTTTTATTGGATTTTGGACCTGAAAAGGCCCTGTTGGTCTTAATTTGTGATGATTTGTTCGTTGAGTTTTCTGGACGCGCTGGACAACCTTGGAAACTCGCTGTATGCTCGCCACCGCAGTTGCAGCACGTCACTTTGGTGTTCTACAGTCTTTTTACAGTCTCTTGAGTGGTGTTGTTTTCCACACTTAACGCAGGCAGGGTCCGCGTGGCACTTCTTAGCCGAATGACCGAATTGTTGGCAGATAAAACACTGCACAACTCGGCCATTCGACTTCTGACTTTGGACCTTGATCTCCTGGTCGAACAAGGTCTTCAATTCGAAAATCTTCTTCTCCTCTTTAGGTAAGATTATTTGCACGAGGGCCATCGGGGAATCTTTGGCTGTCTTCCATCTTTCCACATCTGGCCCATGTCTGTTAATTCATTGGCTATTGTCGCCGCTGGGATGGATTCAACCACTCCTCTAATTACCACGCGAAGATTACGTTTCTCGGAGGTACAAAAGGAGTGGTACTTGTAGCCACGCTCGCCAAACACGCTTGGTCGCGGCCCTGTAATCATCAGATGAGACGGGTCTGAGCATGACCCCGTTCGGTTTGGTTGTTGTCTTTCCCAGGTTGATGTTCTTTTCTTTGCAGATACGTATTATCTGCAAATACGCACTTTTGTCCCTTATGACAATCGACGGTATTTTGGCAGATTATGGAGGTCCTTGCGATGCCTTTTTGGGGGGTTCCTTCTTTGCTTCCATCTGTTTCGGAGCGGGTTTCTTGAAGACTGGGGTTTTTGCTGCCCCTTCAGATGCAGGTTTCTTCGGAGGTGGAAAATCCTCCTTTTCGGCCTTGGCTGCACGCTTGTTTTTCTTCTTTTTGGGAAACTGGAAGCTGTCTTCCGATTCGGTGGCTGAAGACCAGCCGACTTCCGACAAATCGACGTCAGAACCATAGAATAGGATGTCAATGTCAGCGGTTTCTTTTCTTTCTTTTTCACTACCCTTCACCTTAGAAAAGGCCTCGGTTTTAGCTGAAACCGTGCTTTGGTTCTTCTTTAACTGAAGGTTCTCGGCTTTTAATTTCTCCAAGTCCTCGGACATGAGTTGGTTCTCGTTTCGGAGCTCATTTAGCTCCCCATTTGCCAATTTGGTCATCTCTGTGATATAACGCAGCTGACCCTCCAGATCAGCAATACGCTTATCTCTTTCCTCAAGTGAGCGTTGGAGCGATTCGAACGCCTCTCGAGTTATGGTGAACCCCGTAGGGCCCGCCATCACCGCTTTGGTCAATTCGCGTTACACAACACTAGCACTAAACGTTTACAAACGATTGCGCAACCTTGCCACACCTATAATGGATATAACCTCACTTTGATGCTCTACAGAATACGTGTGTACTCTGTGAAGGCATTGACCAGACTCGCCCCTGCTATTGGCGGGAATCGGTCGAGCCTATTTCAACCACCAATGAAAACCCAGATGATAGACAGGCTGCCGTTTGACAAAAAGACAGGGTTGGCGGGAGTAACTCATACACTGCCGTGAGTTTTTTTCATTTGTTGAAGTGCATTCGATTTATTAATAATTGTATTTTGTTTCTATAAAATGTCTGATATGGAAATATGCCTATGTCTATGCCTAAAAAGAAGACAGTTCTTAGTGCGGTCCTGTAACGATCACGTGCAATATGCTTGAATATGTTTGGGTTTAGTCTCTTTCTTCAATAAATAAGCTATAGAAATACTTATAGACAAAACAAAGACGATGGAAAAGATCTAATCCGAGAAGAAAACAGTACTGGATAATCGGCGATGACAACATTGTGAATGAATTTATTTATTTGAAACAAACTAGACAAAAACATCACAAAAGATATAAGATAATCATATTATAAAGGGCAACTGTAAGTCGGCACGCCATAAAACGCTTAAATTGATGCCTCGGACACACTTGCAAGATTAGAATATCTTCTTATATACTATCTTAGACTAAACAGCAGTCCAAGAAATGTACTAACCAACGTTAATCGATAAATTACTGATTGATTTGTCCGTTACTTTGTGATAGTTAATTTTTTAAAAAGGAATAAAACAATTTTATACTTTGTTATCTAGAAATTTTATTTTTAAATTTGTGTGACTATAGTTTCGTAAAACGCTTTTACATTCTCAAACACTACTTTAAAACTAAGGTTTTACAGCTGTTTATGTTATGTACCTAATTTTATACTTTTATATTATTTTATACTAATTTTTTACAATATTTTAAATAGAGGGGAATTTCCGAGATCCGTCTGATCGTTTAATAGCTGTCTAGACGGGTCTTTATTATATTTATAAATTTCAATAGCCTCTAAAATGTTTAATTTTTTGCTTTTTGGTGCTGTATGTAAAATTTTAAAATTAATCATCTCGGGAAATATATGTCCCGTATCTATGAAATGGTTCGCAAAATTAGAGTGTTGTTTCTTTAATATGTATGCAGATTTATGTTCTTTGAATCTGGTCTGAAAGTTTCTGCCGGTTTGTCCCACATAGCAGCTACTGCACTCGTTGCAACTTAACATATAAACTCCAGATTTTTTATATGCTGATGATTTATCTTCGGCATTAAAAATTAATTTACTGGTTGACTGGGTGGTTTTATATGCTGTTTGCAAATTATGTTTCCTCAAAGAGCGAGCTATTTGTTCTGAAATTGGACCGAAATATGAAATTTTACAGTACTTTTTATCTATAATAACTAGAATTTTATATCTATAGAAAACCCACATACTCAGATATAACAATTACAAAACAATCAATTCACCCCAATACACAAAAATATGCTGCACATAAGTCTATGATCCACCGATCTTTCACAATTCCATTATCTGAAAATAATAGAAAAATAGAATTGCAAAAAATAAAACTAATAGCACAAAATAACGGTTTCAAAGAAAAATAAATTAGTTACTTAACAAATAAAAAACGGAAACAATTACCAGTGTAAACAAATGATAAATGAAACAAATCAGGATAGATAAACAGCTGTAAGACCTTAGTTTTAAAGTAGTGTTTGAGAATGTAAAATCGTTTTACGAAACTATAGTCACACAAATTTAACAATAAAAGTGATACATAACAAAGTGTAAAATTGTTTTATTCCTTGTTAATCGATAAGTGATGACGGTGGTTCGGAGCCCACGTTAAGCTGTAGATCCAGTCGCTAAGGTGGGTTGACGGGTCTCTATAACCTGAAAATGAACTAATCTAAATGTAGATATAACAAAACCACAATCTTAAATCAGAAATATTTATTATTAATAATATATCGTACAATATGACAACAATTACACAATATGTGTAAAAGAGTGCCGTTTTTTCTTTTTTTTTTTTGATGTCAGATCGTAAAATTCCCGGCGAAATATACATTACATAGTTACATTTAAAAAACTCCGTGAAATTTTACAACAGCGCCTGTTTTTATTTTCAAAATTTTATTTAGAACGTTTAAAATACACAATATTCAAAGGTTCGAAACAAACATCCTTACTTCAAAAATTAATGAAAAAGAATGAAGCCTCATGGATAAGACAAGAAAAAATTTGGATTACAGGATATTAACTTTTTCCTAGAATTTTACAACAAACAACAAATAAATTAGTTATTGCAAATAAATAAAGAGCTGTATATTTACTTTATACAATGTTTCGTAAGAATAGGACAGGTTGTAAAAAAATCAATATAAAGTATCTAACGTAATTTAAAAAAAAATTAACAAACATAAACACTCTTAAAATATTAAAAATTTATTTTGGTGAAATGTAGAAAATGTTAAGTGGCTCGCAAAAAGTTTTCTTTAGCGCTCAGGAAAAAACGATACTGGTATGTAAAATAAATGCCAAGAATGTACAACTGCCACAGAAATAACGTTTGAATGACATGAAATCGTAAATAGTTAAAATTCAATTTTATACATTTGCAATTTGTAAAATACTGCAAAAGTTCTTACCAATAAGTTTTTCGTTGATTCATTTAAATTAAAAACATATTAACCTAAAGACTCATGGTTTATTATATATAAAAAAACAATATGCACACGACAACTATCTAAATACATATTTGAAGATTTAAATTTCTCGCAAACATTGTGAAACGCAAATTGTTTGGAAGAAAATATATATCAAATCTTAAAAAAAAGGTAAGATTATACCATACTCTAAAGTCATCCCATTTCATTTAGTCAAAGAAAAAAAGTGGTTCCCAAAAGAATACAAGTGCAATCTACAGTTTGATTAAACAAATATAGCAATCAAAGACAGCTACATAATACAAGCAGCGCCATCTTTTGCAAATACAAAATTATTAACAGCTATCACATGAAATAAGCAGTTCCATTGTTTTTATAGTTATAAAAATAAATGTTGACAGTTATAACAGTGAGTAAAGATAGCTACATGAAACAAGCAGCACAATATATATGGTTATATAAATATATTTCTGTAGTCAGGACATTTTAACACTGATATTTCTGGTGCAATCTTAAAATATACCGAGAAAGGTTTAAAAATCAAACTAAAATTTGAGTTCTGACGTGTAAACACTATAAATATAGATGCTGTTGCAATCCTGTCTGATTATTGAAATTATATTGTAAGTGTATGGATATCCTGTATTAGGAAAAGATGTATATAGACAGTTGTCATCGACGTTTCGTTGTACACGCAAAATTATTTAAAATAAATAATAAAATTATTTAATTTACTTTTTTTTTGGTAAGAACTTATTCTAAAAATGTATATATTTCACTCTATCACTTGCAATAACACTTCAAACAAAAGTTGAAAATATTAATAAAATAATAAATTATTTCTTTAAAATAATCAATCCATTCCAAAGAGGTTTCGCATAGGTAAAGAGCATTTTCTGTTTTTTTCATCTTTACACGTTACAACCGAAAAAAAAAATTAAGAAAAAAAAACACATTAAACAAAACATTTATATTAAGGTATATTAAACGGTATGTGCGACGATACAACACTTAAGTCCATATTTTGCAAATTGTTGCATTCTGCATGTTTGCTTTTTTATTGTACGCGCACATTTTTGATGTTCTACGGGGTAAAGAGTATTATCAAAGTTAGTTAGCAAAATTAAAAGCTTTTTGGAAGCCAACAGACCACAAAACGTCCAACGAAACCACTAAAATTATTTTGTTTAAAAATACAAATAAGTTACTGTTTATTTCCCAGTTCAACCGTTGCTATGTGCAAGCACTAGTGTTCAGTTTGTCCCCCATATGGAACTGTACCATACTCTTCACCCCGGGAACTGTCGTTCGCACTCTCTTCACCGTTTTATATTTTGCACCTGGTTACTCCTTGGATGAAGAGAGAGACTGTTTCAGTCTGCCTCATTTCCCTAAATTTTCTTCGCGAGGTTTGGCACCGCCGAATATGGCCGCGTTTCGCGATGTTTCCGCTAGACTGTTGATTGGATCCGTTACTGTTCGCGGCAATAACTTCAATCTGGGTCGATCTGAAGTATCTGGAATAAAATATCGTTGGACATATTATCACATACACACACAACTTTTACCCTAGAAATGGATAACAACGTATCATTAATTTTCTTACAACATAAAAAAAACTCTACACTCTACATTCTGTATATCATCGACTGTAGGACCTATTCGAATCAGATTTTTTTCTCGCCATACATTTCTTTTAGTGCGCCATCATTCAGTTTAAAACGAGATACAGTATGTAAGCCTAATGTCAATATAACCCGAAGTACGAGTTGTAGGCGCGATGTCGTTCGAAAATCAACATTTATGGCACTGCCTTCTTTTCGCCTTTCAACTGAAAAAAATGCTGTCCAAGCTCAGGATATGATGTGTACTGCATTGGGTACATCTGACTTTTCCAATGATATATTGAGTTGTCTCGTAAGTTCCCGCCGTTTTTATAATTTGTTTGTTTTTCCTCTATTTTTATTTTGTTTAACCAAATGAATATGCATTTGAAAGCCCTTTTTTTATTCTACAAAACCATTGGCATAATTTTTCTAAAAAACTCAATTTTGATTAACTTTTAGACTCTTGAAATGCAACTTCCAGACGGTAAAAAACTTCCTCTCGATACTCGCTACATTTCGCCTTTCGTCGTGCTCAAAAAACTACAGAAGCGCTCGAGATATTTGCGCCGTATATGGGAAGGACACTATAGCAGGGCGGACTGCTCGGACTGGTTTTGCCAAGTTCAAAAATTGCAATTGCGACCTGGTCGAACTTACGACTTCGACGAGGAGCATCTTAAAGCTCTTTTGGCGGAGGACGCCGTCAAACAGGCCGAGAAAATGGACTGCAGCCTTGCGACAATCTCCAGACATCTTCAATCTATGGGATTTACTCAAAAACTTGGCGCTTGGGTGCTATACCAACTAACCACGACCTCCCGCAATTAACATTGCCAAAGAAGACCTGAACACTCTCGAATGGGAGGTTTTTCGGCATCCGCTGTACTCTCCTGATCTTGCGCCAATCGATTACCACCTCTTCCGCTCGCCATGCAACCAAATGATGGGCGTAACCTTCGCAAACGGTGAGGACCTCAAAAACTGGCTGAACAATTTCTTCGAGTGAGGGTCCGGCGATTTTTGGCGAAATGGTATCAATAAATTGGTCAAGAGGTGGGACCAGGTTGTGAACAATGACAGAGTATACATCATTAATTAATCTGTTGTTAAAAGTGCTGCTTTTTCTAATTCTTAATTTCAAATAAATAAATATTCTATAAAAACAAAGAAAAACAAGATAAATATACATACCTGGGGCCGGACCTGGAAGTTCTTCATTAAATTTTCTATCTGAGCCGCCACGTCTCCCACCAGGACCACCAAAGTTTCCGGGACCGCTCCTTTGACCACCACCTCTATGGCCCCAGTTACCTCCATCATCACCAGTAAAGTTGCCATAGTTCCCTCTGTGCCCACTGCGGGAGCCGTCCTAATATCAATAATAGTCACTATTAAGGTACATCAAGGGATTCAATAAGGCGAAAACAGAAAATAGGTTAGAACAAACACTAATGGCACAATTTAAATTGTCACTACAACTTCTTTACTCTTAATGTCTACTCTTTATTCTTATGTCTTGATGCATTCAAATTTTGGAAATTCTGCCGAAAAATTGCTTAAAAATTAATTTCTAGATGTTTTCCCAATCTGAGATATGTTACCTGAAATCCTCCTGGTCCACCTCGCGGAGGGCCACCACCGCTACCCCCACCTCTTCTATCGAAGTCACCATCATTATATCCACCATGTAGGGGTCTGTCCCCACCTCTGAAACCACCACTTCGCCCTCTGTTTCCTCCGCCCCCTCTTCCCCCTCTGTCAAAACCAGGTCTATCATTACGCTTGCCTATAAAAAAAAACACAATTAACATTTCACAATAACGTTGAGCATAATCATCAAGGCATCGCAGAGCAAAATTATTTTAAAGTCTTTTATAGGTTATGAATCTGTGCTTACATATATTGTCCATCCATCTTACTTTAAGTTTTTTTTTAACATGCTGTATATCAAATGTTATGTATTCTGTTTTTTTTCCACTCCATGAGTGTATATACATATAGTTTTTCAATAAGAGTGTCAGAACTTTGAAACGTAATAGCGGCAATGCTGTTTGAAATGTAAATGTCACTTATAGACTGCTGTGTAGAAATTATTCGTATCTATCATCAAAATGCTTTGAGGAAAATATACTGTTTACCGACGAAACGTACTTCTGACTTAATTGGTTTGTGAATAAACATAACTACATGATTGTGGTTGCTGAAAATCCCCAAGTGATTCAAGAGTTACCCCTACATCTTCAAAAACTTACTGTTTGGTGCGGTTTTTATGTTAAAGGAGTGATAAGACAACGTTTTTTTTTGAAGATGATTATGGAAATGGGAATACGCTAACAGAATATCTTTAGCCTGAACTGATAAATCTGGTTCTCGTCAGACAAACGATTGCAAAAAGTCAACTGGCCACTAAGATCAAGCGATCTCACGACTATTATTTAAATAAAAATTTCTAGATTATCACTTGCAGTAGATCATGTGTACATTATGGTGTCTCATTTTCAAGTTCTGATAATCTTAATGGACAAGCCTTTAGATAAACACAAACACAATAGATAATATCAATTTTCAATATTAAATTATCAAAAAATAAGTAAACAACACTATCAACGGTATCTTAATCCAATATTTCATAATTTATTTTATTTTTTTCAAGAGATTCTTTATTATTTTTCCAAAATGATATAAAAAGTATGATATAGCCAAATTCGGAAAATTCAATGTATAATAATACAGTTGTTTTTCTTAATGCTACATAAAATACAATTATGTTTATGATAAAGTTCACGATTTGCATGTTGTATTGACCACCTTTGGCTAAATTAAATTCCCATTAAAACATTTAAAGAAATCTTAGTAACAGAAAAAGGTCTATCTACTATAGCCTATTCTTTTATCTATTCTAGAGTTTAATAATTAAATTTACTGTTTCATAATAAATATCTATATTGAAAAAAGAAAAACAAGCTTTGAAAAAAAAAGTTGAAATCTAAATAAAAGTTTGCACAAGATTATTTTAGTTTGTCTTACATTCGAAATAAAAAAAATGTACACATACCTTCAGCTACATCAATTTTAATTATGTTCCCTTCAACGTCCACCTCTCCATTTAACGAAATAGCACTTTCCAAATCTCTTAGTGTCTCGAATTCTACATAACAAAAACCTTTAAATCGGTCGGTTTCCTTATCCATAACAAGCCGTACATTTTTCACTCTCAATTTTTCAAATATTTTATTGACATCGCCTTGTACAACTCCCGTAGGTAAATTTCCAACATAAGCTATGAACGGGGCTTCTGTTGGTAGAGGTTTTTTGCCTCCTCGGCGTCCTCCACCACCGTAATCCCTGAAAAAAAAAAGATTTTTTTTCATAAAGCATGTGCGCCCCTAAGGTTTACAAATCACTTAGAATTTCTAATAGGTAAAACAACCCCACAGAAATAACTATGGACCACAAATCGAATTAACCATCTTAATGGCTTATTACCGAAATTTTGGTAGTGCTTCATTACAATTTTTTTGTAAAAAACCCATAATTTACCTGTTGTCACGATCATCATAACCGCTGCGACCGGCCATGTTTTAGACTGATCTAACGTCTGCGCAAATCAGTATGAAGCGGCGTCGAAAAAATGGCCTACAATTCATTTCATTCTTGCTGTTTCAATTATTACAAGGAATTTTTCACCCACTTTGCAAAAATACAACTTATCAAAATTTCCTCTAAAAGTTTCAGCTCGAGTTGAACAAAATGTCAAAATGACTATTACTTAAAAAAATTTATTGAATATGATTTTCAAACCTATATAAACACAAGGCTGCCAATTGACAATCAACCATTGTTACCAATAGCAGTAAAGCCTCTTACTGTTGATTACCGTAAGGCAGTTCTACATTATAGAAATCAGTTATTTGCAGTACAATTGAATTGTCCTTTTACTCACTTCTAATTATGTCTCCGATTATTAATAATTTGTTATAATATTTTTGAAACTTATCATGAAAAACGTATTAGATTGTTGAACACGTCATAAAAATAGGTTGACAGTGGTTGACAGATTTCAAAAAGCACATGTGAAAAATGGAGGTCATGGAGGTTGAAAATGTTCCAAGTAAAGAAGAGCATGCCAAAAGAAAACTAAGGAAAACTGTTTTGGATAATTTTTCTAAACTAGGAAATCCACACGAAAACGTTAGAGCGAAAAGTGCAGCGAATCTTGTTCGATATATTTGGGATAGTTACGAAAAAGAAAAAGTAAGGTTATATTGGAACATTAAAACTAATTTTTCCTCATAAGACGTATTTTGTTTACAGAATGTAGATGAACATAAATATGCTCTCAAAAGGCTTATTCGTGGTGTGGGAGCCTCTTCCATAAACAGTAAAACCGGTTATTACTGTGCTTTAGTTGCTTTGTTAAACTTAGATGTGACTCTTAATATTAATGATATTTTAGAATGTATTGATTCTGAATTACACAGGTCTGCGAAAAATAGTGACAGTGTAAGTGAAAGAATGAATGAAGAAATTTCCTCTTTTTTTCATTATTACTTATCATGGCTTTTTAGGAAAATGCAAACATTTGCACAGGTCAAATTTTATGTTGTGGAGCTATTATCAAATCAAATTTGTGGAAGTGTAATAAAGAAATGCAAAAAAAAATTCTTGATCTTTTGATTACTGCTGCAAAAGAAAGGACCTACCTAACTCTTGTTGGTTTTAGTTTTATTATTGAACTGTTGGAGCAAGTAAATATTATTTTAAAACCAGGTGATGGATAATTTTTGTTTTTGTTTCTTTAAGATTTCACAGAAGCAGTTTGAAAAGCTGGTGTTACCGAATGTAAAGCCAGAAGTTGCTAAGCCATGGGATGATCTAACTTTGGATTCTTTATATTTATTGATGCATTTAAGGAAGAAATTTCCAACTATTTTTAATAAACCTTTTTTTAAAGAAACACTAGGAACACCTGAATTGTTTTGTTCAGAAAGTTTACCTAAACTATCAAGCATTCTCATGGTCAGTGGTTTGCTTGTTTATTTTTGTTAATAATATTATTTTGCTTTATTTTTAGACTATTCCAAGAGTAACATATATTAAACATCCAGTATATGACTTTATTATGAAAGAGTTAAATGCTAAGTTGTTGAAAACATTCTTTGACACTCTCGATAACCATTTAAGGGCTCCAAATAGAAACAGATTGCTTATATTTATAAAAATCCTAACAAACACCTTTACATATTTGGAAGATAAAAATGAAGAATATTTAATACAATTGCCAGATATTTTTACAAATAATTTTATAACTCAAATGTTAGGGTATTTCAGACTGCTCAACAAAAAACAAAAAGACAAAGAGTATTTTGACTCTATGCAACATTTATTTGAAGTTATTATTAACACAATGAGAACAGATAAATTAAATTCTGGCATCAAGCTAAGAATATTGGAAAAATTTCTCTTTGATGCAGGAACATTTGTTTTTGAAAAAGTTACAAAAAGTAAAGTAATCCAGCAGATAATTTCAACATTAGACACAGATGGAGTAAAGAATTTGGCTGCAGTTTATAGAAAAGTAATAAACGGTTCTGAGAAAATTGATTCTGAAAATGATAGTGAGAGGTGGATAAATAATGACAGACTGTACTGTGTTCATCTTTTGATTAAATTATTTAATTTACCTATCATGAAGGAGGAAAATCAATGGAAGACCGATCAGTTGGTATTCTTAATGGAAATATCATTTTTCAAAGATATCAGTGGATGTGTTGGTAGAGAACTGGCAGGTAACTAATTTTTATTATTAAACTCAAATAAATTTATCACTAAACACCAAATCACTTTTTTTAACTTCTCGACGCGCGTTTCACTAACCATGTTAGCATCATCAAGAATTGAAGTGATTTGAATTTGTCATTAAATATATAGACATGTATATTTTTTGGAACTTTCGATGTGTATTTTTCTGCCAACACAAGAATTCTCTCATATCTAACGGAGACAATATGTTCTTCATATTTGATTAAACTGAGTCTTTAAGTTTGTCCAACATACCTTAGATCTCAATCTTAACGTCCAATTTGATAAATCCCTGTTTATGTATGGGTACTTTATCCTTAACTCAGGACTAACTTCTCCCAACTTATATGGTTTGTAAACTACCTACGATTTTTTATTTCAAAAACTTTTCCAGCCATTATGTTATTGGGCATCAAACAGTATTACCAATGTTTTTAATCTGTTCCTTTTGAATAGTCGAACACTCTTTTAATACTTTCATCTACTCATGTTATATATTATGTACAATATCCTTTTTATAAGCATGTTAGTGTGGAAGCTATAATTTGAATTGTTAGGAAGGTATCTTAAAGTGATGGTGATTTTTCTAAAATTATCAAAATCTAACTTAGTTTTATTATTGCTATTCACTACATTTTTTATAGTAAATCTCTTTCAGTTTAGTGTTTCACACAAAAGATCCCAATAGGAGAACTGAGTTTTCTGATTTCAGATCCTCTTAAATCCATTTTTTAACAATTTTGTTACAAACTGTTGTGATTTTGGTGTTATTTAATTAAAACTAAATTGTTTATTTCAATACGGACTAATCACGTTTCAGAAATACCACAACCATGTCTTTTGAAATAAATATCACATTTTTTTTTAAATCCAAGTTACTTAACCTAACCAACAATTGATCTAATTTATATTAATTGATTTATAGATTTTTTTCTACTTAAATTTTTCTCTTGTTTTTAGATTCAATCAAAACTGCCTTCTTTGGAGCTCTGGCTCTTAAATTATCCAAATTAGAACACCTACAAGGTATTCTCTCTAAATTGGTACACATACTTAACTCAAAAATATCATGTGATAATCTGGAGACCATTCTAAGAACATCTATAACACCAGAAACATACGATATTTGGGAGAAAACATTGAATGTAGTTGAGAAAATTGCAAAGAAAAAGAAAAAATCTCATGTTGGCTCTGTATTTCTTACATTATTTTTGCACATGGGTTTGCAGTTATTTAACGATGTGAAATTAGCGACAGATTCTTTAAATGAATTATTTATATGTCATGAGAGAATCAAAGGTAGCAAAACCGACTTAGATAGTACACTTTTATTATCAGCGCAAGATAACAATGACCTTGAGTGGATCGACGTAGTCACTGACTTATTTTTGAATCTTTTATCACATAATTCTCATCTGTTAAGAACAATAATCAATTGTGTGTTTCCCCATTTATGTCCCTACATGACTTCAACAACGATTCATCAAATTTTGAGCGTTTTAAATCCCCAAAACGAAAACCCTTTGTCTAAATCAGATGAAACCAGCGATGAGTCCGATAATGAAGAAGATACTGAGGATTTAGGTGATAAGGAATCAGATAGTGAAGAAGAATCAAATGCTGACTCTGACGCTGATGAAACTCTAACAGACCAGCTAAGAATGGCATTACACCAGGCATTATCGAACGGAGGTGCACCATCTGACGATGAAAGCATAGATTTGGACCAGATGAGTGATACAGAAGGTGAACAATTGGATAAAGCCCTTGCTGATGCTTTCAGACAATATAAACCGAATCATGGAAAAAGGAGGAAGCAGAGTAAAGACCAGGAACTTCTAACACATTTTCGCGTTAGAGTATTAGACTTGATAGAAATCTATCTTGACTCTACTCCATCCCTGTATCTGACTTTAGAGATAATGTTACCTCTTCTTCAGTCTCTTGAATTTAGTATAAGGGACCAGCACCAAAAACCATTGAATGATCGGTTAAAGAGTGTCTTAAAGAAACTTTTGAATCTGAAAAAGTTCTCTGACACTGAGGGGGTTACTGATGAAGTTTTGGTGGACTTGTTGAAAAGTCTTTTGGACAGAGGAAGCAAAAATTTGCTTATCGTCCAAGATATGGAACAGCAACTAGCTGATTGTTGCATTTTCCTTATAAAGTGCTCAGAAATTCTTAGGCACATTGAAGATACACCTAAGAAGATAAAAAAGAACTTGAAAGTAAACATTTTGGAAGTTTTAAGTGGAGAACTTGAACAATTTTTCACAAAAAGAGACTGCCTTACTCCGTATGTGCTATTTAAGAATTTATTGCAGTTGTCTTGGGATGGTAATGTTGGATTAGCCAAAATATTATTAAATTTCTTATTTGATGATGAGATTAGGCAGTTTAAGAAAAACCAAGTGGCAGAATTGTTGGGAATATTTTATTCCAATCAAAGATTTCTCAGTCAAAATTCAGACAGTGTTCAAGAAATTATGTCAGAAAATCATGAAGATTTTTCTGATAAAATTATTGGTTTTTTTAAAAGTTTATGCCAAGAACCTGATAAAAAAACAATCAAGGAAAGATTTGTTTGTCTGTTGTTCAATCTGCTTGCTTCCCTTAAGAACAGCCCATTAAAAATAGACATAAATTGGACGGATATTGCTGAATCCATCAGAGAATACAGAAGTTACAAGAGCTTCTCAACTGACGCTAAATTAGCCTTCAATAAACTGTGCAGGTCTTTGCAAGTGTCAAACATCGTTAAAATGAAAAACAATGTTACCAAATTGGCAAAGGTTATTGATAACGGTGAAAGTAGTAAAACAGAAGAAAACAACGAGAGAAAGAAGAAAAAGAAGCATAACAAGGAAAAATTAAAACTGAAAAACGAAACCAAACAACATAGATTAGCTAGTTTGAGTTTGGACTTAAATGTTTCTTTTGAAAATGGAGGATTGGAAGCAATAAATGAAGAAGAAATAGAAGCAGCATTAGAAGAGATAAGTGATAAAGAAAACAAAGGAAATGATGACAATGAAAAACTGAATGTTGAAAACAATACACAAATAAATAAGAAAAAGAAAGATAAATCAAAAAGAAAAAGCATAGCTAATATTCCAAATGGACAAGCAAGTAAAGAAGGTCTAATTAAAAAAAGACGATACTCTGAAGGAGATCATTTTATCAAAAAAAGGAGAAAAAGTACTGTATAGATTTATTAAGAAAATAAACTTAATGTATAAATCTTAAGTTTTGTTTATTTAACAACTACCGTAAGAACAGTTGAATCTAATTTTCTTCGTCAGAATCACTAGATGAAACAGTTCCAAAAAGAGTTCTTTCTGAAACTAAAATAATATGTATAATAAATACTCATAAGACTGGAACTTATAGTACCAATGGAATCATTCAGATTTTTGTTAGCTTTATTTTTTTCATAAAGCATTTCAAAATTAGTGGAAACCTAAAGTTATAAAACATTTGGGTACAATAGCTGATTAATATAATCTGTTGAAAACTTACTGCCTCTAGATCAGTACTTATCAAGTAATACAATTCTTTTGTAATTAATTCAGTTTCTTCAATAACCTCAGGATTGTCCAAAGTTTTTCTGAATCTCTTTATTTTAACGTTTTTCATCGGCGGTGTATATCCGTGATTTAAATCTTTTTTAAAATAATCTAATGGTTCATTATAACATTCCACTATGTGACAAATGTCTGCCAGTTTATATATGTTTGCTTTATCATTAACAATGTTAGATTTATAAGATTCAATTATGGTTGGAAATTTTCTCAGGTATGCATACAATTTCTTTTTACCTATGTAAATATTACCAACACCTTGTACAACATCTAAACGAATTTTTAACATTCTCTTAAACTTGTCCGGTTTTGAACGTAACACGTCTCGAATTTTTTCAGCATCGTTCTATAAATATCGCCATTAATCGTATGGTTAACTATGTTACAATATAACTCAGTTTACCAAAGGAAGTCTCAAAATAAATTGTTCTTCCAATTCTAAATCAGATTGTTCAGAACTCATATTTGAAATTTTTGAATATACTACAAGTTTTCGATGACATGCGCCGTGATAATGAGGATAATAGTATATTTGAACTACTGACTATTCAACGCCATCTTTGTTATAAATGTACGATATTGGCGAATTGCCTAGTAGCAGAGCCATAAACAGAAAAGCAAGAATCTAAATGTATGATAAAAGAAGAATTAGTTCGATCAAGCTGCATCCTTTCACATGAGGTTTGTTCCAGCGAGATGTTGGAAACATGTTGCCAACATCTGTCAAACAAGCAAACTTGTTCGTAACAGTTGTATTAATGTTGGCGACAAATTTATGCTGGAACGAAAATGTAACATTTTCTCTTCTTGTAGGCTGATGCGGCAATTCGACACAACTCTAAAGTGAAGTTATCGTCACTTTAGCCTATTTGATTGGCCTACGCTGTAGTGTCAAAGAATATTGACATATACGAACTCTATACGTTAATATTCTTTGTTAGCGTCCTTCGTTTTTTAAGTTTCAAATAAAAAGTTTTTATATAATTTAATGATGGAAGATGTTTTGAAAGGTAATTATTTATTTCAATGTACATACATTCAACAGATTTTTTGTTGTAAATAGCAGTAAGCGTTAATATTACAAGTTATTTATTATAATCAACAGGGTTAACCTGTGCATTTTATATTTTTAAATTTTATTTTTAGATATGTCAGAATTTATTTTGCCGAGAGGAGTGGGAAATATTCCTCAGGTCCAAAATGAAGGATATACCTCGTGGGCTGCAAACACAACCAAACGCTTGATTTCTCTATATAAGTCCCATCACACCCAGATAGGGATAACAATAAGAAAACAAAAAAAGTTATGGGAAATCATAGCAAGAATATTAAATGAGGAATTTCAATTACATTTAACAGAGTCCCAAGTGGAAAATAAATGGAGGACTTTGGTACGGGCATATAAGAAGGTTGTCGATAACAACCAACAAACAGGCAGAGGCAGAAAAACTTTCGATTTTGAAGAGGAAATGGACGATATTTTTGCTCAAAAAAAAAATATAAACCCAGAAATGCTTTTAAGTGAGGAAACAATTGTTGCTCCACCTAAAAGCATTAGTGACACGGAGAAGAATATAACAAAGTACAGTGATTTACTGCCAACACCGTCAACTTCCAGGGCAGAAGGAATTTTAGAAACGCCGAGTCGAAGGAAGAGGATTTTAAGTAGGAATGCCATTTTGGAAAAGATTCGTGAAGATAAACAAAAATTCCATGAAGTAGTGATAAAAAAAATGGAGGCACGGGAGAAGATTGAAAAAGAAAAATTAATTGAACGGAGGAGGCAGAATGATATTCAAGAAAAAAGGAATGAAATTCTTGAAGCCTATTTAAATAGGAATGTTAATTTCCCTAACAATTAGTTTAGTCTGGAAGTCAATAAATATATGAAATAAATAATTTGTTTAATTTTGCATAATTTCTTATTTGTTATAGAAAAATTACAATATATCTTGAAAGAAAATCTTTGGTACAGAGTTGAAATTCAAAATCTTAAAACAAAAATAAATTTGATAGAAACATTACATGACATTTATTTTCTGAGTAATAAACAATTTTACAAATTTAAAGTTCGAAGTAAATGGTTTCTATAAATAATGCCTTCTGGGATATCTCTCTCCAAATCTTCATCATCTATTTCAGGGTTAATAAGTACTGGTTGATTTTCATTCACTTCCAAATTTAAAACAAATTCATCCTCTAGAGACATGTTATGTAATACACAGCAAGCTCTAATAAAATTTATAATATCACTAATACTTCTTAACTTGCAATGGTACAACTGCCGAAATTTCTGTTTTAATAGACCAAAGCAGTGTTCAACAACATATCGGCAACTTGATAATCTTTGATTAAAAAGTCTTTGTCGACGTGTCAGGTTTCCTTGGTCTTTAAATGGAGTAATCAAATGACGTGAACAACTATAGGCACTATCTCCTAAAATGAAATAATCACCACATTTATTGTGTAGTTCGTTGGACAGAGGAGATCTTTTAAAAACTCTAGAATCGTGAACCGAGCCCGGAAAGCCAACAAA
Source organism: Cosmopolites sordidus (assembly GCA_031761425.1). Taxonomy (NCBI): domain Eukaryota; kingdom Metazoa; phylum Arthropoda; class Insecta; order Coleoptera; family Curculionidae; genus Cosmopolites; species Cosmopolites sordidus. The sequence continues at coordinate 173,888 of JARFXV010000619.1, forward strand.
AAGACTTCGTATTTTTCTTCTGTGATCACAAACCACTTGTAGCTGAAACAAAAATAATAATTAAGATTGGGATATCTACAAAATTGAAATTAAGAGCAAATTCCTTACCTGAATTGAAAAATATTTTTTGCGATTGTAATATGAATCAGGATCCCCAGTAGGTTTGTCAATTCTAATATGGGAACCATCAATAAGACCTATAACTCCAGGGAAATTCTTGTTTCGAAAGAATTGTTCAATTTCTTGTTTTTCTTGAAAATCTGGCCATTTTATTGTTTGAGGGGCTAAATTACTTAAGAAATAAATAAGCCTCCTATTAATTCTAAATAAACTACTTATAGAGATGGCAAATCGGTCAGACACATCTCTAAAAGAAGCAGCCTCGTGTCCTGCGAACCATAAAAATAAATACACTTGGTGTTTAGCGCTGATTTTACCATTTCCTCCTGACTGAGGATTAAATAAATTGCTTTCTTCATACTGTTCCGCAATAGTGTTTGCAACGTGTCGGCTCATTCGAAAATGTTCTATAAATTCACTTTCACTGAAATTCTCCACAGTGTTTTCAATGTAATTTTCATTTTTCGGCCGCTTTTGGTCTTCAAACATTTCGAGCTCCAGATCATCATCAAAACTTGCATCACTACTATCAGATGAACTTTCAAATGAATTAAATTCAAACAAATCCATTGTGAATGTTTCTTAACCAAACAAAAAAAATATACTTCAAATACACGCGCTACATAAAGTTAGGTTGGAATCTAAGAGTTACTAGAAATGTTGGAAGAAAATCCGCAAACTTTTCAAGTAGCTGCCAACACGTTTTTAATGTTACCAACATCTGTTGGAACAGCTGACACTTACAAAATGTCACTAACATTTCTTTGCTGGAACACAAATTTGACACTGCGCATGCTCCAAGCTGCTTCCAACATTTCTGACAGCTTGCTGGAACAAACCTATGACGATAAATCAAGTTTACCCTTTTGTCTAACCCTAGATATAAGTGTAAAAGTTTAAACTGTTTGTATTGTAATACTAACTAAGCCATTCAAGCCAACAACTCCATGATTACCTAAATAGTTTTTATTGGAAAATAAAGTTCGTTCAACACGCTATGAAGTTCTAGAAGTTCTCTCTCGCCTATCTAGAACTTCTGAAGTTTGAGCTGGCAAATTGCCTTGCAGCAACGCCATACGCTTAGAAGAAGAAGATAAAAGAAGAATCTTCATATAACCTTATATAACAAATTGTGAAATTTGTAAATAAAAAGGTATTTTATTATTAATGTAATAATGGCTTTTGATCAAACACAGAAAATTCTTTCCGATCTTATTAAATCAACTCATAGAAAACTACGTGAAGAAGCGAAACTTTTAGGCACAGAAAAGGCTTGGTCAAATCACTGTTGTAATGAGGAAGATTTGAAAAACTATGCATTAGCAATGCGAGATTTGGCTGTAAATCACTGGGATCAGAATTCGTTGAAAGATGAAAAGGCTGCATCTCGAATAACCTGGGTTTATCAAGCAATTGAAAATTACTTGGAGCAAATAGAAAAATATCGTGATAAAGAAATGAAAATTGTAAAAACACTTGGTTTACCAGTAATTGAATTAGAAAATTTTAAAAAGATAATGACTAGTAAATTGAAGGTTTTAGACGTAGGTAGTTGTTATAATCCTTTTAATAAATTCGATATATTTGAAGTGCTTGCTTTGGATATAGCACCTGCAAATACTGATGTTTTAAAATGTGACTTTTTAAATGTGGAGGTAACAGATGAATTACTAATAGAACAAAATATGGTGTTGGAATTAAAAAGAGAGTCATTCCATGTAATTGTATTTAGTCTATTGTTAGAATATCTCCCATGTCCTGATCTACGATTAAAATGTTGTATAAAAGCTTATAATTTATTGGAGTTTGAAGGGATTTTAATTATAGTAACCCCCGATTCAAACCATATTGGTTCCAATGCCAAACTTATAAAATCTTGGCGATATAATCTTTCCATGATTGGATTCAATAGGATTTGTTATGATAAATTACCACATATACATTGCATGGTATTTAGAAAAACAATATGCAAGGAGGTTGCTGAAAGATGGGCTAAACTTAATGGGAATCGAGGATTGTATCACAAAATGTACATACCTCAGGATTATAATAAAACTGCAGTGGCAAATGTTCAAAACCATCACGAAAATGTGTGTGAATGGTCTGAAAATACGTTTTTAGCTGACTTTTTGTTAGATGATTGTGATATTTAATAAAATACTATTGTATCTCAATATTTTCTATTTATTTGCCCGTTTTGAATTTTACGCTAAAATTAGCGTTAATGTGCCTAACTATTGTCATAAACACATCTGTTTGAAGTCTTTGAATATAAAACGACAAAGGTTTAGTCCCGTTAATATCAGAATTATTTCTGTGTTCAAAGAATTCGTCATATTTAAGCCCATTTAATTACCACACTTTAAAAACGTCGATTGTTATTTTGCAATTGGGCACAAAAATCCTATTGAGAAATTAACATACCCATTCAATGACGAATTGGATCAAATAATCGGTAACGAAAAGTTTAATGAAATAAATCAATATACTTCTGAAGTTAGCGTTAATATACGTGAACTACTGTCATTAAAACATCTGTTTTAGTGCCGTAAATGTCAGAATTATTTTTATTTGTGTTTAAAGAATGTGTCATATTTATTAAGCCTACATAATTACTATACTTTAAAAAATGTCGAGCGCTATTTTACAATTGGACGCGAAAAAGGCAGTTGAGAAATTAACAGATCTATCTAATGACGAATTAGATCAAATAATCAGTAATGATGAGAAATTTGATGAAATCATCTTAGATTTAGACCAGGTACAACTAACTATTTGTTAAATCAAATTCTGATATCTCTTGTTGCAGTCATACTTAAAGGAAATCGAAAACGAAAAGGATAACTTAATAGCAGAAAATAGCTCCCTAGCTGAACTTAATTTGTCTAGGGAACCAGAATTAGTTGAGGGTCGTGAAAAGTTAAAATCTTTGTATGATGAGGTCGAGAGAATTACAAAAGTTATTGAAGAAAAAACTGAAGAATTGAGTATGGTTTTAAATTATCGACGATTTGAATACTGTAAAACAATTAATATTATTTTTAGAAAGCAAAGGAGGGGACATTTCTCTTGAAACTGCCCTTGCCCTTCTCCAAACGGCAGCAAGTGAAATGGAAGAAGAATCAGATGCTAGTGCACAAAAATTTCTCAGTAGTGAGATTGAAATTGATGAGTTTCTAGAACAGTTTGCAGTGAAAAGAAAGCTAATGCATATACGTCTAGTTAAAGCTGATAAACTCTCTAAAATCCTTCAAAGGGGTGATCCTTCATTAAGTAATACACCTAACTATATAAATGCACCTCCTGTTAGTATTAATACAGGATATTTTCCTGGTGTTCCCCCATTACTGCCAGGGGCAGTACCCTATCCAACAGGGCCCCTAAATATGCCTATGCCAACAGATTACTTTCAAAATCATTTTTAGTTTTTTTTTGTTGTATTTAAAAATTTTTACATCAATTTACCAATTGGAATCAATTAATTATAATTTAATATTGCAAACTGTACATAGATTTTATTATATACCTTTTTTTAATAATATGTTGAAATTTAATATAAAATATCTATTCTATAAGCAAGTTGTTAGTATAATTATGTTAAAATAAAATAATTATATTTCGCAAATATATTAGGTTTATTCATTTATGTTGAATTTTATCACCTTTTTTTAAATTGATACTTGGATGAAAGGATAAATGAGCAAAAATATCCTTAGAAAGCATCAAAGGTTTTTTTTTATGGTTCATTAATGAAATTTCAATTCTGCAAATCATTTTATCAAACAGTAAATTAAAATTTAACAGTACAGTGTGTAACAAAACAATTGTCATACATATAATTTAAAATATAGTGGAAATTTTTAGATATTATTTGTTTATTTATTTAAAATGAATTTCCAAAGTATCGGCTAGATCACTTAAATTGAAAATTTAATATATTGAAATCTAGAGATGATGAAAAAGAGAATTGAACTGGACAATCATCATGATAACATTGAAGTTGTGAAGGAGTTTACTTATCCAGAAAGCAAATTAGACAAAAATAATAGGAGATTTGAGTCTGCCCTAAGATCTAAACTTATACCGAGAAACACGAAAGTTAAGTTCTATAAATAAACCACTCATTGTCAGTAGACACTTATGGTTGTGAGATGCTTGCATTATTTGAAAGAATCAGACTTTTTGATGCTGGGAACGATAATGGAAATTAGAGGATCAGGTGTTCAATTACAAGTTATTATATGGATATTAATCCATATATCCATATCTATAAAGATATGGATATTGTGACATATGTGAATGTTTACCGACTCACATGGGCGGGATACATGGTAAGAATGCAAGAAAGCCAAATACCACGAAAGGACGCTAAGGGGGTAACAAAATGAGAGACTGTATTTCATGATGGCAAAATAATAAAAGAAGAGATGATGCAATGTTACTGAACATCAAAAACTAGCAAGGGATTAATCCAGTGTAAGAGAAATGTTGAAGGAGATCACTGAGAGGCTATAGTACCACAGGAAGAATATATTAGACTCTATAAACACCTATAATAGGAGTTTTAACAAGTTTTACAATGGTTTATCTGCCAAACTAATGTCAAGTTTATATTTGACAACCGTCATATATAAATTTGAATCATGGAAGGCGACAATCCGTAACCATATATATAATACTACTATATTGCTAGCAAGGTCTGGAGATCGGTGAAATCATTACGGTGTAGATATATATGCGTCTGTTTCTCTCACTACTACTTTGAGTCTTATGCACATGTCCGAGAATTGAATATGCTTATAGAGGTGCGTCAGTTTGTATATTTTTATGATTTTGTCACGTTTATCTATCGCGACATTTGCGCACATGGGACCGAGTAGTAGAAAAAGACATAGAAGCAGGCGTTTGCTGTCTCACTTAGTCCGTGACACCTCCACTTACAGATATTAGCAATATAGTAGTATTTTATATATATATATATATATATATATATATATATATATATATATATATATATATATATATATATATATATATATATATATATAGTCCGCAACATTAGATCACAGTTAAAAACACCCTATATATGCATATGAACCTGCTAATTTTCCTGGCTGTCACCCATTGAAATTTTAATCTAATTTAGAAATGTGCTTGTCACCTATTAATGTGTATCATTTAATATTTCTGATATTCCTTGTGGATGGACAACTGGGCAATTAGAAGTACATATTTACTTAATAACAATCTCAAAAGATACTTTATTGTTAACATTTCCTAAACAAACTTCAGTATATACAATAAATGTACAGATTTTCTAAACAGTTTCTCAATGATTTAATTTATTTTCTGTTGAGCCATTTGTGCTTCACTTTTTATTTCATTCAGTGTTTTGTCAGCATTTGATGCATTTCTGACTGCAGCAGAAATTAATAAAAACATTACAAAGACAAGCATGATTACTTCTTCAATCTTTCTAGCTTTATCATCTTCTACCAATCTGGCATAAAAAACTTGTCGTGCTTTCATTTCTTGCTTACGCCTAAAGGTTTCTCCATAATGCATTTTTGCCCACTCATCAAAATCGTAAATGGGAGTTTTTCCACTAGGTGGTGGCGGCCTTGTTCGGGTTTCCCGTGATTTGTAGAATTTATGTAAAGGATCTTGAGTGGTTGTTGTATGGTAGTTTGTTGTAAAACCTTAAAAGTTATATACAATATATTATTTTATAAATATAGACTTCTATGTCTAGAATGTCAAACCTTTATCATATAGTTTTCTATTTTTTACATTTCCTAATACCTCGTACGCTTCAGTAATATCTTTAAATTTCTGTTCACTTTCTAATTTTCCCAATCCTTGATTCTTGTCAGGATGATAGATTTTTGATAGTTTGTAATAAGCACTTTTAATATCGGTTTGGGTGGCATTTTTCGATATCCCGAGGGAATCGTAGTGACTTTTGCTAGCGTTTAAAAATGTCGAATATGAAAATTTCCGTACTTGACCCTGTATTAACTTCAGTGTATTTTGATTCATTGTTTTGTTTACATTTGCTAGACAGCTTACACCCCTTTTATTTTATTGTTTTATATTTTATAAATATTTATTTTAAGCAATGTTCAGGTACAAAAGAATCGGGGTGTTTATAAAATACAGAGTTACATCATTGAAAATCGAAACTGTCACTAAATTTTAAGTTAGAATACAGAAATATTTGGGTTAAGATATAATTCAAAATAGGCAAATTCAACCTGAACTTGTGTACTGTCAAAATTTATTATAACCTCGTTTTTCTTGACATTTTAAAACATTGTTAGAGGTTTAGGTGATACAGTATTTTTTCCAATAAATGTAATGCAAATAAGTTACAGAAATAGAGTAATTTTAGTCATAACAACGTTTTGATAAATTTTAGATGTCAATCTACAGTAAGATGAAAAAGTTGTGTATAAGTGTGGGTGCAATATCTAGTTTAACAGCGTTTTATTATTTTAATGAGAAAAATAAAGTTTTTGCATCATGGACTTCCAATTATGAACCATCCTCTTGTGCTAGATGGGATGAAAACTGGGACCAGTGAGTGGGCCATATATAAATTTAATTTTGTTGTGGGAGTACTGTTAATCATTTTAGCCGTGCACCTCAATATATTAGGAGCAGAAAAACCTCATTAACACATAAGGACGATAATAATAACATAAATATAGAAAAAAATACGCCGAAGGCATGTAGAAATTTAATTTTAATTAGGCATGGACAGTATAATTTAAATGGAGAAACTGATAAAGAGAGGCAGCTTACAAAGTTGGGTATGTCAGGGTGATTGTTCTTATGTAGAAAAACAGGATACAATAAATTTTAGGTCGTTTGCAAGCTGAATACACTGGTAAAAGATTGAAAGAACTCAACTTACCTTACAGTAGTATTATAAAATCAACAATGACGAGGGCCCAAGAAACCGGAAGTATTATTTCAATATTTTTACCTGATGTAGGTTTTAACTGTTATTTATAAAGTTTTGTAAAAGATTCCTGACTTTTAGGTTCCTGTCTCCCATTGTGATCTTTTAAGAGAAGGAGCCCCTATCCCACCTGAACCACCTTTAGGGAACTACAGACCAGAATCTCAGGTAATAAATATTAATTTGTAGATATGTATATTTATTTACAACATATGTTAATGACATTTAAGAAGTTTTTTGAAGATGGTGCTAGAATAGAAGCAGCTTTTAGGAAATACTTTCATAGGGCTGATCCTAAACAAGAGGAAGATTCTTATACAGTTGTCGTTTGCCATGCAAATGTTATAAGGTATTTAGTTTGTAGGTAAGTTATAATGTCAATATGTGTTACGGGTTGATTTATTGTTACTGGGGTTTTAGAGCACTGCAATTCCCTGCTGAGGCTTGGTTGAGAATGTCACTTTATAATGCCAGTATCACATGGATTTCAATAACTCCTAGCGGAAGATGTGTTTTAAGAGTTTTAGGGGATGCAGGACATATTCCTCCAGAAGCTTTAACAACATCTTAGGAGTTCATGTTGGCTAAATATATTCATTATTATTATATGGCAAAAGATTATCTTTTAAATAATATATGAATGTTGAGAAGTTGCCAAAATATGATGAAATGAAAGATCTAATAAAACGTAGAAGTAGCAGTAAAGATTTTAATAAGAATTTTTCAAAATATAAAAATACATTGAATAATAAATTTTTTTCTAAGCTATATTACATTTTCTTTTCTTGAGGTGTATGAAACTCAGTCTCATATCTTACTAAATCAAAAAGTAAGGCGACTTATAAATTCAAATGCTTTAGGTATTGATAAAACCATTTGTTTGTAAGTTGGTATGACTGTTCTTGACATCTGACCGAAGTGTCGTATTACTTTGCTGGTTAAGTTTGTAATTATAAGGTTTGTTCTAGCAAAGGTTTCAAACGGTTTGAAACCAGTTTGATGGATTAATTAACTGCGCATGTTCGTCCCTAAACTTGGTTGCAAACGGTTTGAGATTTTTTTTCTGCTAGAACGCTTATTTTGATTGACATTTCTCTGCGTCGTTGAATTGCGTTTGTTTATATTTTCATTTGAAAATAGTAGAGGGAAAAAAAATTATCATAAAAATGATACTGTAGGGGCATTAAAATCGTCCAAAATCACAAAAGAAATTAGGCTTATACATAACCAAACAATCCAAAGTCAAAACAAATCAACGAACATTTCCAGCTATTGCGCTTGTCACAAACTAAATTGAACGGTTTGAAACTAGTTTGCAAACTGGATATTGGTTGTTGCTAGAACATCTTACTGGTAGTCGGAATTCCGGTTTTAATTTGCTAGAACGCGTACATTCGTCTGCGCAAACTCCGGACGATTTGAAACCTTTGCTAGAACAAACCGATTCTGTTTATAATTTTTGTCTAAAAACGAAATTTGGGATGACAAATGTTAACAAAGGAATGTTGCAATGACTCTAGTGATAGTAAAGGAGCAGTGGAAGGTAAACCTGGTTCCGGAAGATTACAGGGGTATCATTTGGTTCAATTTAATTTGAGAAATTATTTAGACATGTCTGGTGTGTCCTCGCTTTGTTGTGTAAACTGATCGTTTTGGAAAAACATTGTTGCTGAAGAGATGAAGCTCTTTGGAAGATGAAATAATACATAATTTCTGATAATGAAACATGGATCTATGCTTATAGACTAGAAACATCTCAACAATTAAGCGAGTATCTTCAAAGATAAACCAAGGCGGATTAAAAAGCAAAGTTATGTTATTTGTTTTTTTTTACGATTACCGTGGTATTGTCCACAGTTCCTTTCAACTGGGCAAACTGTTAATAAATAATATTTTTTACGCGTTATGTGTAGGCTCTTCGAAAAAACGTCCAGATTTGTGGCAAAACAATTCATCGTTTTTGTATTACGAAATCGCAATCGTTAGTTTTTGTTGAAAATTAAACAATCGTAGTTCCACAACCTTCATATTCACCAGATGCGGCATCATGTGATTTTTTCTTGGAACCATCGTTTTCGAGTCTATAGACGCCTTTCAAGATAGTTCGCCGGCCGCTTAAAGGAAATAGTTGAAATAAGTATATTGCAGTAAGAGACCCTGAAGGAGATAAAAATTTGGATGAATAAATAATGATTTGCGAAAGCAGGAAAAACATTACCGACAAGGCTTTATAGATTTTCAACGGGCCTATGACTCCAATGATAGAAAGGAACTACTAAAAACAATAGGAGAACTGGGGGTTAATAGAAAAAAAGTAATAGCTCTAACAAAAATGACTAGAAAATACAGTCAGCATAGTTAAAGTAAATGGCTAACATTCAAAACCCTTCAAAGATTGGACCTCAGACAATGAGACCCATTGTCTGCCTGCTTGTTTAACCAAGTGTTGGAAGCTGTGCTGAAGAGAAATCAGATACATTGAACAGGATTAATATATGACAAAAAACACCAATGTCTGGCCTTCGCCGACGATGTAACAATTGTAACACGAGAATTGGGAGAAATGAAAAATGTAACTCGAAGATTAATGAGAAGCAAGAAGGTTCGGGCTCCGAGTAAATACGAACAAGACAAAATACATGAAAATGTGTATTAAAAAAGATGAAATGTGCAAGGAAGGGTTGATCGTTTTTGTTACCTTGGCTCAACTATTACAGATAAACATGGAATGGAAGCAGAGGTTAAGACCAGAATAGCAAAATGTGCACCGGTCCTGCAGAGACTCCTGAGGAACAAAAATATATCAAGAAAAGCCAAAGTAAGATTTTATAAGATAATAATGAGATCGGTTGTAATATATGTCACAGAGATAATGGACTAACCAATAGCAGTGAAAGAATGTTGGAACGTAGAGTGCTGAAAGGAACATATGGTGGTATCAAGGAGGAGAATCAGTGGAAAATGACCAATAAAGAAATAATTTGGAGAACCCTAAGTAACGCGGATCGTTAGAACATGGTGAATAGCCTGGCTAGGACATATAGAAAGACAACAGGTTGTTAGCAGGGGGAGAGGCGAGGGAAGAATGAAGAGGGGAAAGACCGAGGAGAAAGTGGCAAAAGGGGGTGGAAGATTTTTTCTGGAATGGCTGTGACACAGTGAGAAAGAAAGGCAAGGAATAGAGTGGTTTGGTGGCAGATTGTAAACCAAGCCAAAGGCCTATAGAGCTGTACATATAAGATATGAAGGTAGAGAGAGGGAGGGGAAGAAATAAATAATGTTTTTTTAAATAATGATATATTTTAAAAAAAATACATTATTCTGGTGGGACTATGTGTCGCTTTTCGTGACCTAGCCATTGGTCCCTTCGTCTGAACGGTAATTCACAAACTCTACATCGAAAATTGAACTCATTGCTATGAGTAAAAATATGCCTCATGTATGCAGTTTTATATCTGTTCGAACCCATAGGTTTGTTACATAAAGGGCATTTCGTTTTGTCGGCCACGTCCAGGTAAGGTTCCAATTCTTGCTTAGTCAAGAGAACTTTCGAAAATTGATGTGATCTTTTATGACGTAATAGATCAATTGGATCATCAAACACGGTGTCACAGAACCTAAAATTTTAAAGGTATAGTTAACTAAAATCAGTATTTTTTAACATATTTTTGACGCGCGTTTCACCACACGTTTTTACATCATCAATATAATGACACTAATTGCTGAACTTAAGCAGGTTTTAATTAGAGCAGTAAATTTAGAAATAACAGAGAGGAGTAATATGGTTTTTATGTCAGACAAGTATGAGTACTAAATCATATTTATTAGGATATTAAGGTTTTAGTGAAATCTGCAGAAAGGGAAAGCAAATAACCCAATATTTTATACTATAGAAGTGAGGAGAATTCACACTAAGAATCGATAAATGCAAGATCTACCAGTGAAATTAAAGAACACATTGCTTGTCATTTTTGTTTTTTGGGCTAAATGAGAACCAAGATAAACTACTAATAGTTTGTACACTAAAAATATGTACTTGCAAGTTCTGCTCCTTAATTCCCGTGCTTTCTGTTTTTCTTCCAATTTTTTTTGTTTCATTCTTTCTTCTTCTTCATCATAAAAATCATACACTCCATAGGTGATTGGTGGAGTATTAACTTCTGGAGGTATAATTCTGTACATTTTACTATTTGGCTGATTCAAGGATGCAGCATTTTGCTCTTCTAAAATAAGACACATGTTAAACAAATTGTAAGCAAATGCAGCCACGCCAGCCTGCTGTGATCGGCCGGCCGCAGCAGCCGACTGTGCGAAACCGTTCGTATGATCATAAAATTGTGAACTGGGCCCGTGGAGAAAAGCATAAAAAAAAAAAAAAAATATATATATATATATATATATATATATATATATATATATATATATATATATATATATATACATGTGTGTATATAGATATACACACTCACAAAAAATATTACTTACTGTCATTGTCCTGGCACCTTTTCTTATTTTGAAATGATTTTTTACTGTTTAATAGATTTTGTTTGCAATATCTTTCTTTTTCTTTGTTGTATTCAAAATCTTCATGATCCTGTTCTAAATCAAAAACACTAATTGCCTGTGTTTCATTTAAATTAACTGGATCCAAAACTGTAAGAATTTTATCATTATCATCCAAGTCCAAATCTATATTTTCATTTTCTATCATTAGTGTCTTGCTAGAACTCGCCAAATCATTTTCTATTATTATATTTTCTGCTATTGATGTAATATCTGCTTCTGTATATATATTATCTTCTTCTAAAAACCATACAAACCATACTACATTTTATAATATAACAAGAGAGCTGTTTACCTGAACTTAAATTGTTACTTATTTGATTACTGCTTCTGTTACATCGAAGTGTTATAAGCACTTCATTTTCATTTATTATTTCACTTGATATTTCATAATTATTTACTTCTCCTAAACTTGTTGCTGCATCTTTACTTTTTTTAGATGGAATTGGACATAAGTTTCTACTCTCTTCACTCTCAGTCTCAATGGCTAGTTTTCGTTTAAGTGTTAATTTGTTTTGGTTGGATAAAACAATATCTGTATTACCGTTACACTTATTTGAATGATTGTTATATTCTGTTTCATTCAGAAATAAATTATCACAGAAAGAACATATATAGTGAAATTCAATATTATCCCTACTTAAATCATTTATATCACTTAAATTGGTCGGTGCACTCATGATAACAGATTTTTAAAACTTAGAAATTACGATGCCATTGCAGAGTTTGTTTTTATCGAATGTTCACTATATCTTTGAAAACATTCAGGTTTAGTTAAAATTAATAAAATAATGTGTTCGTTTTCCTGCAAATAATTGTTTAGTTCTTAATAATTTAATAACAATTATTAGACTATTTGGGATATTTATCTGCCTTTCTCTTTCATCAACAAAATGTATGTATCTGTCAAAATATATGTGATGTCATAATTGTCATAGATAAGAGCCATTTCTGGTTGTCTACATATTTAATTCAATGAAATATGAAAGTACGAAATACAATTTAATTGAATTATAAAAATATTTTACTAAGGAATTTAAAAATATTCGGGAAAATTGTCTCAATATGTATAAGAGACATTTATGGCTGGTAAGTGTTAGAAGGGATCTTTTATATATTTTTGAATATAAATAGTTTTATATTCAAAGATATGTATTTAAATAAAGAAGAGTTTATAAATATGCTAAATCTAAACCTTAAGCTAGATATACTGATAAGTGCCGCGATATCAGAGAAGAGGAAGTGCGGGCATAATTTAAAATTAGCACCTGCCTCTTAATAAAGTGTTTGTATTACATGATCACCCCGGTGATATTGGTGTGATTTAAATATTTCAGACTTTTAACAGTATGAATTTGACATTTTCTATTTAAAACTTGAATTGAAAATGAAATGTGCGCCTGCAAAAATTGTTATCGCAACTTCAATCCATCTACTACAATACTTTGTCCTTGGTTGGTATGATGTTCAAATTATTTCTTTTTTTTATTGAATTTTCTTTCATCAGTCCGCCCCCAAAGAGATTATTGACTTCCTCAAGTTGGATATCTAGAAATGACTCTTCCAGTATAAATGCGATTCTACAACCTGACAATTATCTTTCACCTCGGTTAAAATATGGTGAAAAAACTAGAGGGCATGTAGTAGAAAAACACATTTTAAGCAGAAACAATTGCTATTGCTTGGACACGAAACCTCCAAAGCCTACTTTATTTAAACGACCTAATAGTTGTATCACTTACGAAACACTACGTCGGGAGAGATTTGTGGACGAACACGATTTAAAAAGACGCTCTCTAATATGCATTTGTTCTAAAGATGTGGAAGTAGATAACGAAAAAATCTCAAAACCTCGATCGACAGTGAAGGAAAATGATGTCCCTTTAGAGGACGCTCCGTTACAATTTACAAAGCAACGTGAAAAATACGAGGAATTCAGGGAAAAAGAGGAGGAAAGGTTTGATACAGAACTTGATGAATTTAAGAGAAAAGAGAGATTTTTGAAATATGCGAATAATGACGAAGAAGAAAGTAATGAAGATGTTCACACTATTTTAGGTAACATTATATTCTTATTTTTTTATCGATAATTCACTGGATAATATATTGAACACTTTTCTATTGCTAACTTAAGTAGGTGAGACATCAAACGTCTGCTTCTCTTTCTTTTTCTACTACTCGAACCGATAATTCCCGAAAACAATCGGAACAATTGTGACCTCATAAATGTACCGAAGACCAATCGGTTCGGCTCGTGGCAATTCGGTTAGTTATACCGAAATTTTCTTTCGCACTCTTTCTGAACCGAAGTTCCGAAAGAATCGGAGTTTCGGGTAAATAAATCAATTTATCGTTATTCAACTTAAGCCCGTGAATTGAAGCCCGTTCTTCAGAACGGGCCGTCTCAAATTTTATTCCAAGTATAGCTTATACCTGGTATATTATTGTATTGTAGAGCCGGCCCAGTCAGTGTTCTGTGGGTTTAACCTATATTTTTGACTGTATTTATCAGTTTGCGATCGATTTGAAAATATACTTGTTAATTGTTATTTAGGCTTTCGGTGCTGTTTTCGACGTTATACTCATATTTCTTTATATAAGATATGGAGGCTCAAAGGTAAGATCAGAATGAAATCAGATTAGGGTTCCTTTTTTTTGCATTCGTTTTTATAACTTTTATTTATAGTATTTAATTCATTTTGGGATAACAAATTGACGTGTCAAATTTATAAGAAGGAATATTCCTGTGTGTCCGCAAATAATCTACATATAACAATAGAACCGAACGTAGTAACAATAAAAAAAAGCCCTACAGGATCGTCAATTTTGTAGGATAGGAATAATAATATTCAAGAATTAGACAAGAAAAAAAAATCGACTACCGATTTGGAAGGTAATCGAATATGAAGTTTTTTTATGTCTATTTATGAAAGTTTTACAGGATAATCTAATTTGTAGATGGTCGAAGAGTACAGAAATTTGTATGATCAGTTGGATGAACATCAACTAGTTAAATTGAGGACTGGCAAAGCAGTTTTCCATGAAATCAAAATAAACATCTGAAGAAGTATGAAAAAAAAAAGAAAAATAGAAAAGCAAACCTACTATCCAAACAAAAAGGAAAGAAAATGGTATATTTGTATTCTAAATAAAAACAAAACAGTTAAAATATTTAGTGTTGGTACATTTCATCTATTTATTGAACATATTCATTTGATAGGGTATGTTTAAACATAGGTTAGAAATTTATTATAGGTATTGGACTGATGATAAGCTGATAGTAGTTTTCTAGTTAGTAGATTTTAACAGGAGTGTCCCACACTTCGACTATAAGTTTTCCACTCAAAAACAAAATGGTTTAGATGCCTTTTCTTATTTGGGAAATCTCTAGCTGGTCGTGCATTACAGTTAGTTAGCAGCTAGATTTATTTATATTTGCAAATATTATTAAATCGAGAGTTTAATGTAGTGGTTTGTAAAACATTTTTTGAAAATAGTGGAAACCTTAATTAAAGCAATAACGTAGTATGGGTGGATTTTTTAAAAATATTGCTAATAGAGTTTAGTGTGATGATTTTAAGAATCTGTGTGGTTTTAAGTCTTGCAAACTTCAGTGAATGAAATCAAACAAATATGTATATAATTTTGGGTAGTGATTGTTTTTATTCTGAATTGACTATTAATGTAGATTATATATTATAATCTACTGTAATATAGTATCTGTATTATCCTAGTTGGAGGAAGTTTTATGTATATTTAACAGGGTATTTTTTATTGAAATAGCCGGCCGAGGTGGTCTGGTGGGTTAGTGGCCTGCCTGGCAATCCAAAGGTAGCTGGTTTGATTCCAGTGCTTGGATGGGTGTTTTTCTTTAATTCTTCTGTCTGTCTTACTTCCTACCCTAAATGTCTGTGATCGTTTCTAGGCAAGAGTTTAAAATCTGACAACGAATTACCCCTCAGTCACGCCAGTTAAAGGCTGGGTAAGGCCGGATGCCTTTTGAGAAGTGTTCTACATTGTAGTCGGTAGGCTTTCTGATAGACTTATGGGTAGGCACATAACCAAGGGTTTATAGTCTGAGGGGGCTGCTAGCCTGGGTTTATCGATAGCTGATGACCGTGGTTCGGATTCCACGTTAAGCTGTAGGTCCAGTCGCTAAATAGCCTAACATGCTGATGCGCCTCTAACCATAAACCCTTTCCTTTCCTTTTTTTTTTATTGAAATAAAATTAGTGATTTAAACAGTATGTATGTGTTTTGTTTTTCTAATTATGATTTATATTGTTTTTTTTTTCTCAAAAAATAATTACAAAACTAGAAAATATCTTTTGGATACTCAATATTTAACCTTTTTTCTTCAGTGGGTGTTGGATCTTCACTTCTCCAATGTGCCCACATGAGTAGTGCTAATGCATGTTTACAACCACCTGTCATAAAATATATACAAAAGATTACTATCCATATTATATAATTTTTTTTTGTTTGAGTATTTATTACCTGCTGAAGTACCTGTACTTGTGACATTCGAGTGTTTTAGACTTTTCTCAATTTCTCATTAATAATCAAAGTAACTGTATAAGCTTTACTCAGAACTTTATGTTCTGGACAAACACGCCCTTTTACCGTGCAAATACCATTTTTGCGTTTAAGTTGAACAAAACCTTGTCACCGTAACTTTCTCGCGACACCCTACAAATAGTTTAATTATATTTAATAAAAATATTTTGTATCTTATTTACATTTACATTATTATTTTTTAAAAAACTTACATCCATGCTTTAGCACCTTCCACTTCAGCTGAATTGAACCGAATGTCATTTTTCAGAAAATCTGTCACCCTAAAAATATCCACAGCAGGTATATTATTAGAATCAGCCTTTATAAACCCTTTGTCACACATTACTGAACTAATTTAATAAGCAACATTATTTTATTTTGCACTTAACCAACAATAATTTTGACAATATATATACGAACAGAACCAATCGCGGCGCGATAGTAATCACGTGACTTTTTAATTTATAATTGTAACAAGTTTTTCGTATCGATTATTAATATTATTTATGATAAAGTTTTAAAGCAAAGTAAAAAATCGAGAATTATTTTTTATTCAAAAACCCAATTGGTTGAAGGATATAAAGCAATATCAGACCAACACACAAAATGAAAAATTTATCAACAAATAATTTATTTTTTTACATATTTACATAAAATATATACAAGTCGTTGGTTTTTAATTAATATACGTTTAGTATATTTTTGCCGTACGAAAACATCTTTTTCAGACATTTTTTTGCTTCATAATATAATCGCGTATTTAAATAAAGTCGATAATTATTTACAAAGCTGCGTTCGATGATTATCCAAAATATCTTGGGTCAAAATATGATTATGACATGTTTTTCTTTTTTAAATGTGCAATTATTTGATATAACGAAGATATCCGCCTCTCTAGCTTCCGATTTCGGTCTTGCAGGGACTTGATCAATTTAGATTTTTTTTTATCTGTATCTTGGACAAATTCCAAAATTCTTCTGGTTCTTTTCGGTGTACGGAAATCAGTTGTTCTGATCTCAGAAATATACCGAGGTTCGAAGGTTCTTCTCTTGGGGGTAGTGGAGCAACTTTCTTCACCTGTGAAAAGAAAATTTTGTTTAAATAAATAAAAAATTCATTTAAAAACTGAATTACACTGTCTTCATTATTACATAATACTCACACTTTCTGACATTTTCATTTCCTTCACATTCCAAAGTAGCATCCACAGTAACCAATTGAGGTTGCTTTATGAAATCTTCACACTGTTGAATCATAGCTGAAAAATACAATAAAATTATCATTTACTAAAAAATTTGTTGTGCACGAACAAATGTTGGGAAAGTGATATCAATCATCGAATCCATATTTACATTTATTACCTTCATCATATGCAAGTGTAGGTAATTGCAATTCTTGGACATATATATTTTCAAATGTATTAGCATTGCCAACTACATTATCCAATCTACTGACATTTTCACATGTATTGGTCATTTCAAAGTCATTAGTTTTCACATTATTTTTAGTTCCATCATTTAGAGTATCTATAATTTTATTGTTGGAAGAGATTTGGTTTGGCACACCAATCGAAGGGACTGCCCCAGTTCTTAAGATACATCTAGTTTGAAATTCGTTCCCTCTATCTATGTCCTTAGCATTAAAATGCACTGAGCAAATGTAAATGTATGTTAGATCATCAGAGCGCGATAAACCACAAGCTTTTATCCACGTATTTCTTGCTATTGGATTTTTTGGAAACCTGTTTGTAAGTTATATTCAAAATTGTATTAGATATGTATTGTATGGAATTATAGAAAAAAGTACACTGAATAAAACTTACTTGTGTAATGAAATTCGATCACCCCTTGATGCTTTTCGTCGGCATATATAGCACATCTGGCCCATTTTTTGAATATGACGCTTACTGTTACTGTTCAAATTATCAATCAAGTAATTGATATAAACAAATATTTAAAATCAATTGGTAATAAACAAATCAGTCTAAATAACCTCTCAGCTAACACATTTCACGTATACGTGCTCGAAACTATACACATGGATACTTATCAGTTATTTTTATTAATTTTTAATGTTCAATGTATGAAATAGGTAGGAGATATATACGAATACTCAATATTAATTTGTAATAAAGAAATCAATGAAAATATTAAAATAAATAAACGTGACACAAAAACATAAACATCTGCAAACTAACTCACGTCATGCGCATATGACTCAGAGTAGTAGGGGGAGAAACAGATTCATATATGTCTGCACCGTAATGATTTCGCCGATCTCCAGACTTTACTAGCAATTAGTAGTATTATATATAAAATAAATATTTTTCGTTTGCATTCCATTAACAATATTTTCTATAAAAAAACTACATACCCTTCTACTCTTCCTTTTTCCTTCCATGGCATTTATTTTTTCTTAACTTTAACTTCAAAATATTAAAAAAAAAGACGATCGTACTTATTTGCCATTCTAACATGTTATGATTGTTATAGGGACACGAAAGTATGATACAGAAACGTCTTTTACAAATTACGATAATGTGTTCTCGATAAAATCCGATAAAAATGCTTATACAAAAAGGGGCAGTCTCCCTAGTCGTAGTTCTAGAACCGATTTGCCCAAGTACCATTCCTATACGGTACCAGAGTTTCGTAAAGAATACTATTTCGAAACCCATGACATCGATAAGGTCAGTGGTAAGTCATAACACTGAATTAAAAATAATCCCTGAATTAAAACAAAATAAAAGGTTCTAGGGTATCTCAAGGAGACCACACGTGTGTTCACCAATTCAAACTGAGTGACAGGTGGTTGCCAGATCCTTTGAACAAAGATGCTTTTGGAAGGAGCAGGTGTAAGATATGCGAAAAACCAATGGAAGGATCATCAGTTAACTTAAGCACAAGTTATTTGTTTGATGAGTGAGTATTTTATCATTAAAAAGAGCGGGGGTAGAACCACCATTTTGTTTTGGCGGCATTTTATTTTTCGTGATATACAGTATGAGATTTGTATGTTTCGTCATACAATATTCATATCCTATATATATCTTATTTATAAATCGCCTGCTTTTATAAGATGTGACACAATTTAAACTTAATTGGTATACTAAACTCGAAGAGATTTACTACTAAACACTAAATCACTTATTTTTTTGCCTTCACGACATACGTTTTGCTAAACGTTTCGTTATTCAGTCTGATCAGGAGATTGAATCACCTCCTGATGATGCTTACTTGGTTTGCGAAACGTGCATCGAGAAGTTAAAAAAAGTGATTTGGTGTTTAGTGGTAAATTTACTCGAATTTAGTGTTTATTAGGGTGTTTTTTTTACAGTTTTCAGGCTTATGTTTTATGTTTATGACGCCCTTTTTTGCATCATTTTACTACTTTTTTATTTCCTTATATCCCCGCAACAAGCTAAACGATGTGTATATTAAGTTGCATAACTAACGTCAACAAAACCATTCCTGCCAAAATTATCAAAATTTCAGAATAAAACTAATAATTAAAGATGCACGATTTGTTTAGATTAGTTGATACATTCATTATAAAAAAAAAACGATTTTTGTAGTAAGAAAACTGGCCGAAGTAAAATAAAAAACTTTGCACAAGCTTATAAACATGGACTGGCACCAAGAACAATTAACTTGGGCATGGGCAAGTCTAGGATCGAGCTCCTATTGAATGAGAAAGATCTGTCCAAGTTTAACTGCTTGGTGAACAAAAGCCAAAAGCTGGAATATTGCAATAGTTTGGCATTAAGACATCAGAAAATAAGAGTTATATGATTTACAATCCAGCATTATTACGCATATGTGTATGTTTTTTAATTTTAATTTTGTGCATTAATATTTCTTTAAGAATTTAGGTTTTATATATTTATTTATTGATTTTAATTAACAATATGAATTTTTTGTATATATAATTTATTAATTATATCATATTGAGTATTTTCTATATATGAATGTATTGTTTCTGAATAAAGGAGGTACAAATTTATTTGTTAGTTGAATATTTCATTACATAAAGTCTTCTTTTCCCGAATCCCAAATAAACATTGGTTCATTGATTGTTTCAGCTTTTATAAGCAATCTTTTGCATTGAATTTTATACAAACACAGTTTAGCCCTAATAACAAAAATAAACATAACATTTGTTCAGTCTTACATTATTTTGAACCTAAAGTGAAAATAACTCCATCGAAGCACAAGCCATGGAAGGAAAAAAGAAGAAGAAAAGCTCATGTAGATTTTTTATAGGAAATATTGTTGATGAAATGCAATCAATGAAAATTTTTCTTTTAAATAATCAAAAGTGTTTAAAAGGTGCTTTTAAAATAGTTTATGTTGCCCAGAAAGCATAGAAACTAATAAAAATAGTAATAAACAAATCTGGATGACAGATCTAGGGGAAACTTTAGTAATATTTTTGGTGATAAATGATACGACCTTAAATAAAATAATTCAATATAAAAAATTAAAGTTCCTTGGTTTAAATAAATCACGTTAAATAGCCTCGCGGGTTGCAGGATCTGTATTTTTTTGAAGTATTATAAGCATTTAAATGAAAAACAGTATAACGTGGCCTTTGGGTAGTCTGAAATGTGTGTGGTTATATTTTTTTACCTTATTTTCTTGTTTTTGCAATTTAGGATCTGATTAATATCTTGAATGATCGCTCAAGAACCAACATTACCATTCATTTTTGTATTATATATAGTATTAGGCGGCTTTCTGAAATATAGGGTGCTAAAGTTTTTACGATAGCAGTTTCATTACTGGAACGACAATAAAATTCCTTCATTGGATTTATTTTTCTCGACGTTTTTGATAAAAAAGGAGACGCATTCATTTTTTGTTGTTGCCGTGATTTATTGCAATGTAAATGGCGCGTGTTGTAACCGCTATGAATTTTTCAAGTTGGTAGGTAGAACACCTATCTGATTTTCTTAAAAAAAAGAAATAAAACTTTTGAGACCTTATGAATGTAGATGCGTTTTTTGTATTAAAATATAAGGGTTTTGAAGGTTTTTTTAAATTTATTTCCATTGAGCATTTGTCTGTAGTTGATGCAAAGAATTTTCCAATAAGAGTGTCAGAAGTTTGAAACGTAATAGCGGCAACGCTGCTTGAAATGTAAATATCACTTATAGACTGCTGAATTCAGTGTATTGTGTCAATTCACCATGGAAATATACACGATTCAACAGAGCGTAGATATTATTCGTATCCATCATCAAAATGCATGTTCAGTTCGCTAGACTTTTTGAGCTTTGCGTAAAATTTATGGTCAACCTAATCGATTTGGGTTGATTCGGCCCAATCAGCAGGATTTGGGCTGATGAAAATCCGTCAGGTGATTCAAGAGTTCATCCTCTGAAAATCTCTGTTTGGTGCGGTTTTTGTGCTGAAGAAGTAATAGAACTTTATATTTTTGAAGACGACGATAGAAATCGAGATATTGTTAATGATGGCCGCTGTAGGAATATGCCAACATAATATCTTTATCCTGAACTTAGAAATGGGGTTATAAACAGCGTTGTTTTTTAACAAGATGGTGCGATTTTTCATTGGTCGAGTGAGTGAGAGGTCGGTTCTTATTGGTGCGATGGTCTCATTGACGTGTTACTTTACAAAATGGTAATGTCGACTGGCCACCAAGATCAAGCGATCTCACGCCCTTGAAATATTTTTTGTGGGGTTATGTTAAATCTCTGATTTACAGAAATAAACCCCGGGCTGACGGGTTAATAGCTCGCCTGGCAATCTAGTGGTCCCGGGTTCGAATCTCAGTGGAGGCATGTATGTTTGGTGGTGTAGGGTGTGTTTGTCTGCCCATTTGGTGCATTTCATACCGCATTTCAACCGCAAAAAAAATGTACAAAATTTCGATTTTTTTTCCTAATATACTTTTGGATCCAAAAAATTTCATTACAATAGCTGTAGTAGTTCTTGAGAAAATGTGACCTAAATATGAGAAAAAAAAACAACTTTTCAGGACTGGTGATTCTGTCATGGTTTGAATTAATCTGTTTTTTCGCTATTGTATCGGAACTAGTGGCGGCTCGTGGGTTTTTAAAGTGGGAGGGCGTAGAAGAAAATAGTGCTGCTGAAGATTTTTTTTGCTTTCCCCTTCCTCCTTTTTACTTTTCGGGCTGTTGAAACCCTATACAGGCGGTGAACCATGAAAATGAGAAATGAGAACCAAGAAACTGAACGAAAATAAAATATGGTGTTCTGCTCTGAAAAATTGTTTACTGAGATAAATGCCGGAGGGGCGGCGCCCCAACGCCCTCCTTCTGATCGGAACCCTCAGAGTATCGTTGCTCTATGGTTTTTCATTTCGATAGCAATGAATAACCCCCCAATTTACCTCGTTTACATTACATTACATAGTGATAATACACATATGACATCAGTTTAGTCTCGACTTTACATTTATTTTTCTCCAAGATGGGTCGTAGTAGGAGAGTTTTTCGTAAGCGAAGTTTCACAGAACCTTAATGAGCCTTTGAACAATGCAATTTGGGAAAAAATACCTAAATCAAACCTATAAAAAACTTTAAATTAGGTGTATATGAAGCTGTAGGAACTTTTAATTAAGGGTTTATATTCATCGTCAAGTGTTTGATGAATTGAACATAGATCCAGAAAAACATTTCATAGAAAAAAATGTACTCATTGGATAAGAATAGGATAAGATATGCTAATGGCAACCACAGCACAAAAAGCCAGGTCCAAGACGACAAAAGCAAGACGAACATTTGACCGGTAATTTGAACCAGGTCCATCCTATTCAAGAGGTAATTTTTAATTTGTAAATACATTTACATTTATAGTATCTGTATATATTTATAGTAATATTCTTATTACACAGTATTTATTATTTAAAAAAAATAAAACTAATACATATTCCTTCCTAGATATTCGTTAAAATACAGTAATCCTTCGTTAACCGCGGTTTCTTTAACCGCGGTTTTGATTATCCCCGGTTTTGTCTAGCGAAATCGCCTAGACTAAATTTTCAATCGAATTATGTATCTGTGCGGTGTATGTTCGTCGCAATCTTGTGCGATCGGCTACTCTAATTTTCCAGGAAATATTTTATTGCCTTTTTCGCATGAAGCAAGGTCGTTGGTTACTATGTAAATAGTTTGTATGTATCATTATTGAAACGAAGTTGGTGATTAGGGAGAATCTTGTCATTTTCGTGAGTTTAATTGCGTAGTTATATGTACATGTCCTAATTTTAAAATCTAATGGCATAAACAGGCCAAGATTTTGTTAAAAGGAAGCGAAATGTAATGATACTTGATACAAAAATTCAATTGTTAGACTGTCTTGCTGCAGGTGAAACGTATGCGAATGCCGCGAAAAAGTTTAAAGCGAATGAATCCACAGTAAGAACAATAAAAAAGAGGGAGCAGTCAATTCGGGTGAGTATTTTGTGCGGTGCTAGTACCAGCAATAAAGTTACGTGTTTCTCGTGATCTTAACGATGGAAAAGATTGAAAGAGCGCTCGAAATTTGCATCGAAAATCAAACAAAAAGAAGAATGCCTCTTAGCAGCTGAATTATCCAAGAAAAAGCTAGTCGTCTTTTCCAGAATCTAAAGTCAGATGAGGAAACTCTAAGCTACACAATGTAGAAATTACTGAGGAGTCGGCTTCTGTAGATCACTAGACGGCTAATCAGTATCCGACTGAATTTAAACAACTGATTGAAAGCAAGGGTTATCAATCAGATCAGGTATCTGACACCGATGAGATAGGTTTATTTTGGAAGAAATTGTTCGAACATTTGTGTCTCAAACCGAAAGATCCGCACCAGGATTTAAAGCTGCAAAGCATAGGGTTACTCTTCTCTTTTGTCCTAATGATTCAGGTAACCACATGATAAAGTCAATGCTTGTATACAAATCTCTTAACCCACGTACTCTAAAAAATAAAAACAAAAATAATCTGCCGGTCTTTTGGAGAGCAACTCAAAAATATTGGGTTACTACAATATTATTTACCGACTGCTTTTTGAACTGCTTCGTAGCCAGTGTTAGACAATATTTGGCTTCAAAATCGTTGCCATTCAAATATTTACTCCTTATTGATAATTCCATTTTGAATCCCTAAAGTTTGCTGATTCAAACATATAATTTTGCTTCCTACCTTCTAACACTACATCACTGAAACAACTATTAGATCAGGGAATCATAGCAGCGTTTAAAATATATTATGTCAAGCGAATTTTCAATTATATATTGAATAGCATGGAACAAAGTCCTGTTTTCACTGTTACTGAGAGTGGGAAAGCTTTTAATAACGCCCCTGTATAACATTTCTCAAAGAAGATGTGAATGAGTTATATTCATTGAATTCCAGTTGGAGAAAGTTATGGCTAGAGGTTGTGGCCGATACGTTAGCAGTTCCAGATAAAGAAACAGAAAGTGAAGAAATTGTAAGAATCTTACACAAATTCACGGGGATTGCTTTGACGAGTTTTAACCAAGTGACATTGAAAAAGTTATAGCTTCTCACGACAATGAAATATCAGAATCAGAACTGCTTGAAATTCTGGAAAATAAACGGATGTCGAAGGCAATACAGACGATGAGATCCCCGACGAGGCAACGACTACTAAGATGACTACTACATCCTTAACGTTAAGTAGTTTACACAAAAAATTATTAACCGGACAACACTTGCAAGATTTGGTCTATGATGAAGACCCTTCACTACAAAGAAACCTATAGTTTTCAAATGGTTTGAATGGTCTACTTCATCTTTATAGGGAGATCCAAAAGGAGCTCCCAAAAAAATGAAACAGCCAACAATTTGCATTATTTTCGAAAATAAGTTTTACCTTTATAACAAAATTAGTATGTACCTACATATTTAGAATTTAGAATTCCTACATGATTATATGTATTGTTAATCCATTGCAGGATAAAGGCCTCTTCAGCATGCTTCCAACTTTCAGGGTCCTGGACTTTCCTCTGCCACTCGGGTCCTATATACTTAACGATACCATCAGTCCATCCTGCTTCGCGGACGTTTGCAATCAAGCGGTATCCACTCCAGGATCGCCTTGGTCCATATGTCGTCCTATCGCTTCGCTATATGACCCGCCCACCTCGATTTCAATTGTTTTACTCTTCCAATGATGTCACACACTTTCGTTTGTTCCCTGATCCATGCGCTAGGATTTCTGTCTCGTCTTGTAATGCCATGCATACATCTTTCCATTCCCCTCTGTGCTACCCGAAGTTTTTGAATTGATTCCGATGTGAGTGCCATCCAGGTTTCACTTCCGTATGTCATACCGGGTAGGGAGCATTGATCGAATACTTTTTTTTTCAGGCAAAGTGGGAGTCTGCTCTTAAACACTATCTTGAGCCTGCCAAAAGCTTGCCAGCCACAATTAACACGTACTTCCACCTCCCGGGCGGTGCCCCCCTCCATTGAAACCCTCTGCCAAAGATATATAAAGTGGTCCACAATGCAAAATCCCAAATCCCTTCTTAAAACTGAAAATCTTTTGTCTTCTGCGAATTTATTGAACATAACCTGACTCTTTTTCTTGTATGTATCTTGTATGTATGTATCTGTACTTGTATGCGTCTTTGCAGTTCCTCTGGGTTTTGTGAAAGGAGAACGATATTATCTGCAAATCTAAGATGATTAAGTTTGCACCATTGATCTTTACACCATTCTGTTCCCAATCCATTTTACGGAAAACTTCTTCAAGGAAAGCCGAGAAAAGAATAGGCGATATTGCGTCACCCTGCCGTACACCTCGTTCTACATTAATTCCCACTTCAAGATCATCAAGGTGAATTGTAGCTGTAGCTCCATTATATATCCATCCTAATTGGTTGACATATGCTTTGTCTACCCCCTGGCTAAGCAGTGCATACATTATGGGATGCTTTAAGATGGAGTCAAATGCTTTTTCGTAGTTGATAAAATCTAAACACAGTGGCATGGTGTATTCGATATGCATTTCTATGGCCTGCAGTACAACCTGGATGTGATCCATAGTACTGAATCCTATCCACTGTATCGAATATACAACTATTGAATATAAGCCTATTCTATTATCATTACCAAAAGAAAAACTGTTCCATAGACCAGTGAAAGATGCTCCCGAAGCCAACTTTTTTGTAAAAAAAAATTTAAGCATTTTGCAATTTTAACTAGAATTGAATGTAGAATTTTTAAAGCCAGTAAAAAAGTTTTTTTTTTTCATTTTCCGACCATCGGGTTCCCTTAAGGGTGGAAATCCCTTTAGACGCCACAAAATGAGTCATTCTTCAGAAGTGTTTTCAAAGGTGATAAAATAATTGTATCATTTTAAAGTTTTAACATCATTTTATTTGATCTTTGAAGAGTATAACATAATTATTATTATTATTTAATAAAATAGCGTCTTAGTTTTTTTTTTCGGCCATCTCTGACGTGAGGTTCAAAAGTGCTGCACTCGTCACCCTTTTTCTATTCATCCGAAACACAAAAAAAACATTTCTTTATGTTTCTGATATATGCACGGGGTGGATAAACCTATAAAACTAAAAAAAATATTAAATTAAAAATTATGTAAGCTTTAAACAAAAAAATGTTCAAAATCTGTACTATTTTTTTTCGACATTTTTATCCCAAAAAGAAGTTTATTTACACGAAATTTTTAAAACTTTAGGTACATCCTTCCGATAATGATATAGAGAAAAGTCTCCTAACATTTCAGCCAAATCGATCAATAGCTTTTTGAGTTACAGAGCGAGCAGTTTTTGAAAACTCAGTTTCGAGATAATCGCGTTTCAAGTTTCAGTACGATAAAACGATTAGTTTTAGTGCCTTACCAATGAGTCGGCGATCCCAGGTACATATAATAGACCTTCAGTCTCTTCGAAAAGCTGGTTTTCTTCAACCTACTTCTGTTTTCGGGCTGTACGAGGTGTTTTTGTCTCGGAAAGACTCCCCCGGTTGTCTCGTTACTCGCGCCTCACTGGTGATTTCGGCGAAAACTTTGGCATACGTGCCAATTATTATACTTGCACTATACACACAAATACACTTGTATTATCACTTGTACTTGGCCCGAAACTTTCTCCGTGTTTATCAGTAAATTAATAGTTTTTTTGTAGATTTTTTTCGAGCAATATTATATAAGAACATATTATATAAAAAACATATCTTCAATAATATAAAAAGTACTGGAATGTCTACACAGTGTTAAAAACAGTCATTTTATAAATATAAACAATGTTAAATTATTATATTCAGAAAAAAAGTCAAAAATTGGACCTTCTAGAAATATTGGAAATAAAAATATCCTTAAGAAATGGTCATATAATAACCATGAATGATCAGCTAAATTTCTAAAATACTCCGGTAATACATACCATCATATTGTAACTGAATAGTCAGGTTTTTACCTGCCTATATTTACAGCTCAGCATCTAAGGTTTGGATGCGCAGTGGCCTAACGGCCTAACGCATCAGAGCTCATTCGAAGCAGCGGATTCGCCATGTTAACATCGGTTAAGTACTGTACATTCGCAGAACTCTTCGTTTTCTGTCTCTGTTACACAGTGACCCACTCTCTCTTTCGTTTGCACATCTCAGAGGCCAAGATGCTGATTAAGCTGTCCGGGTCGCGATATGCGGGCTCCGGCGTGCTCGACTATGTGCGATAACTCCGAAAATATTTAATATTCTTATTTTTCCTCTTGCCAGTATACTTTCAATATATTAAATTGTCGAAATATGAAAAAAAATCATTTTTTTTTAAATATCTAAAGGGATTTGCCCACTTAAACGAAAAATTCAGATCATTGAAAATATCCCGCGCAATTTGTGTGAAAGAGTAATTAAAAATGAGTCTTCAGAATGTATTCTGCCAGACGAAGCAATGGAGGACTTTTGAACGACATTATGTTCAAAACATAATGGCATTATTTTTTCTTCAACATAAAATAAAAATAACTGGATTCTCCTTTGTAGTTATAATTTCATTTTAAAGATCTGACACTCCTTAACACATATTTTTTTCTTTTATTTGGGTTTTTCGCCACTATCTAAAACTCAAAAAATATCAAAAATACCTGTTCTTATTTAAAGAAAGAATCACTGGGTAAAAACAAAAAACCAAACGGAGACAAATTTCTCAGTGATTCTTTTTTGTAATAAATTTGCCTAACGAACAAAATTTTAAAGATATAAAAATGTTATAAAAAATTTTACACACTGTTAACGTTAACGTTTCGGAGGGTACTCTCCCCCCGTTTTCAAAACTAAACTAAAAAATAAATTATATTAATTTGTAATATATAAATTAACGAATAAAAGTAAATATATTTTTTTGTATATGTCAACGATACTTACATTGACAATAGATTTTCATGACAGTGACATACTACCAAAAATATATATATAGGTAATGTTTACTGTGTGATTGTTTATTGTACTGATTGTGTATTCAAATATTTAAATGTGTTTAATTGTATTCTTTAGAATCGGGAACCATATTGAATTTAAATCTACCGAAGGCATAGCAATACAGTTATTTTTATTTAAATTAATTATAGCGGTTTCTTTTAATCTTGTGTATTTTGTTACCGATACTTTTAATAGTTTAGGAATTATTCTAATTGATTTTATGACCCGATTCCCATGCGTGTTGACAAATTCTAGATTTATTAAAATCGCCCTTTCTAAGAAGGTTTTTTTACTCTAATATCTAACGGTCTAGAGGTCTCACCTATATACAATTTGCCACATTCGCAGGGAATTTTATAAACAACATTTTTGGTATTTTGTTGTATATTGTTTGGTTTAGTCATTGTTAATAGAGATCTAAGAGTATTTTTTGTTTTAAATGTCGTTCTTATGTTGTATTTATTTCCTACTCTTTTAATTGTGTCAGAAATACCGCGGATATAAGGAATTGTGAGGTTAATTGTTTGAGAGTTATTATTATTGTTATTTTGTCTGTTTTGTCTAGTATCAAAATTTTTAAGCGATTTATCTATAAAATTTTTTGGGTAATTGTTTTTTATTAAAATGTCTTTTATGTGATTTGTTTCTTTTTGTAGTGTATCACTGTCGGTACAAACAAGTTTTGCTCTGTCATATAAACTTTTAATTACTCCTATTTGGACCGATTTTGAGTGATTTGAAAAGAAATTGAGATACCTATCTGTGTTTGTCGGTTTTCTGTAAACGGTAGTTTTTAATGTGTTGTTTTGTTTTATTATTAAAGTGTCGAGGAATGGCAATTTATTCTCCTTCTCCATCTCTAAAATAAACTTAATTGTAGGCTCTCGAGAATTTATATTAATTTTTTACCCAGTGATTCTTTCTTTAAATAAGAACAGGTATTTTTGATATTTTTTGAGTTTTAGATAGTGGCGAAAAACCCAAATAAAAGAAAAAATATATGAACACGCCACAATCATTCAGACATCACTCCTTAACACAGTTTTACTCTTCCATAGAAGAAAATGCTTCAATACGAACTTTACAGAAGAAATGAAAAAGGCATGTATTGTAAAACGAGCTTTCTTTGCTTTATATTAAACATTATTAGTTTTGGAGAATGTTTATTGAAATATACAAAAATGTTAAAACTTTCTTATTCATATGATTTGAGAAGCTTCTGATGATCTGCTTCTACCATTCATAAACTGACTCAAAAAATCTATTGGCAAAGGGAATATTATGGTCGAGTTCTTTTCTGCTGAGATGTTGTTTAGTGTTTGTAGATATCTCAACTGAAAAATAAAGTCAATGGTTAAACATTATGATAAATTTAACTCTTTGTTCTTTTTTTTACTTGTAATGCTGCAGGACTTTGGTTTATGACATCCGCAGCTTCCTTCAGAGCTCTGGATGCTTTCATTTCACCTTCGGCAGCGATGACTTTCGCTCTTGCTTCTCGGGAGGCTTCGGCTTCAGCTGCCATAGCTCTTTGGAGTTGTTGAGGTAAGCTAACATCTTTTCTAAGAACGAAATTTGGTTCTTAATATACAGAATGGTAGCACAAAAATGCATATCGTCTATACAGGGTTTCTCACGGTAGCCATTCGTTCGTAGTTTTCGTGGTTAGAACAAACTTAGAATTCTGAATTTTTGGACTTCAGGGTTATTTAAGATTCTCTTTAAGTTTAAAAATATTTTCAACGTCATAGCACTTCCGGTTATCCCGGAAGTCGCCAGTAACTTCCTTAGAGTAACTTCATTTTTGGATTCCTGAGAAAATGTTATGATGAGTTCCATCAGTTTTCCCGATACCTATTTTGAACTGTTTCTTAAATATCTTGATTCCTTTGAAAATTTTGAAAGATGTAACTTTATTTTCAACACTGCGCCTTTTACCCGTTTTCGATTAGTGCTTAGCGCTTCTGGGGTAGACAAAAGCACAATAATGACACTTTTGAAATCCACATAGATAATTAATTTATCGCATTCAGGATGTCCAAAATTTGATGACCAATTACATTATTTTCAAAGTTAAAAAAGTTCGTTCTTTCAAACGTGACACTCTGTATATTATTGGATGGTTGGATGCAGAATTTGATTTTGCATCGATTCCCTATAACTTTCCCTGTACCTATTTCCAACGGTTTTCTGGTTAACCCATATGTTATTTTTTACCAAAAGCCGATGAAACTCCAAAAGTCCTATCCAGTAAACCTTAATTTTGACAGGAATTGAAATAGTGTTGATATTATGTCAAAGCAGTATCAGCTCACAAATTCGTGAGGTATCTACTTATATTTTTAGTTATTTTGTTAATTTTTTCAAGTACATTTTATAATGGAGAATATAGGAGAATACATTTTATAATGGAGATACTGATTTATTAAATTTGTTTTATACGCATGGTGAATGTGGACAAATTATCAGACGAACGAACGATATCCGGACCTACCAACAATGACTTCCGGAAAATTCGCAAGAATCGAAGCTCGGTTTTTGGCAACACGAAATCATCTAAAGCCCGTAATAGATAATGAAGATAACAAGGTGAATGTGTTGGCTTATTTTCAAGCTTATTCACGGAGTTCAACTCCAGCAGTATCACTGGATTTGGATATTTCAAGAGCACCAATCCACAGAATATTAAGAAAACATAAAATGCATCTCTTTTCTGAGATAATTGTGCACGGATTACGTCTTTGTGATGAGGTGATGAGGCAAGACGAGTCGACTTTTGTGAATTTATGTGCGTCAAAAAGGCCCAAGTTCCGAGATTTTTTCATAAGATTACTGATGATTCAAAATTCAGCAGGCAAGGAATTATAAATCGCCGAAATAATCACTACTGGGTACAAGATAATCTACTTGTCATAAGGGAATCACCACTACTTTAGTTTTAATGTTTTTTGTTTAATTATGGACAATAGAGTGGCATATCAAGTGTAAAATGCGAATGGGGCTAGATATCTGGAGATACTCAGAGGGTTTGTTAGTGGTTTACTAAATGTTTTACCTCCACCTGACAGAGCAAATAGTGTGAATCAGCTGGATTGTGCTCCAGCACATTCCACTATACCTGTACACCACCAGTTGCTTGGCCCTCAGGGACCATGGAACTGACCACCCAGATCACCCAATTTGACGCTTTTTAATTTTCACCCAGAGATGAAACCAGAGATAAATTATTGGAGCGTGTCCACGGCGTTCATTAGTCTAAGTCCAGGCGAAATTCGGAGGTCTGTTTCGCGAGGAGTATATGACAGAGTTATCCAGTGTTTGATATAGAACAATTATTATAATTTTACATTCATTTATTATTTCTTGTAACTATGTTCCAATTTTTTTATATTTTGCATTTGTTATTACGTTCTAAATTTTTTTATGTTCCTGTTTCGTTTTCATGTTCTAATTAAAGTGAATTTCTGCCATTTCAGTCATGTTCATTTTGTTTCGAAAAACAAATGATGGCGATGTATCGGTTTTTGCCAAAATCATATTAAAATAGAAAATATGGATTAACAAGAAAACCGTTGGAAATATAGCTATAGGGAAAGTTATAGCTAATCGAGAATCGAATTCTGCATCTAATCATCCAATAATATACAGAGTGTCATATTTGAAATAACAAATTTTCACAACTTTGAAAATAATAAACTTGAAGAGATTTACCACTAAACACCAAATCACTTTTTTGAACTGCTCGACGCACGTTTCGCTAACCATGTTAGCATCATCAGGAGGTGATTAATCTGATTAAATCAGCTGATCATAAATCATAAATCATCGACGCAGGTTTCGCTAATCATGTTAGCATCATCAGGAGATGATTTAATCTGATTAAATCATCAGATCAGAAATGCGTCGAGCAGTTTAACAAAAGTGATTTGGTGTTTAGTGGTAAATCTCTTCAAGTTTAGTGTTTCACACCAAAGGTTCCAATAGAAGAATTGATTTGAAAATAATGTAATGTGCCATCAAATTATGGACACCTCAAAAGCGCTATGTAAATCTCCTAATCGAAAATGGGTAAAAGGCGCAGTGTTGAAAATAAGGTTACATCTTTCAAAATTTGCAAAAGAATCAAGATATTTAAGAAACAGTTCAAAATAGTTATAGGGAAACCTAGTGGAACTCATCAGGAAATTTTCACAAAAATCCAAAAATTAAATAATATACCGAGTACTCGAGAGCCAGAAGTGCTATGACCTTGAAGATATTTTAAAATTAAAGAGAATCTTAAATAACGCCGAAGTCCAAAATTTCAGAATTCTAAGTTTTTTTCTAACCACGAAAACTTCTAACGAACGGCACGGGTAAGAAACCCGGTATAATAAATGTTGATTCAAAAATTACTTAGAAGATGAAAGAACTAATAAAGGATGTTACAATAAGGCCGCAAGATATGAATTTTAAATAAAACATAGTTTTTTCTACCAAACTATTGAAATATTTATTGATTTAGTTAGTTAGATTAGGATGAGGGTCGTATCGGTGACAGGAACCATTTAGCCACCATCATTGATTTATAATATAGACATTTGGATATTATGTATGGAACAACACATCCAGTAAATGGCCGCCAGGGTTTTGGTGGCACCCGCGTACTCTTCTGGCAAAAATTTCAATAACAGTTTTGCATAAATGGGGCGGTATTTTGTTGATACAGCGTTCAATTTCGCCTTTCAATGATTAGGTGGTCGTGGGCCTGTTGGCGTACACCTAAGAGTTCAGAAAACCCGACAAAAAAAATCCATAGGTTGTTACAGTTATATTTATTTACCAAATTTAGTTATATTATATTAAAATTTAAGTGATTTCACATTTGTGAGTTGATTAAAAAAAAATACGTGTTTTCTTGATCAATCTTTTGCTCATATTTGAATAGGCTTTAACAGAGGGTCGATACCATGTTTCTTTAGTTTATATCTATTTTAGTCCTGGAATTAACGCATCAATTTTAATTCGTTACTTTTCGTTCACCTCAGTCCGATACTGGTACCTTGGTTGATAGGCAGTACTCTAACGGAGAGTTACTGAATTATTTCGCGAGTTTAATTTTTCGAAGGAACCATTTTTGGTTTCCTCTCTGCAGATTCCTTTTTCGATCACCTTCGAGAGCAGTCAATTGTGCAGCCATAGGCTTTGATCCAGTGCAAAATTTCCGTTGAACAGAGTTTTGGAGTTCGGGATATTTTGGGAATAGTTCCGAGTTTATTTATCAGGTTTGCTGGATTTTCTTGCTAACACACTGCTAGCTGCCCCCGAAGCCTATCGAGGTATATTTTGGATCATCTTAGTTAGAGAACCCTTGCGGCCGTGCCAAAATTTGTCGTAGATAGGGTTTTTTTGGTAGGGGATTGTTTCCATCTTTTCATATTTTCCCTGTCCACGTGGTTGATCCGAGTGAATCTTTGACTTCTTTCCACGCAAGTCTTTGGGTGTCTTTGAAGTCCTTGCAACCCACAGGAGCAGACCCACGGAATATCTGAAACCTTAAGGGGTAGACAGACCAACGTTCCGCCTCACGTGGCCTGTGCGACACTCATCGGGGAGTTTCGTGGACTGACTGACCAAAGATAAGTTATCATCCTACTAGTCACATTAGATTAAGTTCATTACTGTTTATTGTCTACAAAACGTCATTACTAAATTGCCTGTATATTACTAACCTAGTTAATTTAATATTGTAACCGAATCTCTCTCATGTTCTTTTGGCTTTCACGATTAGGTCTTACATGATGATAATAAATGTCTAAGTACCGAGTAATGTTTTCTGTCTCCTGAGATCTCATATTCTGTGAGCATTAATTAGCCTTTGGTATCATTTAACGTAGCAAAATAGATTGTATTTTTGTAAGGATACATTTTTTAAGCCCAAACAGGTAACAAGGTGTTGGCGATCTTGTTGGTAACAAGAAGGTAACAAGCGATTTTGTTAGTAACGACTAGGAAAAAACTAGTGCGAGACCGTCAACGTTTCACGGGCGCTATGGCAAATGGCACTGCTGAAGCCACATGCCTACAAGAGCAATATCTTCCAATTGAGGGACCATCATGCCACAATAACATTTGCTATTTACCGTTAATGCATAACCTGCCTCGTTTTCAAAGAAAAATGGTCCAATGATTCCACCAGGCCACAATGCACACCAAACAGTGACACGTTGGGGATGCATTTATTTTTCATGAATCATTCGTAATTTTTCTGAGCTCCAAATGCGGTAATTGTGCCTATTAACGAAGCCATCGAGATGAATATGGACCTCGGCGCTGAAGATGATTTAGTGTTGTTGTCTTGTTGTCTAGTGATTCAATTGTTGAACTCTTGCTGAACTGAACCAGTACTTTCGATTTTTTCCATATTCTTTTCACAGTTCATAAATTTGGAACATTTTAATTTATTCTCTGTTCTGTCTACGATCACGTTTCTTGCGACTTTTACAGTCTAACATCCATAATGTCATTCGCGATAATGAAATAGGTCGTGGGTTGCCGAAGTGCACCGATTAAAGAACAGCTGCTTTGGGCACATACAAGTTTGTGCCGCTATTGTTTCCTTTACTATTCCGTGCGAAAAACAAAGACAGCAATGCATCGCTTTGCTCGTAATCCGGATATTAAACGCATTTATAACGTCATATCTTGGACGCTGCCCCATTCTCAATAGTCAGGTGTTTTTCGCTATCGCGCTTTTTGACTTTTCGAGTGGCTGCAAAGTGAATGTTGTGAACGATTACAATAGTGAAGATGAATTCTGTGCAATATATCAATGGAAATAATGCCACATTAATATTTGAGGACGGAATTGTCATACAAAATCATCAATTAAATCTAATAATTGCAAGGTGTTGTACAATAGAAAAAGGTGAAAGATGTTTTTTGCAAATCTGTCTGCATTTTCCGCTTTCTTTTCTCGATCATCCAAAAGGACAACTGTTCTCGACAGTATCGTAAAAAAGCGGCCCCTACCAGATGGAAGTTTACGTCAAAATGTGTGAATACTGTTTACATTTACAAAGAAGAATTGCAAACATGCCTTGAAGAAATTATCGGATAAAAATTCTATCAATCAAGCTGAGGGGTTAATAAATTATTTGGTACATGATAATTTTGAATTTTGGTTGTTTTTCTTCAATAAAATAATGCCTCACTGCGATATTCTCTTTGATCAACTGCAAAGCTTCAAAAAAAAAACTCTCGGTAATGTACGCACGGGACAATTTTATGAAACACAGTGGGGCTATGCCGCTGTTACAAACGTTTATTCAAAACAATTTACATCAACATTTAGTGCATCTGGGGAATTGCTGACTGTTTTGTGTACCGTCCCTATGACGACTGTGGAAAGCGAAAGATGTTTCTCTACCCTCAAATGAATCAAAACATTTCTAAGAAACACTTTAGCACAGAAACGGCTGTGCGCGTTAGCAATGTTATCTGTTGAAAAAAAAAACTTGAACGTGAAGTCAATTTCAAATTTTCAAGACCACTTTGTTGCTCAGAAATTTAGAAGGATGGACTTCAACTACAAACAGATTTAATGGTCATGGTCCTATGGTGAGTTTAGCAAAATTTTATTATCTAGATACCTATTTGAATATTTGATGTCTGACAGTTACACTCGTATTTTTACACAGCAGAGTAAAATTTTTGGTTGCGAAGCATTTCCCTATCCCTATTCCAAAATTTGGTTATACGTGCCCCACCTTTTTTTCCCCCACGAACCACCGCTGAATATTACTAAATGTATATTCTTATTATTTAGAAATCTCATTGATTAGAGGTTATTAGAGCATACTGCTTCTTATAAAATTAGGGATTTATTCTATCGTATCAAGAGAAATATTACGTTCTCTGTTAGAGACCTTGGTTGGATATCTTGCCCCCCGTTTTAATAATTATGTTAATAATTTCTCCTTTATTTGGGTTTTTCGCCACTGTCTAAAACTCAAAAAATATCAAAAATACCTGTTCTTATTTAAAGAAAGAATCACTGGGTAAAAACAAAAAACCAAACGGAGACAAATTTCTCAGTGATTCTTTTTTGTAATAAATTTGTCTAACGAACAAAATTTTAAAGATATAAAAATGTTATAAAAAAATTTTTACAAACTTTTAACGTTAACGTTTCGGAGGGTAATCTCCCCCCGTTTTCAAAACTGAACTAAAAAATAAATTATATTAATTTGTAATATATAAAGTAACGAGTGAAAGTAAATATATTTTTTTTGTATGTCAACGATACTTACATTGACAACAATGGATTTTCATGACAGTGACATACTACCAAAAAATATATATAGGTAATGTTTACTGTGTGATTGTTTATTGTACTGATTGTGTATTCAAATATTTAAATGTTTTTAATTGTATTCTTTAGAATCGGGAACCATATTGAATTTAAATCTACCGAAGGCATAGCAATACAGTTATTTTTATTTAAATTAATTATAGCGGTTTCTTTTAATCTTCTGTATTTTGTTACAGATTCTTTTAATACCGTTTTGGAATTATTCCAATTGATTTTATGACCCGATTCCCATGCGTGTTGACAAATTTTAGATTTATTAAAATCGCCCTTTCTAAGAAGGTTTTTATGCTCTTTTACTCTAACATCTAACGGTCTAGATGTCTCACCTATAATAGAATTTGCCACATTCGCAGAGAATTTTATAAACCACATTTTTGGTATTTTGTTGTATATTGTTTGGTTTAGTCTTTGTTAATAGAGATCTAAGAGTATTTTTTGTTTTAAATGTCGTTCTTATATTGTATTTATTTCCTACTCTTTTAATTGTGTCAGAAATACCGCGGATATAAGGAATTGGGAGGTTGATTGTTTGAGAGTTATTATTATTGTTATTAATAACTTGTCTGTTGTGACTAGTATCAAATTATTTTTGATATTTTTTGAGTTTTAGAGAGTGGCGAAAAACCCAAATAAAGGAGAAAAAATTAAATGGTGTTTCTTTAACAAGAAAAGAACCTGAGTCGGGACCGGGCAAGAGGGTAGCTGCTTATGGATTCGACATAACAGAGGGTAACAAACAGAGAAGTAGTACAAGACACGGTGGTAGGGTAATGTTAGAACAGATACTGAAGAGCTACTGCATGCCAAAACTTGGTAAGGCATTGCAGGAGATAGATCCGGCTAGTAAGGCTCACTGACCACCATAAGAATATGAAGAAGAAGAAGAAGATTTATCTGATCAAATATATAGAGCTGGCTGTGTTGTATAGACCTTGTTGTTGGATCATTACAAAAAGTCACATTAACTTACATTTCTACTCGTTCAACTTTGACACCCCATGGATCAGTGGCAACATCTAAGGAAGTTTGCATCGCATGAGATATAGCTTCTCGGTCTGACAGAATTTCAGCCAAGTTCCTAGTACCTAAGATATTTCTTAATGTTGTCATCGCTAACAATCTTGTTGAATTGCTAAAAGAAATAATAAAATCCACTAGAATATTTTTATAGTTTTAATCTGTTATATATACCTATAGTTCGTTACTTTGACCACAGCATTTAGAGGATCTTCTATGCGGTAGTACACAACGGCATCAACAGTTACTGTAACTGAATCTTTTGTTAGCGCCTAAAATGCAGCGAGTCAGTTAAGAGAAGGAAAATACACATTCTGTTGATATTAAAAGTTTTAAAACTATCATTTTTACTAAGGAGAGGGTGGACCGTAAAGTATTTTCGTTTTTTTTATCATGCAATAAAAGAATCTTTTTTATGGCATGAAATAACTTTATTTAGTAGTGCATTGATCATCTTTTACAATATTTCGACAATTGTATGACTGTATTTGCGAAAAAGTCTAATCTTATTCCCTAAGAAACTTTTCGAAATTTGACATGGTTATCTGAAGTGAGGATTTTACATCACTAGAACTTTGCAATGAAACAAAAAAATTGTTGTATAGTCCGTTTCAAGATATTTCGTTGCCCTTCGTTGCCCCAATAAATCTCAATAAAAATATTCGTAGTTTCTCAAAGGGCACCAGATCCGGAGTGATTGAACTGCTGAATAATTTTGTGAAAAATAAAATATTGTTAAATTATGATTAAATTATTATTAGTATGACTAAAACATTGTTTAGTGGTCTATATATTTTGAATTTATTAGTACAATAAAAATTATAACTTAAATTAAATTATACATTTAATTCGGTTTCGCTCTCGCTGTCACTTTGATCTGCATTAATAATAAGTGGTTATACAGGGTGTTGGGTAACATGCGGCAAAAATGCAAGGAGTTATTCCTTGTCCTATTCTAAGAATATTTTGTCCTATGATGATTTTTGAAAAACCCCTTTGTTTCGAAGATACAGGGCGAACAAAATTTGCGACAACCATATTCGATATTTGTTGAAATCATTAATGTAAATAAAAGTAGGGTGTACGTCAATGAGTTTATCAAGTACAAAAAATTTTTTTTCGATCTCGATCACTTGGAACGGCTGTTTTATCTAGTAAGTGGATTTCATCCGTCGCATTTGTTTACATAGATTGAGTAACGTTTGGTTGTTTGACATGTCTTAAATAGTGAGTGAAGTTCTCTATCATAATGTATACAAACGCCGAGATGACTGACATGCACTTCATGTATGGACTTGCTGATGGCAATGCATTACAAACTAGGCGATTGTACAGTGAACGATTTCCAGTCTGTAATGTCCCCGACCGAAAAATCTTCGAAAATATTCATCGACGTCTGCGTGAAACAGGCACATTGAAATAAACTGAAGGGTCAGGAAGATCACTGACTGTAAGAATGGTACAATTGGAACAGAATGTGCTGGACATGATAGCGGAAGAGACTGGTAGTTCTACGCGAAAAATTGCAAATACTTTGAATGTGAGTCACTGGACAGTTTGGAAAATTCTTAAGGACAATTTGTTGTATCCATACCACATATAACGTGTTCAGCCACTACAACCTGTTGATTTTCCTCCACGTATTGCATTATGTCAATGGATATTGCAAACTTTACTTCGCATCCCTCTATTCCTGACACAAATTCTTTTCACCGATGAAGCCGCTTTCGCAAGAAACGCAATAAGGAATTTTCATATTAACCATGTGTAGTCAGATGAAAATCCGCATGAGGTATGCGAAGATAGTTTTCAACATTAGTTCTCATTGAATGTTTGGATTGGTATTGCAGGTGACTATCTAATTGGATCAGTATTTCTATCACAAAGACTTACTGGCGAGGTGTATCGCAACTTTTTGGAAGCAACGCTGCCTGAGTTTCTGGAAGATGTACCATTGGCAACAAGGCATGAAATGTGGTTTATGCACGATGGTGCACCACCACATTTCAATTTGGTTGCTCGTGATTTTTTAACAGCAACATACGGATATCGCTGGATTGGTCGAAGTGGGCCACACGCATGGCCTGTTCGATTCCCGGACTTAAACCCCCTGGATTATTTCTTCTGGGGATATCTGAAGTCACTAGTTTACGCTACTCCATTGAAGAATTTGGATGATTTGCGAAATCGGATAATTGCTGCGTGTAACTCAATTAGAAATGACCCTGGTGTGTTTGAAAGAGTTCGGCAGTCAATGATGAGAAGATTGAATATTTGTATCAAGGCTGGAGGAAGTCATCTCGAACATTTATTGTAGATTGAGCAACTTTACATGTACTTTTTGATAATAAAATATAGTTAATGTCGTAAATTTTGTTCACCCTGTATCTTCGAAACAAAGGGGTTTTTTTAAAAATCATCATATAACAAAATATTCTTAGAATAAGTTAAGGAATAACCCCCTAATTTTTACCGCATGTTTACCTAACACCCTGTATATTATAAGTAAATAATACATAGCAATCTTCTATTTTAATAACATGGTTAATCGAATTTATCCAACTTTCTTTGGGAATATTACCTACAACCTTCCTAATTAATGTTGCAGGACTTGCACTTAGAGTCGGAAAAATATTTTCCCCTCTAACATTGGATTTTACCTGATGCGACACCTGATGCGACCCTTAAGTCCCATATCCCATATCAGTAGCAATGATATCACATATATATATATATATATATATATATATATATATATATATATATATATATATATATATATATATATATATATATATTCCTTTTTAATATTAAATGTCTTTAATACTTCTAGATTACATTTTTTTATATGTATTTTCGAAGTATATATCGTTTTTTAAGTTAGTTTTAAGTTTTTAGTGTTATTTGTATTAGGAAGTTTGCAGTGTTGCATAACTGGCGGTTATGATAACTAGCATTGTCCATTACAATTACGCTTTCCTTAGGCACATTGGGCAAAAGGCTATTTATAAACCAATCTTCAAAAACTTCTTCTGTGGTGTCGTCATGGTAGTCCAAAGGAAAATGTTTAATATTTTTGAAGGACAACCGTAAACAATTTGGAACCCATCCATCCTCGGAACCAGCATGTAAAATTGTAATTCTTTTTCCCTTGTTCGCTGGGGCTTTGGTTTGGCATTTTCTTGATGTATCTACTCATCTTTTTGCTGGCGTCTCATGTGTATCGAACCATGTTTCATCAAGGTAGATAATGGGACGACTTTGTAATCTTTATTTTTTAATAGAGTTTAAGTAGTCAAATCGCCATTGTCGCAATGGTTCGTTCCATTAATATTTGTCTTTTATTAATGGTCCGATATGCAAAACCTATTTGAGATAATATTCTCTGGAGGGTAGTTCTGCTGCAAAGAATGTAGATTTCATCTTTCTT
This sequence comes from Cosmopolites sordidus, assembly GCA_031761425.1. Taxonomy (NCBI): domain Eukaryota; kingdom Metazoa; phylum Arthropoda; class Insecta; order Coleoptera; family Curculionidae; genus Cosmopolites; species Cosmopolites sordidus. The sequence goes on from JARFXV010000619.1 coordinate 215,325, forward strand.
TAGTCGCTGTTGCAATAAATGCAATGTAGGCACAGTTTGCTCTTCATTCATAGCATACATTGTACTTCGAATTAAGTCTTTGTTGCTTTCGTCAACATATTTGCTCTTACCAGAATCACTATTTTTTTAAAGGACTTTTTTGGCTTTAATTGGCTTCGTCACAATATCTTTAACTGTAGACAATAGAGTTTTCGTTAATGAAGACGTGTCTACTGCGGCTGGATTTACATTAAGCCCCCTATTTGATAAAGAAATATACACATTTTTAATAATTTGCTTAGCATCCGGCGATAAATGTTTTCTTTTAAAATTACCACTACCGGATGCACACAAATGATTATCTCACCAAGAACGCCACATTTTTAGGCACGTTTGGAATAACAAAAAATACGATCGAAATTATAGAACTGCACTGTTTATGAAAATAATGTGCACTAAACTAAAATATTTCGAAACTACTAAACCAAAATTAATTTTATAATTCCTGTTGGTATTTTATTAGGCCCGGCCCTGTTTACGTTTCTTGCAACTTTTTCGGGTTTTGTTACGACAGGAGTTTATTGCAGCCAATCGGTCGACGATATATCTTAAATCGCACTATATTAAGTAGTCAAGTAATATTACATGTTTTTCTGGAAATTTCCAGAACCCTTACTCAGACTGTTTTTGAAGTTGAAGTCTATTTGGTTATTAAGAAAAACATCTGTGTATTTGTGACGGTTTATTTCCAAACATTCTAGTGAATTCAGTAGTTTTTGTAACGTGTAAGATTTTAAAATCATTATTAAATGTATGTTTTTCTTTAATAAGATGCTCTGCGTATGTTGAGTACATTTTATTATTTAGGTAGCTGCGTTTAAATGATCTACCTGGTTGTCCTATATAAGATTTATTGCAGAACCACAATTCATTCGGTAGACGCCTGATTTATTGTCTTATCCCGTTTTTTATTTATAGTTTTTTAAAATTTCCCTAAATAATTATTGGTTTTAAAAGGCTACATTTATATTAATGCTGTTGAGATATTTTTTAAGTTTTTCAGATATATGTCCATAACAAGAAAGAATTTTAAATCCAAATTATTTCATTTTAATCCTAGGATAGGTTTCCGAAAGCCCCTTATGTTTCTATATTTTGTAGACTATTTTATCAACGATAGAGACCGTTGTTAACCCCAATTTGTTTAATTAAATTTAATTCTGTATTATATTTATCTGGATTTAAAGGAAGGAACATTGATAAAACGATGAACCATGCTACTGTAGGCTGGCGTTTATGTTGTTGTGGGTGGTTGGATATATTGTGAATCGTGATATCAGTGTTAAAAGGTTTATGGAAAATCCAAAAACCAGGTACAACAAGTTTATTGAAATGTCGGCCTTCATTTTTACTTTAAATATGATATTTTCATGGATGTAATTCAAATATAATAACAAAGCATCCAACTGTCTCTTAGGACTCGTGAAGCATGTCAAAATGTCATCAACATATCGGTACCAATATAGACATTGTTTACTAATTTTGTTTTTGAAATTTGTCCTCCGCAAGCCCATAATTAAGCTTTTTTTACTCGTCTAAATTTTGTCTTCGAAAGAAAGTAATTTTAATCAAGACACGTTCTTAATAAGCTCATTATATCTGCTGTAACTATCGGGTTCACTTTTTTGTTAATTAATAAATTCTCTACTAGGATGATCGTGTCTTCTGGGGGGATGTTTGGAAATAAATGTTGGACATCAAAACATACAAGTTTTGAATTTTCCGGTATCTCTAAATTTTTAATATTATTAACGAGCTCAATTTTTTAATTCTGTATTTAAATTTAAAGTTGCAGTGCTTTTTTATTATATCTATTATAAAAGTGGATACCTTGTATGCTGGTGCCGACATATATCAGTCTGATGGGATACCCTTCTTTGTGTAATTTGATAAGAGGGTAGGTTTGAGGTGGTTTGAGGTTCATATTGTTTAATTTAAAAATAACATTTTGTTGTATTCTTAACAACCAAATAGTTTTCAATCATTCTCTGCTGTTAAATATGTCGAAAAAACATTGAAATATGAATTTCCGTTATGAAAATATTGCTAACATCTTCAGATCTTACATACCTCTTGTGGTGGGACGTCAAAGGACACTGTTCTTAAGTCCACTTTACAGTAGCTATCTATGCAGGGTAATACAAAGAAAATTCCTGGTCCTCGAGCACCGCCAGTTCGTAGCCTGCCTAATCTGAATATGACTGCTCTTTCATATTCTTGTACTACCTATTTAAAAAAAAAAACTTAAAATCTTTTTGGTTGAATTTTTTTTTTCTCCAAATTTCAACGTATATTTGGTATTTATTTATTTATTTAAATATTAGGGTTATCCAACAGACAGGTGACCTGTCCTATTACAGGATAACACAATTTAACACTTAAATCTAAAAACTAAACCATTTATTCCTAAATAATTGCAAGACACAGTATGCAGGTCGTAATACATTAAGATTAATACATACATTAAGAATATTATTAAACTGTTTTAAATTACTAGAGTAGAAGAAGTCAAGAAAACTTAAAGTCACTGGGTCCGTCGCGCTGCCTGGTAGTAGAGGCAAGTCACTGGAAGCTTACGTCCATCCGAGATGAGGCAAATTAAAGTCACCGACCACAAGTATATCACTTTTGTGATATTTCTCCAATACTTCTTCTAATTTGGTAAAGAATGCTGTATAATTATTTAAAGAGGCATACGGTGGAATATAAACAGTACATATCAAGAGCCTCCTCTCTCCCCTCTAAGTGATAGAGATCCATAAGTCCTCCACAAGATTATCGTTGCCGCACAGATATGTTAAGGTGCTACCTTTGATTGATTCACGAATTCCCAACAAGACTCCACCACCGTCCCGCTTGCCCGTCGTTATGGGATTTCTGTCCATTCGAAAGACCGAATATCTCTGAGGAAATAACTCACTGTCCGAAATTTCTGGTTTTAACCACGTTTCTGTTATGTAAATAATATCATAATCGGCGTCATAAATTGCTTAAAAGTCAACGCATTTTGTTTTTAGGCCTCTTTTATTCTGATAGAAGATAGACACAGCGTGATCAGCCATTGCAGTAAGACAATCTCAAACCGTTTTACAGTTTTATACTTAATGAGACGAGTTAGAGATGATGATTGTTAAGGTCGATTTCGGATAGGATGCGGAGTGGACGAGAGTTCACTTTCTTGACAAATATCTTGGAGTCCTTCACCCAGCAATACTTGAATTGGAGATCCCTACAGCGTTCCTTAGCAAAGATTGACTTATAGTACGGTTACAGGTGTTCATGTATATATATATATATATATATATATATATATATATATATATATATATATATATATATATATATATATATATATATATATATATATATTGGTATTTGCGTCAAATCCCAATTTCTCCTATGCAATATTAGAATTTTTCAAAGCTTTGGCAGCTTTGAGTAGTTGGTTTCTCTTTTCTATGGATACAAATTTTACCACAATATTATTAGGTAAAGGCCTTCCAGTGTCTTTGTGCGGAAAACACATTACTCTATGACAGGTTACTACATTAGTTTTATCAATCTCTACATTTATGGCGTCAGCGATTCTTATTACCAAGTCCTGGACATTTTCCCCGCGCCCCTCCGGGACACCGCAAACCTCTATGTTGTTTTCCTGTGTCTGCTGCTCCGCAGACTCCACCCTGGCTCGCAAGTCGGCGCACTCCTTCCTAACAGCTACCAGCTCACTCTGAATATTATCAAACCTTCTCGATACCTTTTTAAAGTGCTCCATCTGCTTGTTGAAATCATCTATCTTATCAACGTAGAACTTAACTGAGTCTGTCAGACCAGATTGTTGTTGTTGTTGCACAGACGAAATATCTCTTACGATTGAGTTCACCTTTGCGAGAAGCTCCCGCAATAATTCACTAGCGTCCGATTTTCTACATTCATTACAGGACCAAATCACCCCCGAGTCATCGGGCAACTCACCCAAAACCACTGGCAGTTTAGTGCACTTTAAGTGAAAATAAAAGTGATTGTTTATTTGATTACTCTATTGTGTTTATGTGGACAATAAATTTATTCAATTTTGAAAATATCAATTCAGGAACCAATTGTAAAAAAATGTTTTTAGTCCCCTGATGGGGTGTTTCACAGAGCATGTGCCAGGTATGGCGTTTAATAATTCTTAATTTATTTCTAAAAAAAAAACATATTTAAATTGGGAGAAAAGTAAAAAATGGTAAAAAAGTATGCGCCATCGCTAGCTGCACATTTTTTACATCTCTCTGGCAATTTGTGGATGCCTTTCTAGAAAAATCCTACATCTTTTCAGGTGGTCTACTTATCAAACCATTTTTCGGCATCTCTGTAATGGTTGAAGCGTTTCATGGAAAGTGCGTGAGGCATCGATGAAAACAAGTGGTAGTCGGAAGAGGCTAAATCTGATGAGTACGGCGGGCGGGGCAAGAATTCTCAGCCAAGTGCAGAAATGGTTTTCTGACCGCTTTCGCTGTGATGGGGCCTTGTCGTGCTAGAAAATCATTTTTCTGTGTTTTGTAGTCCATTCTGGTCTCTTTTCGATCAATGCATGGTTCAATTTGATCATTTTTGCCGGTATCAAACATTATTAATTGTTGCACCTGATTTCAGAGCTCATGATATATGACACCCTTCTGGTCTCACCGAGTGCACAGTATAGTCTTCTTTCCGAAGCGATTTTGTTTTGCGGTCGATGTTGATGGCTGTTCTGCGTCAACCCATGGTTTTCGGCGATATGAATTCTCGAAATATATCCATTTTTCGTCTCCTGACATGATCCGATGCAAAAAAGTTTTCGCACACCATTTTCTTGTCTTGTGGATCTTTCCCATGGCATGCATACAATCACAAATGGTTTGGCGACCAAAATTTAACCTGTCTGTCATTTGTTGTTGGGTTTGTATATCGTCTTCTTCCAATAATGCTTGCAATTCGTCATCTTCAACAGTTTTCGGGTGACCTAGACATTATCTATCTTTCAAGCCCATTCACCACTTTTGAATCGCCTAAATCAGGGGTCTCCCAACTTTCCAGCCTTATGGCCATACTGATTATTCCAGTAAGTTCAAGGGGCCAAAACCGTTTTAATTTTCCTGCTATTATTTATAATTTCTAATTTAGTCGTCGAGTACGCGCCCTAAACGAGCAAACGCTTTGTAAATTCGCTAGTTCAATTCCTATTGTGTATTGTTATGACCGTGGCACTTGACGAAATCTGCTGATCAGAAGTGGAAATAGATAGTGGTAGTACCCTCTATTGCTAACAGATGACGCTAGTAGTACTTTCAAAAGCTCAGTAACAATTAAACATTCGTGAATAACCTCGTTGGTTCGAGAAAGTTCTGGTGTATTCCATTCACTTGGAGATGGCAGTAACTGGAGTATAAAAAGGCTAACGGCCCGACCGCGAGTCAGTCTGCCTAAGGAAGGCGAAGGAAGCAAAATTGCCTGTTGTGGAATAAACTAGTGCGTAACTCCGTTTAAAAGACATCTTCGAATTGACCAACGTCCATACCTAACAGTATTTTGATTGGCCTTGCTGTTTCTTAGTGTAATTTACTAGTATGGAAAAGAAGCATAAAATAGACAGTGCATGCAGAACATTCAAAGATCAATATCTTCGTGATTGAGTCCAGTAATAAGGCGCTATGTTTGATTTGCAATGAAACCATAGCCGTTCTCAAAGAATATAATATTAAACGTCATTATGAAACGAAACATTTTTAAAATTACTCCAAATGTACAGAAAGTTTCCGGACAGAAAAATTTGAAGCTTTGAAGCGCGGACTGAAATCGCAGCATTCTTTGTTTACGAAAGTGAATACTGAACAAGAGGCTGCAACTCGCAGCTTTTGTGTGGCTCTTGAAATTGCAAAACGTAGAAAACCATTCACCGATGGAGAAATGACCAAAGAATGCGTAATTGCAGTAGCTGAATAAATGTGCCCCAAAAAGCCTGTCAGTTTGTCAGCAAACGTTGTGGCTCGGAGGGTACAAGACATCGCAGAAAATGTATCATCTCAACTCTCTGACATAAATGGACATCTTGAGTGGTTTTCTCTAGCCTTGGATGAGCCAACGGATGTATCAGATACTGCTCAGGTGTTGATTTTTATTCAACCAGCTTCCCCCTGATTTACACACTAATATCAAATCGTTCCGGCAGAAAATAATACTGTTTCAATCACAATGACGTAAAAAATGTTACGCACATTTTAAAACATGTGAAATATTCAGCCACACTACTGAGGCTGAGTTTCCAGTCCATTTTGCAATCGACGCTTTGAGTGCTTTGAAGATAAATTCTGATATTCGTTTCTCAGTCTTTGATGTCACTGCGAATGAAATTAAGATTTTTCAAAATCCTTTTGATACTGACATTGAAACCCTAGCCCTCGAACTTCAAATGGAAATTATTGACTTACAGTGCAGTGATATAATAATATCAAAACTCATCTTTGTTGGAATTTTATAAGAGTCTTCCACTTGTACAATTTAATAATTTACATAAACTTGCTCGTGGACTGTTTTCTGTTTTTGGTACTACTTACTTGTATGAGAAAACATTCTCCAAAATGAGGTACATAAAGAATGTTTACAGATCTAAGTTAACTGATGAGCATCTTAAACGTATTTTAATTATTGGTACAAGTAAAATTGGTCCACAACTACAAACTATTGTCAGTGGAAAATCACAATTACATAAATCTCATTAGTATTTTTGGGGCAGTAAGTCTTGGGATTAGAGGCGCATTAGCAACTGAGAAGGCTATTTAGCGGCTGGACCTACAGCTTAACGTGGGTTCCGAACCACGGTCATCAGCCATCGAAAACCCAGGTCAGCACCCTCCTCGGGCTATCAACCCTTGGTTTAGTGCTTAACTGAAAGTATCTCGAGAAGCCTACCGACTGGCGAGTGACCAACGTAGAAAACCCCTCAGAAGGCATCCGGCCTTACCCAGCCTCGAACTGGCATGACTGAGGGGTAATTCCTTATCAGATTTTACACTCTTACCTAGAAACATTCACAAGAATTTTAGAAAAACTTTTTTGCCTAGTACGGGATTCGAACCCGCTCCACATTAACTGACGTAACGTAAAGCCTTAGACACCACAGCTAATGTGACTCCAGTATATATACATATATATACATAATATGTATATATATATATATATATATATATATATATATATATATATATATATATATATATATATATATATATATATATATACGATATTCTTTACCCCAACATAACTACCGAGGGTGAAAACGTGGGATGTTCACTAGTTTATAATTTAATGAGATTTACTTCAATTATTTGTTAGTTATTATGCTTAAGTTAAATTTTTTGCAATTATACTTGTCATTAAGCTTTACCCAGCAAGTAAATAACACCGAATTATTATCATTCTGTGTTTATTTATTCAACTTGCGACAGCAACAATTACAACAATAAGCCATTAGCGGGCCAGATTGATAACACTGGCGGGCCGTAGTTTGGAGACTTTTAGTCTAAACCAAAGCCAACCTTTCGTTGCGACATGGTCATTGTAAGTTTCCACAGTTTTATGACGGCTTTCACTCGCGTTTTTTTTTTTTGATGGAACAAGAAAAGCGGTACGTGCCGGAAATGCGCTTTATTTAACTCGAAACTAGACATGTTTACAACACGAAAATTATGAGGCAAACTCAAAGTTGCATTGTTGCTGTTGATATAATTTTGAAAAATTAATTAACACAAAATTTAAAGACGGCATAACAATAAAAATATATAGAAAGAAATATTCCGACTTTTAGTCACTTTAACTTTATACACTTAACATATTAATATTAAATATGTCTAAAGTAAAACCAAATACCCACACACTTGCTTTTGCTCACATGCGTTTATTATAGAACCACATTAAAACTGTCATTAAAAAGAATACTAACCTTAAAGCACCAAAACAACGAAAATGGCAGTGTGACCACTAGCAAAATGACACTACCTAAAGCAGCGGCAAACTCTACGCATCCCATCACGTTGGGCTTCTCTGGAACAGTAAAAACATCGTACTAACTGTTATTAAAAATGTTTTCTAGCTGTTTGGTTTACACGAACTAATCTGTTATATAAACACGTCTTGCTGTAATATTAGTTAAAATGTAAAGATTAACCAGATACAGGAGAATGAATTGAGGCTGTTCACCGGCATCCACATTTTATTAATATTAAGGCGTATAATGTAGATTATTGCAAATCTATTATATATATATATATATATATATATATATATATATATATATATATATATATATATATATATATATATATATATATATATAGATAGTAGATTACAACTATAGGTGGTAGATAGACAACTATACATGAACAGAAACCATACCATAAAAATGAAGCTATTGCTCTAGAAAGAAAAAAAAACCTATAATAGGTGTGTAAAACTATATAATAGGTGTTTCTGTTAATAATGTCGATCTTGCTAAGAGATGGCATTACTAATACATTTATTGGTATAGACTAATGACGTCTATGGCGTTTTGGAAGTCATAGGCCAATTCATTATTAATTGTTATTGTGCAAAAACATAGTTTTTCATAGCTTTGAATATGTCAAATTATGTACAAGAAAAATACGTTTCGCGGGGAAGTTTAATAACCTTCTTTCATTAGAAGAAAACTGTTGCTGAAAGTAATAGATTGTTGGTTGAAACTTATGATGAACATGCTTTAACCTAAAAAACTGGTGAACGATGGTTTAAACGTTTTAAATGTGGTGATTTTAATATAAAGGACAAAAAGCGTTCAGGGTAGCCAAAAAAGTTCGAGGATGTAGATTTGCAAGCATTATTAATTGAATTGTTGCTCAGTCACCAGTTAGAAATGTCTACATGCATTGAGAAAAATTCAGAACGATGGAAAATGGGTTCCGTATGAATTGAAGGAAAGAGACATTGAAAGGCGAAAAATCATTTGTGATTTTGCTTGTCAGGCCGAAAAGAAAAGGTTTTTTTCGCCCCGAGTTGTGACAGGTGATGAAAAGTGGATCTATTTTGACAACTCAAAGTGCAAGAAATTATGGGTCGACCCTGGCCAGCCTTCAACATCAATACCAGCGCGCTATATATATATATGGAAAGAAGGATTTTGAGGGATAGTAGGGGAGCTGTGTAGTACGAACTGCTGAAACCTGTTGAAATAATTACTAGCGATCGATACCGATAATAATTGATAAAATTAACCGAGCATTGAAGGAAAAAACGCCCTAAACGCCTAAAAACAAGGTAAAATCATTTTTCAACATGACAATGCTCGGCACCATGTTGCAAATTGTGTAAAAAGGTATTTGGAAAACGTTAAATCGGAGGTCCTACCTCACCCGCCATATTCACCGAATTTAGCCCTTTCAGACTGCCATTTATTTCGATCCATGCAGCATGGAATTTCAGAACAACACTTACATTCTTACGAAAAAGTGAAAATTTAACTTGATGAATCGTTGGCCTCTTTAACAGAAAGACGGGAGAAGGTAATAGCTAACAATGGCCAATACTTTGATTTTTAATGTAATTTATTTTGTTGGAAATGAAGGCTCAAATTTTGCAAAAAAACGATATATATATGGAACCAAAAACAACATAGAAATATCATGCCTAGCCTTCGCGGACGACCTAGCCATACTCGCAGACAATGAAAAAAGGGCAACCAAACAGATCGAAGTCCTCAAGGAATGTGCAGAGAAAGTTGGCTTCAAAAAACCGAATTCTTCTGCTCAAAATTAAATGTCCAAAATCTGAACACCAAATACGGCAAAATAAATAGGGTCACTCACTTCAAATACCTGGGCGAGATCCTCGAACCCACAGGAGGAGAGAAGATAGCACAGAAGACTCGATTGCAGAAGATGAAGAGGGCATACGGCAAGACACACAATATCTACAATAAGAAATGCCTATCCACACACGCAAAAATAAGACACTACAACACAGTAATCAAACCAGACGTACTATACGCAAGCGAGGCACATACAAAAAGGGCATGGAAAACATACTAAAAAAAGAACGCAAAATTATGAGGAAAATTCTCGGTTCAAAAGTGACAGAGGAAGGATACAGACTACATTCTAGAAAGATCACAGAGAGAATGTCCAACGTAGCGGCGGACATAAGAAAAAGAAGGTTGAAATTCTATGGACATATCAGTAGACTCCCACCGACAAGACTCACCAACAGAATTCTTACATGCATACAAGGAGTCAAGTCAACAGTACCATGGATCGCACAAGTTAGAGTTGATCTGGGAAAGGCACAAATGAGTCCGACAGAGATTGAGGACAGAAGAACGTACAGACACAAAATACATATGTGGAACGTTGCATCAGAGAGCGAAGTTTCGAGGAGATCAGGAACAAAGTGGACGGAGGAGAAAAAGAGAATCCATGGAGAAAGGATGAGACAGGTGTGGAGGATTAGAAAGAACACTCGAAAATGAGTCAGGATGCTTTGCGTGATCCAACCGGGTCTATCCGCACCTAATAATAATATATATGGAGTTTTTTGACTTCTTTGGATTGTGTCCAACGAGACAACAGTACTCAGGAGTTATACATCCCCAACCGTTGGGTTCCACAATCTCATGTAGAATGCACAACAACCTGCGTCTCCGCCATAATGAGCAATGGTTAGTTGCTTGACCGGGAGGAAGCCCTACCCATCCCTTACACTGGAGGGCACATGTTTCGTCTGTTGGTGGTTAAACTCAGGTGGTTAAACTCAGGTTACCGACATATGCCCTCTCGCCAAGAATACGGAGTCTATTCTCGTCTCTTCTGACTTTATTTCTTGAACGGTAGGGCGTGTATAACTGCTAACTACTGTTGCCTCGTTGGAGAGGTAAATAATAGCTAATTTGATAAGTGCAAAGTCCATAACAACAGACTTACCCGAAGGAAGTAAAATAGAAGTTCCAAATACCTTGTACAATATGTTTTTATAATTATATGAAGTATTTTACATAATATTTGTAATAAATGTGCAATGCAACTGTTTAAGGACCCGTATATTCCCACGGCTTGGTATCATTTTCATCATATAAAAATAAGTCTCAATAACAATATTTATATAGTAGATAAAATGATTATTTTGACTCATAACAAAATTATGTCATTCATTGGGTAGTAGCAGAAAACAAAACATTCTCCGAACAATTTCGATCTATTACATAAAATTTGACAATTTCATGACACACTCATGATTTATAACAGGGCGTCTTAAAATATCATATTATAATTATATACAAATAAATGTATGGTGGATTTAAATCATGAACATCCGTCTCTCAAGGCACCAACCACGTTCATTATTAAAGTCGGCACTAATTTGACTAATAATTTTTGATTTCATTCATATGAACAAAAATTAATGACGCACGGGTAATCTTTCAGCGGATGAAGTGTACAATGAAACAGTTTCCATTTTTCTTAACCCTTTACCGCATACAAAGCCATATATGGCTGCTAAAGTATCTAATTTTTTTTCAGTATGTTAAAAGATTTTTTTTTCAAAACCAACACTGAATCATAATTGTACATTTCTTCGGAAAGTATTTTTTGTTCTCTATAGTAAGTGCAAACTGTCAAACTATTTCAGGTTATGTGTAGCGTGCCCGACCGTTGAAGTCTTTGAATATAAAAGTAACAGGAAGGAGACTTGCCTAGCTTTATGCATATATAAATGGAGACGGAAACAGCCGTATTGAAACACCACAGATGACTCATTGTTTTGGAATTTTGGTGGTTGTTGTCAACAACGTAGAAGTTTAATAGTAGATTTGTGCAATTTTAATGTGTTTTAATCAATAATAAGTGCCGAATAAGTGTACTGGAATACTTTTTTTGAGTGTTCTAGTGTAAATAATAAATAAAATACTTCTAATAAAATAATTCTAAATTTGTCAATTATTTAGAAGTAAAAACGTATTTTGTTTGAATGCAATTTTAAGGTTATGAAGCCAACATATCGTCTGGTATGCATAGGCGTAGTCAAATTGACTTAGGTAAAATAATATAATTATAATGTTATTCAAGATAGTAATTATCTTTTTTTAATTATCTTAATTACTTAATTAACTTAATTTTTAACGTATTTTCTAAAATATTTAGTTTTTTGAGATAGTGGGCCTTAAAAATACAGATTATTTTTTAGTTATTGTTTGTATTAAAAAGCCAGACTTTATTTCAAACAGTAGTAGGTTTTTATCTTCCCATCATTTTTGCTGAGGATTGTTTTGATCGAACATCTAAGATAAAAGTGAAACTACTACCAAATGCTGTTCCAGCAATTGAAGTTGACTGTTTAAAATATGTAATTTTTGTATTTTATCATTTTGATAAACATCTTTCATACCATTTACTCTTGAAAGTTAGCTTTTTTAGTTGTTGTGAAAAATCAGTTTATTTTCGAGTTTATATCTAACACTTTAGTTTATTTATTGACTATTTACACTACATGAATTAATTATATTTGCAAAAACGCTGTAGTAGATGAAAAAAATCGTAATACTTATACAAAGTTAATTTTGTTTAAGGGAGATTAAACACTGAACAACTAAATTCAGAAAGTATGTATGTATATATGCCAATATAGCCAATTTTTGAAAATGATATGATTTTATGACAAGAGATTCCAATTTCTTAATAACTTTTTGTCGTATTGGCCACATAAAATACAATTTACTCTTTGAAAAAATAGATTTTTGTTAAATTAATTTAAATTTTTACATTTCTCTGCCGTATCTAGTAAGTCTTTATTCATTTAATACAGTAACGATAATTATACAGTAATTTGTTTTAAACAACTGTAAACTTTAATCGGTTTCTTGTTTTTATTTATACTGCCCTACGCCACTGCCAAACCGGAAACAGTAGTCGGCCATATGCAGTTACCATTCCTTGTCTCACTTACAGAATCATATGCTCCTTCCTGTAGTTTTATATTCAAATGTTGAAGTGCAGTTAAATTAATGTTCCTTTTATCGGTGGAAAAAATATATAAAAGGGTAAGTAAAAAATAAATAATTTTAAAATACTTTCTTTGCATATTTAAGAACATGGGATTGTTGTGGTTTTTGTGTTTTTTCTTGTTTTCTTTAGTTTGACACTGTCTGTCAAATATGGCTTCGTATGCATCCAAGGTTGCTTTCTGTTCTTTATAGAAAATGATCCTTCTTGGTTCTATGGTACTTCCAAGCATGTCAATCCTACTCCTGGAGATGGTTTCTTGAGTAACGATGATCCTGCTTCAGACCGCGATCCTGAATACGAACGAACCTTACTGTCTCCATGCTCGTCAAAGAAAACATATTATCAAAGCAGAATCCGAATCCGTTAGCTCTGATGATGATGATATGACCACACAAACCTTGCAGGCTCCATCTACATTCAAAGCAAAGGAGAAGAGATCCAAAAAAGACCAGGTCATTTGGAAAGACCAAAACATGGAAACTTTTAATGAAAAAACTTCAAATTCAAAGGAATTTTCGATCTACCAGAAACAGTCAAACAGTCAGATACACCACCAGATATTTCCAAATTTCTGTTTACGGATGATCTAATTAATATGTCTGTTGAGCAGTCTAACATAAAATCTCTTCAAGACAACGTCAACAAGCCGGGAAACATTACGAAAGAAGAAATAGAACAATTTATTGAAATCATAATTTTCATGTTGTATGTGAAGTTGCAATCAATGAGGATGTATTGGTTGAAACATGTAGGCCAGTTTCATGTGTAGCATGTAGTCATCTGTAGTATGTCACGAAAATAGTCCAAATTAGAAAAAAATACAATTACTATTCTAGAAATAACTATACCAAACCATATATGGTTTCATATCTAAATTAAAAATAAAATAATTTTTTGTGAAAATCTTTGAAGCAGTTTCATTTCTCATTGTAGCATAAATAAACTTGACATTTTGTTTTGTTTTGTAACTTCCTTTATGTGGTTTGGCAGGATTATACTGCTTGATTTCGTGACGACATTTGGTGCGAATTATTTGCTCATCCACAAATAATTCGCAAATAATCCGCAATAAAAACTTTAGCAAATTTGATCCAAAAGAGGTCAACTTTGAAAAGTTTATCATGACCATCTGTTCGTTGTTGCATCGTTGTTATTGAAATGTAATTTTTTCTTTACAGCCTCAAATCTGTAGAATGTCACGGTTTCGTGACATGCTACACATGAAACTGGCCTACATGTTTCAACCAATACATCCTCATTGATTGCAACTTCACATACAACATGAAAATTATTCATATAAATTGTTCTATTTCTTCTTTCGTAATGTTTCCCGGCTTGTTGACGTTGTCTTGAAGAGATTTTATGTTACACTGCTCAACAAACATATTAATTAGATCATCCGTAAACAGGAATTTGGAAATATCTGGTGGTGTATCTAACTGTTTGATTGTTTCTGGTAGATCGAAAATTCCTTTGAATTTGAAGTTTTTTCATTAAAAGTTTCCATGTTTTGGTCTTTCCAAATGACCTGGTCTTTTTTGGATCTCTTCTAATTTGCTTTGAATGTAGATGGAGCCTGCAAGGCTTGTGTGGTCATATCATCATCATCAGAGCTATCGGATTCGGATTCTGCTTTGATAATATGTTTTCTTTGACGAGCATGGAGACAGTAAGGTTCGTTCGTATTCAGGATCGCGGTCTGAAGCAGGATCATCGTTACTCAAGAAACCATCTCCAGGAGTAGGATTGACATGCTTGGAAGTACCATAGAACCAAGAAGGATCATTTTCTATAAAGAACAGAAAGCAACCTTGGATGCATACGAAGCCATATTTGACAGACAGTGTCAAACCAAAGAAAACAAGAAAAAACACAAAAACCACAACAATCCCATGTTCTTAAATATGCAAAGAAAGTATTTTAAAATTATTGATTTTTTACTTACCCTTTTATATATTTTTTCCACCGATAAAAGGAACATTAATTTAACTGCACTTCAACATTTGAATATAAAACTACAGGAAGGAGCATATGATTCTGTAAGTGAGACAAGGAATGGTAACTGCATATGGCCGACTACTGTTTCCGGTTTGGCAGTGGCGTAGGGCAGTATAAATAAAAACAAGAAACCGATTAAAGTTTACAGTTGTTTAAAACAAATTATTGTATAATTATCGTTACTGTATTAAATGAATAAAGACTTACTAGATACGGCAGAGAAATGTAAAAATTTAAATTAATTTAACAAAAATCTATTTTTTCAAAGAGTAAATTGTATTTTATGTGGTCAATACGACAAAAAGTTATTAAGAAATTGGAATCTCTTGTCATAAAATCATATCATTTTCAAAAATTGGCTATATTGGCATATGTACATACATACTGCCTGTATTTAGTTGTTCAGTGTTTAATCTCCCTTAAACAAAATTAACTTTGTATAAGTATTACGATTTTTTTCATCTACTACAGCGTTTTTGCAAATATAATTAATTCTTGTAGTGTAAATAGTCAATAAATAAACTAAAGTGTTAGATATAAACTCGAAAATAAACTGATTTTTCACAACAACTAAAAAAAGCTAACTTTCAAGAGTAAATGCTATGAAAGATGTTTATCAAAATGATAAAATACAAAAATCACATATTTTAAACAGTCAACTTCAATTGCTGGAACAGCATTTGGTAGTAGTCTCACTTTTATCTTAGATGTTCGATCAAAACAATCCTCAGCAAAATGATGGGAAGATGAAAACTTACTACTGTTTGAAATAAAATCTGGCTTTTTAATAAAATTAATCTACTGTGTGCTATTTGGAATCTTTGGGAAATCTTGAAAAAAGATAAACTGGTTTAATAACATGAAATCCAAATCAAAGTGGAAGTAACATTTACGTTTATTAGTACAATAATTTCTGAAAAAGATTAAAAAAGAAATGCAGCACTCTGTAATAATGAGTTATATTTTATAGATTATATGAGTAAAGTAATATTTTTTATATGTACAAACGAATTTTACTAAATAAAAATTCAATTACTTTTACCTAATAAAAATTCAATTTGACTACGCCTATGCATACCAGACGATATGTTGGCTTCATAACCTTAAAATTGCATTCAAACAAAATACGTTTTTACTTCTAAATAATTGACAAATTTAGAATTAAAAGTATTTTATTTATTATTTACACTAGAACACACAAAAAGTATTCCAGTACACTTATTCGGCACTTATTATTGATTAAAACACATTAAAATTGCACAAATCTACTATTAAACTTCTAAGTTGTTGACAACAACCACCAAAATTCCAAAACAATGAGTAATCTGTGGTGTTTCAATACGGCCGTTTCCGTCTCCATTTATATATGCATAAAGATAGGCAACTCTCCTTCCTGTTAGTTTTATATTTAAAGACTTCAACGGTCGGGCACGCTACACATAACCTGAAATAGTTTGACAGTTTGCACTTACTATAGAGAACAAAAAATACTTTGGACTGATTATTTAAGACAAATAAAAGAGGCTATAATATATATATATATATATATATATATATATATATATATATATATATATATATATATATATATATAATATATATATATATATATATATATATATATATATATATATATATATATATATATATATATATATATATATATATATATATATATATATATATATATATTATATTCGGTTGGATCACGAAAAGCATTTCGACTCATCTTCCACACCTCTCTCATCCTCTCTCCATGGATCCTTTCTCCCTTCCGTCCACCTTGTCCCGGATCTCCTTGAAACTTCGCTCTCTGATGCGACGTTCTACATATGTATTTTGTTTCTGTACTTGCTTCTGTCTTCAATCTCTGTCGAATCCATTTGTGCCTTTCCCAGATCAGTTCTGATTTATGCGATCCATGGTACTGTTGACTTGACCCCTTGTATGTATGTAAGAATTTTGTTGATGAGCCTTGTCGGTGGAGTCTACTGATATGTCCGTGGAATTTCAACGTTCTTTTTCTTATGTCCGCCGCTACGTTGGACATTCTCTCTGTGGTCTTCCTGGAATATAGTTTGTATCCTTCCTCTGTTAGTTTTGGGCCGAGAATTTTCCTCATAATTTTGCGTTCTTCTTTTAGTATGTTTTCTATGCCGTTTTTTGTGTAGAGTGTAATTGTCTCGCTTGCATGTAGTACCTCTGATTTGATTATTGTGTTGTAGTGTCTTATTTTTGTGTGTGTGGATATGCATTTCTTACTGTAGATATTGTGTGTCATGGCATATGCCCTCTTCATCTTCTGTAGTCGAATCTTCTGTGCTATCTTCTCTCCTCCTGTGAGTGCGAGGATCTCGCCCAGGTATTTGAAATGGGCGACCCTTTTTATCTTGCCGTATTTGGTGCTCAAATTTTGGACATCTAATTTTGAGCAAATGAATTCGCTTTTTTGAAAGGAGATTTGTATGCCAACTTTCTCTGCACATTCCTTGAGGATTTCTATCTTATTGGTTGCCCTTGCTTCATTGTTTGCGAGTATGGCTAGGTCTACTCTACTAGGTCTACTATATTATTTTTAGTTCGTCCGAGTCGTATTGGTTTCCAGTGTCCTTGATTTTTCAGTTCCTTTTCCCATTCCCTTATGACTTTATCCAGGACCAGGTTGAAGAGGAATGGTGATAACCCATCTCCTTGGCGTACTCCGGTTTGAACCAGGAAGGGTTCGGAAATTTCTCCCATAAATTTCACTTTAGATACTGTGTCGGTCAGTGTCCGCTTGATCAATCGTGGTGTTTTGGGGTCGAGTTCTTGTTTTTCTACGATGTTGAACAGAGATTTTCGATCGATGTAGTCGTATGCTTTATTGAAGTCCACGAACGTGCAGATGATTGGGACGTTCTTGATAGCTTTGTATTTCAGTATTGTTTTTAAGTTAAAGATTTGTTCAGTACATGAGCGACCAGGTCGAAAGCCTATCTGTTACTCGCCAATTTTGTGTTGTAGTTGTTCCTGTGTTCTCTGGAGAAGGCATGCTGAGAGGATTTTGTAAGTGACTTGTAGTAAGGAGATTCCTCTGTAGTTGTTCACATCTATTCTGTCTCCTTTCTTGTACAACGAGGGTATAAGAGCACATTTTCATTCATCTGGTAATTTGTTTGTTTGCCAGATGTTCGTGATAATTTGCATGAGTTCCCTCAGTGAGTTTGGTCCGAGGTTGTTCAATAGTTCCGAGGTGATACCATCTTCACCGGATGTCCTGTTATTCTTCAGTTTTTGTATGTGCCTGTGGATCTCCTCTTGTGTTGGTGGTGGTGATTCTGAGCGAGTATATATACAATTTTCCTTGGGGAATCTTGTGTCGCATTCGGGGCAGTTGAGGAGATCAGAGAACTAGTGTGCCAGCTCCTGACAGTTCTCCTGATTGGTTAGCGTTAATCTCCCATTCCGCTTTCTGAAGCAAAGATTTTGTGGTATGTACCCACCGATTTCTCTTGCGAATGTCCTATAAAAGTCTCTCGTGTTATAATTGCGGAAATTCCCCTCTATAGAGTTTAGTTGTTCCTTCATGTACTTCCTCTTAGTTTGTCTGATAACTTTTGCGGTCTGTTTTCTAGTCTCGTTAAAAAGCTGTTCGTTTTCTGGGGATTTTTTACTGTTGTATATATATATAATTCATGCAATAAGGGGTTAAAACGTGGGCAACACCTTAAGCTGGGGCCACACCAATAAAATTTTGCGTATGTGTTGAATTTACTACAACAATTTGTTTGCATTATCTGGTGGACAACAGACAACAGTGTGCGTGTCGTGCGGCGACAATATTTGTGTGTCAGAGCGTCTATATTGCCGTACAGACACATCACATACAGTACTCATAATGCAAATTTCTATTGATGTGGACCCAGCTTTAGAAATAAATCATAATTCAATAAACATTACAAATATTTAGCTGACATCATATAATATCCAAACATGATTGTGCATTTTCGAAGCAATTATTAAACAATATTACATGCTAATGATGTTAGTGATGTGCATTTATACAAATAAAAAAAACTTACCCGTTCGCAGAAAAACTTAATATAAACAATCTCACATTAAATATGCGACTGAAACTTCGCTTGTTGCAATCTCGGTTTGAGGGAAATAGATAAAAATGCAAACATAAATATAATATTTAATCTTATCGATGTAGGAATGTCCTCGTTAGGTTAAAACAGTGTGGGTTATATTTTTAGCTACATTGTTTAATTACTGCGTATGTGCGGTTTTGAATGATACTTGCATTCTATTACATCTTTTTTATTTCACATCGAGCTAAATCCGGGTATAGGAGAAGATCGAACATCACCATAGTGGCATTCAAAATCAGTGCAGATATTTTGTTTTCCTAAATGGTCCCTTAAGATGAGTCGTCTATTGGATTTAGTGAATTCCTCAATGAGCTGTTTTTCAAATATTATACTCAACCATCATTGCGAATAATTGAGTCCTGACTTTTTTTTTAGAAATTATCTTAGTGAAAACTTTGTACATTACTGGCTTAGGATATAGGAGGCTTATTGGACTGTAGTTCCGAAGAAATCTTTCTGTACTCCCTTTTTATGTAAAATGATCACTTCTGCATGCATTTTTCCATAAGTCAGGTACTTTTTGTTCTTTGAGTCATTTGGAATATAATTTTACTAGTGTTTTATGTAACGTCCGACCACCAGCTTTTAGCATTTCGACAGTTACACTGTCTTTTCCTGGAGCCTTGACGTTTTTCATCGATTCTATAGCATTTGTTATTTCTTGCACTAGGATATATATATATATATATATATATATATATATATATATATATATATATATATATATATATATATATATATTATAACATTTATACTATATAATGGATTAGTTCGGGAAATCAACAAGGCGATATTAATATTATTATTATTATTCACGTATGGGCCCTGGTGGACTACGCGAAGTACAATTAGAGGCGTTTGTTGTTGTTAGCCTTCCTTTGAGCCCATACTAATTTCATTCTTTCGCTATGAGCTTTTTTCCTTTCGTCAGACCAAGTTGTTCCAGTCTTCCTACATTTTTCTCTCTGGCCAACCTTCCAAACGTTAACCTTGTGTCTGAAACAGCCTCTATCCTGAATTTCACTTTGTGTAATATTTGCTGATCTTAGGACCTCTTTAATTGCAGCAATCCATTTAATTATTTCTACTTTAGATATAGGAGGCTTATTGGACTGTAGTTCTGAAGAAATCTTTCTGTACTCCCTTTTTATGTAAAACTTCTGCATGCATTTTTCCATAAGTCAGGTACTTTTTGTTCTTTGAGTCATTTGGAATATAATTTTACTACTGTTTTATGTAACGTCCGACCACCAGCATTTAGCATTTCGACAGTTACACTGTCTTTTCCTGGAGCCTTGCCTTTTTTCATCGATTCTATAGCATTTGTTCTTCCGTATATATATATATATATATATATATATATATATATATATATATATATATATATATATATATATATATATATATATATATATATATTATAACATTTATGCTATATAATGGATTAGTTCGGTAAATCAACAAGGCGATATTAATATTATTATTATTATTTACGTATGGGCCCTGGTGGACCACGCGAAGTACAATTAGAGGCGTTTGTTGTTGTTAGCCTTCCTTTGAGCCCATACTAATTTCATTCTTTCGCTATGAGCTTTTTTCCTTTCGTCAGACCAAGTTGTTCCAGTCTTCCTACATTTTTCTCTCTGGCCAACCTTCCAAACGTTAACCTTGTGTCTGAAACAGCCTCTATCCTGAATTTCACTTTGTGTAATATTTGCTGATCTTAGGACCTCTTTAATTGCAGCAATCCATTTAATTATTTCTACTTTAGATATAGGAGGCTTATTGGACTGTAGTTCTGAAGAAATCTTTCTGTACTCCCTTTTTATGTAAAACTTCTGCATGCATTTTTCCATAAGTCAGGTACTTTTTGTTCTTTGAGTCATTTGGAATATAATTTTACTACTGTTTTATGTAACGTCCGACCACCAGCATTTAGCATTTCGACAGTTACACTGTCTTTTCCTGGAGCCTTGCCTTTTTTCATCGATTCTATAGCATTTGTTCTTCCGTATATATATATATATATATATATATATATATATATATATATATATATATATATATATATATATATATATATATATATATATATATTATAACATTTATGCTATATAATGGATTAGTTCGGTAAATCAACAAGGCGATATTAATATTATTATTATTATTTACGTATGGGCCCTGGTGGACCACGCGAAGTACAATTAGAGGCGTTTGTTGTTGTTAGCCTTCCTTTGAGCCCATACTAATTTCATTCTTTCGCTATGAGCTTTTTTCCTTTCGTCAGACCAAGTTGTTCCAGTCTTCCTACATTTTTCTCTCTGGCCAACCTTCCAAACGTTAACCTTGTGTCTGAAACAGCCTCTATCCTGAATTTCACTTTGTGTAATATTTGCTGATCTTAGGACCTCTTTAATTGCAGCAATCCATTTAATTATTTCTTCTTTAGCTCTACTCCTATTTTCATAAAATTCGACTATTTGTCTAGTTAGCCTACCCGGATTCATCCGTTTGATGTGTCCGTAAAACTTAAGTCTTCTTTTTCTCATATCGCTATGTATATCTGTGTATTGTTTGATTTCTTGGTTTTCTCGAAGTCGGTATGTTGTGCTATTTATTTGTTTGGGGCCTAGGATTTTTCTTATGATTTTTCTTTCCTTCTTTTCAATGTCCTCGATGTCCCTCTTTCTATTCAAAATGAGCGTTTCTGCAGCATATAGACATTCTGGCTTAATAACCGTGTTGTAATGTCTCAGTTTTGTGTTTTTAGATAGGCATTTTTTGTTGTAAATATTTTGTGTAAGTCTCAATGCCGTTTCCATTTTTTGACATCTACCCTTATTGGCCGCTTTTTCCAACCCATTTTCCATGATTATTTCACCCAAATATTTGAATTGAGAGACTCGTTTGATGTTACCATATTTCGTTTTTAGAAATGGTGTTGTCTGTTGCAGGTCATGTATTCTGTCTTTTCAAAGGAAATTTGGAGTCCTACCTTTTCTGCTGTTTTTTTTAGGATTTCAATCTGTTTCTGTGCCGTTAATACATCTTGAGCTAAAATTGCTAGATCATCAGCAAATGCCAGACAATCCATTTTGATGTTGGTTCTCCCCAGTTTAATGGGCTGGTCAATATTCAGTGCCGACTTTTTTTCACGCCACTCCTGTATTACTTTTTCTAGAACACAGTTAAATAAGAGTGGCGAGAGTCCATCCCCTTGTCTCACACCAGTTTTAATTTCGAAGGGCTCTGAGATGTCACCCATGAATTTAACTTTTGACCTCGTGTTAGTTAACGTTGCTTTAATAATTGCTAGCGTTTTCAGATCTAGTCCTTGTTCTTTCAAGATTCGGAATAAAGATTCGCGGTCAATAATAGATATTAATATTATTATATCAAAATTATTTATTCTTATCTCCGAACCTGTAAAGTAATATTAGATAATAAATTTATTATTACTATTAGTGAAATGCAGCACAAATTGTAATACTGGAGCCGAATAGACACGATTCAGTGCGTAACCGACCCGAGCGCGATTGATGTCTTGAGTGGAGCCGAGTAAACCCGATTCAGCGTCACCGATCTGAGTGTGATGGTTCACTTACGCTCGCTCCTCAGCAAAAACGAGCCTAAAGAAGTATTCACTTCAAAAAATAGAGAAGTAGAAGTTACAGAAAAAACGTTGATTGATTTGAATATAGATGACGACGAAGATACGGAAGTGATAAATGAAGAACAAAGTTTGATCGTGACTATCAATTGACAACCCGCTGAAGTGATTCCCCGCGACAATGATCTCCTAAAAAAAGTGCGAAAATATGTAAGGATTTTCAGAGAACATGTATTTGCAGAAATATGTAAAAGAAGAGACAGGGAAAGAACGGAACTTAATTCTAGATTGCGGCACTCGATGGAACAGCTTTTTTTTAAAATGGCCGTTGTAGTATTATGTAGAAGAGATTCTACCCCAAATAACGGCAGACACAACTTTTCGATTTATTTTAGACAAGTTGCAAAATCAATCAGAATTATTAAAGATGACGTCGAAAATATAGAACTTATAGAAGTTGTGGCTGCAAATGACGGTCAAAACTCTTTGCAAAATAATTTAACGTTACAAAAGGAACTAGAAATGGAGATAAAGCAAGACAGTGAAGACTACACTAAAGACAGGAACTAGAAAAGAGAAAGATTTTGAAAAAGTATTAAAAGAAGAAATGACGGCATACGAAACTGATGAAGTGAAACGAAAATACTTGACTTTGATGCACGACTATTTATTGACACTTAAACCAACAAGTGTAGAGGTAGAAATAACGTTTTCGGCTGCTGGCTACATATGTAGTTCTATAAGAACTAGATTGGGAAATAACACAATTAATGCTACATGTTTATTAAGATCATTTATCCAAAAATACTTTTCGTGTTCTTTGACACACTTTTACCTGCTCCTATACGATCTTTGTTAGATTATTACGTCGTTTCTGGCGTGTTATTCCATACTTCATCATTGCTGCAGGATGTCATGTCAAGGTACTTGCATTTTATTGCAACTTTTCTATATTACATGAAGCTAAATCCAGGTATGGAGAATAATCGAACATTCTCAGACTGGTCCTATAATATGAGACATACAGTAGATATAGAAGCGTCAGTGAGCGTCCTCGAGCTGTTTTAGCAGATACACATTTTGAACAATTGAGTCCTAACTTCTTACCATCACGAAATCGTACAGCTCAATGCTTTAGGCTATAAATGATTTAAATAATTTTAAAAGTTTTTGTGATATTTTACACAATTTAGATTTTTTTTTATTTCAGTTTTTTTTTAATTAAGGCAGTAAATTTGAACGTCAACTGTTTTTTCCAGAGACCGTTGAGATAATTTGTAGGAATCCACACACAGTTTTTATGAAGTTTTTTTTAATTAGTATGTTTTTTTGTTTACGTTTGTTTTGTTACGTTACGTTTTGTTTTTCTTTCCCTGTTGACCTGGGAAAACAGAGCGTAAGATCACTCTTTTCGATTCGTACAGGAAAGTGGAGCAAGTCACATTGCCTAGTGCTATCTACCGGTTAATGTTCGCTGTAGATCTTCGAATTGTGTGATTCTGCTCTTGTTTTTTGTTTCTATTACACCACACAAGTTAGAGACGAACAAGAGGTCTCTCTCTTGGTGTGAGGGTCATAGACTACCTGGTACAAGGCAAGATCATCACCGGGCAGTATTATTCTTTACTACTGAACCCATTGAGGGTGCTATTCAATTTATATAACACATCTGGTTTAAAAGAAAGTACCATTTCACTAGTATAGTTTTGCATACGCCGCATTCACCGGATTTGGCTCCCAGCTATTACTTTTTTTTCCCAAACCTGAAGAAAACGAAAACAATGGATGACCGAAGAGATACTTCAAGTGACGAGGTCAAAACTGAGATAACTGCTTATTTTGTCTAGTTGGACGAATCGCAGAATACGTAGAATCTAAATGTATTCGATTGTAAAGCAACAACGTTGAAAAAAATACAACATTTTTCAAAAATCTTGAATTTTCTTTGTCAGGCTGAGCACTTTTCGACAGATCTTCGCACATGCGGTTTTTCATTGCTGTTTGCTTTACATCTCTGTTTAGTGTAAGTAGTTCACTAGAAAACAGTGTGAATGATTCGCGTCTTGATGTATTTTTGGAATTTGTGTAATGACTTGTTGGATAATTCTAATATAACACTACACATTCTAACACATTCCAAATTATTCCTACACATTTCAACTCATTTCAACATATTCCAACACATTCCAGGTCATTCCAACACATTCTAACACATTCCAACATATTTCAACACATTCCAACAGATTCCAACACATTCCAACTCATTCCAACTCATTCCAACACATTCTAACACATTCCAACACATTGTAACACATTTCAACACATTTCAACATTTAAAAACCGAAATTTGTGGAATACGAAGCTTAACAGATAAACGGTTAGTGATAGTTGCGAGATTTTTTTAAAGGTTTTACGCTAGGCTTTAAAAAGGACAGTAAAATATCGATACGAATGTGGCTGCTTTTTTAAGGTGTTTTTTTCTTTATGAAACATTTTAAACCAATTTTTTCGCCTTTACTTTTTACGATGTATGTTTACTTCATTTTTCCATTAGTTAATTCTTTGTTGATTCTAGTGAAGGTAGAGAAGTACTTGAACAAGTAATATAAGATACAAATGGACAATTTGTGTTTCAAAGTGGTTTAAAAATGATAGTTAATAAAAACTCAAGTATCAAATGACTAACGATTTCATTGTTTTCTTTTTTTAGTACTTCTGGCAATATCAAATACGTAATTCTGATTTTTCAAAGAACTTTACAGATTCATTTGGCAAACAATGTGTTGTTTATCAAAGTTGTTTTGTTATATCTTCAATTATTTAACAAACGATTATCTAATCTGTAACTTAATCACACACGAATGTTACCGAAGAGGAACAATACCCATACGAATATTAATCATTAAAATCCAAATAACTCAATTGGAATTAGCTGTAAATTTATTAAATTGGTGCAATCGTTGAATAAAATGATTATACACATGAGTGAAATATTGGTTTTTGTTATGATTAGTAAAATGATATATTAAATGAACAGGAACAGGTGGAAGGTATATAAAAATATTGATTGCTTTAAGATATACTATGGCGTATTTTTAAATAGTTCGTCAATGTTCCGTCACCTTCCAGCTCTATAATTATAATAAAAGATGATTTAACGAGAGTTGAAAGATTTGAACTGAGCGCCATGTTTATTTTGTCAAATTGATTGAAGTTTATAATTGACAACGTTATTTATATTAGGTCCTCAACTTAATTTTCGGCCTTCTTTGGCTACCTTTAACATTTTTTTATAAAAAAACGCAGTTCCAAATTAACTCTTGAAGTAATCTCTCCCATTTTCTGCGCGTTATGTCTTGTTAAATCTCTAGATAATTTTTATTTGACAGTTGTTATTTTTAATTTTTGGGGAATTTACAAATCGTTAAATCTTATACCGAAAATTCACTTTCATTTATATTATTAATTAATTACTGTATTAATTATATTACTATGTAAGATTTTCAAAATCCATACAAATATAAAAGAGTAAGCAATCAATTCGGGCCAGTGTTTCGTGTGGTACTAGTACCAGCAATAAAGTTAGGTGTTTCTCGTGATCTCTAACGATGGAAAAGGGGGAAAGAGTGTTCTGAATTTGGATCGAAGATCAAATAAAAAGGAGAGTGCTTCTTAGCAGTCGAATTATTCAAGGAAACGTGGGGCGTCTTTTCGAGAATCTAAAGTCATATGAGGAAACTCTAAGCTTCTAAGCTTCCAAGCCAGTAAGAGTTGGTTTGAATATTTTAAAAAGTGATTTTTGCTACACAACCTAAAAATTATTGGGGAGTTGACTTCTGCAGAGCACGAGGCGATTCAATCGGTATCCCACTGAATTTAAACAATTGATTGAAAGCAAGGATTATCAACCAGCTCAGATATTTAACGCCAATGAGAAATTTATTTTGGAAGATGTAAGGTCGAACATTTGTGTTTCAAACCGAAAGATCGGCACCGGGATTTAAAGCTATAAAGAATAGGGTTACTCTTCTCTTTTGCTCTAATGCGTCAGATAGCCACATGATAAAGTCACTGCTCGTATACAAATCTCTTAACCCACGTTCTCCAAAAAATAAAACAAAAATAATCTGCCGGTCTTTTGGAGAACAAATCGAAAAGGTTGGGTGACGGCAACATTATTTACAGACTGGTTTTTGATCTGCCTTGTACCCAGTGTGATACAATATTTGGCATTAAAATAGTTACCATTCAAAACTTTACTTCTTATTGATCAATCATCGATCGATTTTTTCGATTTCAATTTAAATAACTTACGGATCCTTACGGAATTTCGAAAAATTTATTAATACAAATTTATAGGAAATGGAATGATCTACAACAAAGGTTAGATAACATTTTTCGTTAAAATACATAGTTTTATCGAAAAATTGAGAAAATGTAAACATTTTTATGCATTCAAATTTAGCCTCGAATAACTTTTGAAAAAGTAAATTTATCGAAAATTTATAAGAGACTTTTGTTGAAGAACGTTCAATTTTCTACAAAGATATGTAATAGTCTTTCCACGGTAATGTTCCACTGAAGAGCATTCCAAAATTCCACTGAAGAGCTACATTCCAAAATTATTAAAAAAATCTATGTTATTTAAATGCGTCAAGCAATCAGTCCCCAGTCAAGCAATCAGTAAAATGCTCATTTAGGCGGAGACGCAGATTGTTGTATGTTCCACATGAGAATGTGGAACTCAGCAGTTGGGTGTATGATGCGTCCAATGAGATATATTTTACATTTTTCTGTTTTTAAGTGTAATCCCAAAAAATCCCTCGCCAACCTCGGCCTTCTTTCCGGAACGGAACCCACGCGGTTAACGAGGAATTACAGTATGGGCAAAAATCCAAAAAACCTTCCGACACTTAGCGGTAAAAGGGAATCGAATTAAAAAAAAAAGAATAAGCTCCAGAACGTGAAAGTAATTTAAAGCGTTCTGAATGTTTCATTAATGTTCTCGACAATTGATTCAATTCACTGTCACAGACTTAATGATTAACCACTAGGAGAGCTCCAGGGTTACAGATTTGGTCTTAGGTTTTTGGTCACTTAGAAATCATCGCTGTTGATGATAATTAGTAGAAAAATTGAGTGGCTATATCATTAAATTAAAACTGCTGGACTAGAAAAATCAATTGCAGATCCAAGACGAGCCAATGCAACCATTAGGCAGAAGGATGAACGATGGTGGAAAATCAGTTTCAGTTATTGCGGTACGCTATAAAAACATGATAATAAGCTTTTGTGTCCTGACATGGAAGTTATGGACTCGATCAATTTCTTTTTTCACGATGACGGCCTTACGCTTTGAAACAACCGGTCTATCGCATACTAAATTTTCAGGTCGTGTACTTACCACTTTTAGTCATCAAAGCCATATAATTTGATACCTTCAGATTGATGTGCTCAAAGTTAATACACGCACTGCTATAGCTGAAAAACCAAGTGTACTATAATAATTTATCAGTACGCCCTCATATAGAGCTCAAAATGAAAAAGCCTAAAAGAAATAGAAAAAAGTGTCTAGTCATATTATCTATGAAGTTCGTTCGAAAAGTTCTTCACCCGATAAAGAAAACATACATACATAGATTTTTCAAATATTTTATTCTTCAGCGTAGCCATCTTTCAACTATTGAGTCAATATACCTTATATATTGATATAAGGTATATTTTTTAAATAAGGTCCGTTTTTTAGTAAGAAGAAAAATACGATAATTGCCACCAAAAACTGTTTTTTAGAGTTTTTAAAGTAAAAATATGGTATTATTCATATTCATATATATATATATATATATATATATATATATATATATATATATATATATATATATATATATATATATATATATATATATATATATAACACTACTATATTGCTAGCAAGGCCTGGAGATCAGCGAAATCATTACTGCGCAAACATATATGCATCTGTTTCCCTCACTACTACTTTGAGTTTTATGCGCATGTCCGAGAATTGAGTATGCTTATGGACGTGCGTCAGTTTACATATTTTTATGTTTATGTGTCACGTTTATTTACCGCGACATTTGCGCACAACGGATTAAGTAGTAGAAAAAGACAAAGAAGCAGACTTTTGCTGTCTCACTTACTCCGTGACACCTCCACTTACAGATATCAGCAATATAGTAGTATTATATATATGGTATTATTATTAACAGGGGGGGATGTTTGCCCGAGGTTGGGCAATATCATTGCTTATCAGTGTGTTTAGTCATAATCGTACATATAACTTTAAGTTTATCGTTGTGTTTACTTCGAAATGTTACTTTTTTATAATACATCATTAAAAAAAACTAAATAATCCAATGTAATCACAAAAAATAATTGAAATTAATTTATACAAATATTGGCGATATAAGTATTTTTATATTCACTTATCTTTTTCTATTTCATAGTCTTTAATTGGCCTTTTAAACAATTTTTTTTCGTCATAAATGGAAAGATTATATGAGTTTTATAACAAAACTATTTTTATTTTTTCCTTCTAATTAAAAAATTATATCAAATTGAAAATACAATTTTAAATCTAGTAATGATGACGCGCCGACAGTTCCCGAAAAAAACCGGAACATATGTGACCTCACAATAGTAATGAAGGCCAATATCGGTTCGGCTCGGAGAAAAGAATCGGAGTCTCGGGCAAATAAAACAATTTATCGTTCTTAGTGATTGTTCTATAGGTTTAACCCACATCTTTGACTGCATTTGTTGGTTTGCTATCGATTTGAAAATATACTTGCTTTTAATTGTTATTTAGCCTTTCGGTGCTGTTTTCGACATTATACTCATATATCTTTACATAAGATATGGAGGCTCAAAGGTAAGTTCAGAATGAAATATTGTCTTGTGTTTTTATAAGTTTTATTTATATTATTTTATCCATATTCAAGAATTAGACAAGAATAGACAATAACAAAATTCGACTACCAATTTGGAAGGTAATCGTATATAAAAAGTTTGACAGGATAATCTGTTTTGTAGATGGTCGAAGAGTGTAGAAACTTTGATAAGAGTACAGATCGGTTGGATGAACATCAATTAGTTAAATTTCTATTCTAAATAAAACAAAACAGTTAAAATATTTAGCGTTTTTCAGGATTTTGCTACATTTCATCTATTAATTAAACATATTTATTTGGCTGGGTATATTTAAACATAGGTTAGAAATTTATTATAAGCATTGAAGACTGATGGTAGGCAAACAGTGGTTCCAGGATATTTTGTCGTACATAGTGGTTTTCTAGTGGGTAGACCTTAACAGGAGAGTCCCACACTTCGACTATAAAAGTTTTCCACTCAAAAAAAAAAATGGTTTAGGTGCCTTTTCTTATTTGGGAAATCTCTAGCTGGTCATGCATTAGAGTGAGTGAGGCAGCCAGATTTATTTATATTTGCAAACATTATTAAGAGTCTAATGTGGTGGTTTGTAAAACATGTAAGGTGAAAACTCGGCATCGTTTTAAAAATACTAAAAACCTTAATGAAAACAATAATGTAGTATGGGTGGATTTTTTTTGAAAATATTGTTTTATTCAATTTAAAAATTGAACTATCACAAAGTAACGGACAAATCAATCAATAATTGTTTAGTGTGGTGGTTTGAAGAATCGATGTGGTTTTAAAAGCATTACAACTTCAACAAAAAGAAAGCAATCAAACTATTATGCAATCAAACAAATATACATTTAAGTTTGGGTAGTGACTTGGGTTGTTTTTATACTGAACAGATTATTAATGTAGTTTATTATTATTATTTTTTTTAAACTCACATTGAGCACCTCAGGTGACTCAACTTCAGGTGAATTGAACCTAATGTCATTTTTGAGAAAATCTGTGACCATAAAAATATCCTCAGCAAGTATATTATCAGAATTAGGCTTTATGAACCCTTTATCACACATTACTGAACAATATTTTATTTTACACTTAACCAACAACAATTATGACCGTATATTACAGGTAGAAACCATTGACAGTACTGACGTAAAAACACTTTACTATTATGACGTCACAGACATGGCAGCCAATCGCGGCGCGTTCGTAGTCACGTGATTTTTAAAAAAATTATACATTTTTATTCATTTATAATTCATTGTAACAAATTTATAAAAAGTTTTTCGCATCGAGTATTAATATTATTTATGATAAGGTTTTAAAATAAAGTAAAAAATCGATCATTATTTTTCATTCAAGAACCCAATTATTCGATACATAGTTGAATGAGTATATGTTTTTCTATATGTTAATTTGAGTAATATTATTTTAAACGTATATTTATTTTGACTAATAAATAGTAATTAATTATACTTAGCCATTATTTTTCAATTAAAATACAAACTATTTATACTTCAAAATAGACTCTTACAACAAAATGAACAACAAATTTTGAAAGACATTGGAAGCAAAAAAAAAAATGGCAAGAAGCTATAGAAAACTATCGTAAAATTTTATTTATAATACTTACAATATTATTGATAATTGTACACACAATTTCGCTACTGTTCCAGAGAATAATAAAACATATTTTATATTTTTAAACTGAACTATTTATCTTGCTTTGTTATTATTATATTTATTTTTCTTGTGATATTAATTATGTGCTAATGCTGTTGATTTCACAATAGTACTAAATAGAATTATTTATATTTATAATTTGTTTACAGATTCATGCAGGATTAATTTTCCAACTAAATATTCATTAATATCATAGAAGCTCCCACCGCAAAATAATTGCATCTTTTAATAATAGGTGAAAATCGATCGGTGCAATCTTTTAAAAATACGAGGGTTATTCTAAATTTTTTGAGCTACCAACGAAATCTAATGAGTGTGAGCTATGTATGCTGAATGTGTGATCGATTATAAATATATTAATATTACATAATAAATATAGAGATTAATAAATAAAAAACCACTATACTACGTAGTCATGCCCCATAAATGTGAAGAAATGTGCCAGTGCAAAGGCACGTTAGAATTTTTTCTAACTGCTGAACAAGTTAGTTCGTCTAAATAAAAACTGCAATGCATATAACGATGTGAAAGGCTATTTTTGTCGACGACAGAGCAAGAAGTGGCCGACCTCACTAGACTGAGACTCCGACATTTGTTACTGAAATAATTCGTAGAAATTCACCCCGAAAAGCGAAAATCAAGGCCCGAGAGACCGTTCCACCAAGGGCCATGCTGCGCATCATTATACATGACCTTGGTGTTTACCGATGATCTATGGGACAGCGACTGGTAGCTGGTCTATGTAATACAAGAGCTGTGAAAAGTGGCTTCTTCAGTGGCATATGAACGAAGGGTACAGGAAAATCCTTTTTACCGATGAAAATATTTTCACTGTTCAAAAGAAACTCAGCTCGTAAATGACAGAGCCTACGCTTATAGCTTGGTGTTGCTTAATTGAATTTTCGCTAGCTTGAGGCCAAAACGTGTGCGACAAATTATCTTCCAGCAAGTGTCAGCGCCATCTCACAAGAAGCGATTCACCCAACAGTGGGTGGAAGTTAATTTGTCGCTGCAAAGTGTCGTTGAGTTAAAGTTTGAGTTAATGGCCGCTAAAGATTGGCCCTCAATAAGTCCGGACCTCAATCGTTTGGGCTATCGTTAACAGAACGTTTTAGAGGAGAATGTTTGATGCGATATTGTGGTGAGGTCTAATCACCACAATATCGAAGCTTTAAAACCTGATTTGGCCAAAGTAGCAGCTTTCAGTAGTCATTTAAATAGCGGCGGTTTGTGGGGGAAAAAACAGGTGGGGCTTTTGGAATGGGGATAAGGAAATGCGTCGTAACCAAAAATTTTACATTTCTTAGTATCATACACACAATTTGCTGTGTAGAAATAGGAATGTAACTATCAGACA
The DNA here is from genome assembly GCA_031761425.1 of Cosmopolites sordidus. Classification (NCBI taxonomy): domain Eukaryota; kingdom Metazoa; phylum Arthropoda; class Insecta; order Coleoptera; family Curculionidae; genus Cosmopolites; species Cosmopolites sordidus. The sequence goes on from JARFXV010000619.1 coordinate 248,097, forward strand.
TCAAATTTTTAAATAGGTAATAGATAATAAAATTTTGGTAAACTCACCATATTACCAAGACCATTAAATCTGTTTGTAGTTGAAGTCCACCCTCCTAAGTTTCTGAGCAGCAAAGTGGTCGATGACTTGATCATTAAAATTTGAAATCGACTTCACAAGTTTTTTTCAATAGTGAAATTCGTGTTTCTTAGAAATGTTTTGATTCGTTTGATGGTAGTGAAACATCTTTCGCTTTTCAGAGTTGTCATAGGGACGGTACACAAAACAGTCAGCAATACCACAGATTCACTAAATGTTAATGTTAAATTGTTTTGAATACACATTTGTAACAGCGGCACAGCCCCACGGTGTTTCATAAAATCGCCTCGTGCTTACATTACCTTTTAATTTTAAGTGATTTATGTTTGCGAACAGGTTATACATAATTTTAATGTCTTCATTTGGAAAGACGGCTCGATATTCACCAAATTTTTCAGTTTCAAATAAATTTGCAACAGTTAGGTATACATCAAAACTAAAACGTTCATTAACCTGTATGGTTAAGGTATCACAGATTTCCTTGCATATCCTGACATTCGACGATTGGGGAGGGGCCCTTCTTGTCAGTAAATTTCCGTTTCTTTCTGCGATTCTCTATGATTGTTGCAGATTCTTCACCAGCTAAATTACCAAATTCTTGATTAATTTGTATTTCTATATTGTCTCTAATATTTTGAATGGCTGTTGAAAAAGTTACCAAACTCTTCTTAACTTTAAGTACATCTAGTTGCCTGCTTACCAGTTGATCGCTGTGAGGCATTATTTTATTGAAGAAAAAAAGCAAAATGTAAAATTATCATCCACCATAATTTATTAACCCCTGAGCTTTATTAATAGAATTTTTATTCGACTGGGAGTCCATAATTTCTTCAAGGTATGTTTGCAATTGTTCTTTGTAAACGTAAACAGTATTCACACATTTAGACGTAAAGTTCCATCTGGTAGGGGCCGCACGGGATAGACGCTTTTTGACGATGCTGTCCAGAACAGTTGTCCTTTTGGATAGTCGAGAAAAGAAAGCGGGAAATGCAGACAGATTTGCAAAAAAACCTGTTCTATTGTACAACACCTTTCAATTATTAGATTTAAGTCGTGATTTTTTATGACAATTCGATCCTCAAATGTTAATGTGACATTATTTCTATTCATATATTGCACTGAATTCATCTTCACTATTGTAATCATTCAAAACATTCACTTTGTAACCACTCGAAAAGATGAAAAGCGCGATGGCGAAAAACACTTGACTATTGAGATTGGGGCACCGCCCAAGATATGACGTTATAAATGCGTTTAATCTCCCGGTTACAATTGCAAAGCGATGCATTGCTGTCTTTGCTTTTCGCACGCGATAGTAAAGAGAATAGTAGCGACATAGACTTGTGTGTGCCCAAAGCACGTGTTCTTTAATCGGTGCGCTTTGGCAACCCACGATTTCGTTACCGCGAATGACATTACAGATGTTAGACTATAGAAGTCGCAAGAACCGTGATCATAGACAGAACAGAGAATAAATTAATATAAAATCTGAAATTATTTTTTTCATTATTTTTTTTTCATTTTTTAGGTAGGGCACGTGTCCATGTGCCCTTATGGACTGCATGTGCCCATTGCATTAAAAGTGAAGTTGAATGATATGAACTGAATGATAAGAGTCTTATGGCGCAACATCAGAACTATACAGTGAATATGACAACATATCCTAATCATAATCCAATAAGTTCATTATAGATCAAAAACGTATATTTTAATCTTTATATTTTAACTTTAATGATTTCGACTTTGGATAATGAAGATAATTATTATAGGCGATGAGTTCTGAAAGAATTAAATCGATTTAATAAGTATACAGTAAAAAGCAGATTAATTATAGTAATTAAATGAAATAAACAGATCTGAGAACAACCAAAGTGGATACTTTATATATCTGCTAATTTAACTTAAATTGATGATTAATAAGATTTTTTATGTATTTATTTATCTAAAATTGAAAAAAAAAATAAAAAGACTATCTTTTCTAATATCTTAAAATTACTTTTCGTGAATAAACGGACATGATTCATGTACAAAACTCAAAAAGATTTATTACTAAACCCCAAATCACTTGTTTAACATTTCTCTTTGGTGTTTAGTGTATATACTGTATATATATATATATATATATATATATATATATATATATATATATATATATATATATATATATATATATATATATATATATATATTTTTTTTTTTTTAACTGCTCGACGCACGTTTCGCTAACCAATGTTAGCTAAAAAAGTGATTTGGTGTTTAGTGGTAAATCTCTTTGAGTTTAGTGTTTCACATCATAGGTTTCAACAGAAGAATTGATGGCACATATATTCATCCAGAATGAAGATCGCACATGAACCACTTTTGTTTGATTTTAATATAATTAATAATTTTATATAATTTTTATTCCTAAAAATCAAATTGAAGATGAAAGGGAAACGTTTTCATATAATTTCGGACATCCAGCTGATTTTGATCGTGGTTTTAGAGATGATTCTCAAAAATGAGTATTAGAAATCCTTAAAATCTATAGATATCTCAGTTAAACAGCTGCTGGGAATATAACATTAATGTGCACCAGGTATTTGTTGACTTCAAACATGCATACGACAGTATTGATAGGTGCGTACTGTATAAACCCGTGTTGGAGTTTGGAGTCCCATCAAAGCTGGTTCGGCTTACGAGAATGATTATAACCGATTTTTTGTCACAAGTCAGAGTAGAAAATGATCAAACTTCCAGCTTTAGAGCCGACAATGGCCTTAAAGAAGGTGATGTTGTTCGGAAACTTCCCGTTGACACCAAGGGAACACTATGCTTCAAATCCACATAACTCGCAGCATATGCCGACGATATAAATATACTTGTAAGATCTTTGGAGAGTGCTACAGAAATATTTGTAAACCTTGACTCAAGTTGGACTACGTACTAACAAAAACAAAAGAAAAGTTATGACACAAACTAGGAAAAAGACGCCAATCAAACAAAATAATACAGTAGGAGACTTTAAAATAGAAAACGTAGACAACTTTGTATACCTAGGGGAAAACTTATCGAAGGATGAAAGCGAATCCATCAAAATTAATTGAAGAAGAATGATGGCAAATAAGACGTATTACTCGCTACTGCTAATTAAAAACAAAAACGTGCACAGGAAAACAAAACTTAGATTATATAAGATGATTATAAGGCTTGTGTTATTCTGTGGCAGCGAAACGTGGACATTAACTCAGGCGTCCGAAAAATGACATAATGCCTTTGAAAGGAAGTTTCTCAGAGAAATCCTTGGACCTGCGAGGGAAGACTTGATCTGGAGAATACGATACAATAGAGAATTGTATACCATTCTTGATAATCCAGAAATATTCACCCTCATAATATTCAAGAAGCAACAATGGGCTTGTTATGTGGGGACAAGGGGAAAGTCAAAGGACAAAGACCAGTTGGATAACAACGAAAGTGCTGGGAGAATTCTATTGATGCAGATAACAAATCACTGTTAAGATTTTTAAACTGATAGACGCGGGCACTGAACCGAGAAGGATGACGCGGAGTATACAGAAGGCCAATGCCCGATTTGGATTGTAGCGCCATCGTAAGTAAGTCAGAAATTCTTAAAATGATTTTACGACCATTAGGAGGGATTATTTTGCTTTTTTTTCAAGATACATATATGAATCAAAACTAAATTATATCCCCTATACGAGGTGTGGCTATTAAATAACGAGACTGACGCTGTTACAGTACGCATGCACCAAACGCCAGCGACCAACGGCTGTTTAGCTTGAAGCCTTCTCTTTCGAATGCAGTAACTCTCGCTTCTGTAAACAAATTCATATAACCGTAGCCTTCGTTCGCATTAGAGTTTTTTTTTTTTGTTTCGGCGGAACAATGGTAAGTGCTACTGAAAGTTATAATTTATTGAAAGAAGTGTATGGCAATGAATGTTCATCGCGTGAACGCGTTTTTGAGTGATTTAAGCGTGTTCAAGATGGCCGAGAAGACGTTGAAGATGATCCACTCTCGGGTCGCCCTTCCACTCTCGGGTCGCCCTTCCATAGTCACACCTCGTATAGCATATCTTGGAGACAAAAACTGATTTACTTTTTGCTTGTTCCTGGGTGCAAACAAAAATTATAAAATTAATCAAATAAAAAATATTTTTCATAATGTATTTTTTTTACCTATTGTATATTTCTAACAACTTTTAAAACATTACACAGATCAACATGATTTTTGTAACATTGATGCGAATGTTCTTTTTGCGTTTTCTTTATATCATGGGCTGTTTCCACTACTCTCCAGTAGTAAAGTGTTTAAATCGATTTTATATAAAATAGCAAGTTCTAGTCGTCGATTTTGGAAACATTCAGCGGATAAATTTTGTTATATATGCGGACGATTCATTTTAAGTCAGGTTTCAAGTACCTAAATGAAATGACCTCACCTCACCTTAAATAAGGAAGCTTCTATGAAATAATCGTTGTCAAGAAATATTAAATGAAAAGCAGTTGGCAGCTTGGAAGTATTTTGTAAGTGTAGTGAAAGGATTCTGGGCAACAAGAAAGATGAAAACTATAAAAACCTCGTATATGAACTCTTGAAAACCTATGAAAAACTAGTGTGTCGCATGTCCTTAACAATGCTTTTTTTACACTCCTATTTGGATTTTTTTTCCGAAAATTTGATTGCAGTAATCGACGAACAAGGAGATAGGTTTAACCAGGATACATGAAGAGTAAAAGTAGATTCACCAGAAAATAAATCCACTCTCAGAAGGTTGTTGTCTATTATGTGCATCATTTGTTCGCAAAACTCCATTCTCATGTCGAAGTCGTCTTCACTAAGCTCTTGAGTAGGCTGTAGCTTATACGAATGCATTTTATTCTCTTTCAATATTCACTTGTCGAGTTGAGGTATGCGGATTGTCTTGGAATGCAAGCATTACATCCAATTTTTGTTATCGGTCAACGACACTGCTGCCTTCTTAAATTATTAATTTGTCTCACGGGTCCCAGTTCTCTAAATTGTTTTTCAACTTTACTTACTGTACCTTGGGATATGGGTGGTAAGTCAGGATATTTTTCCCTAAAGAGACGAATAACTTCGGCTTGAGTTCGTGTCCTATCTCTATAACCTATCATCATTAAGATAGAACCTAAGAATAGAATCATTAAGAAGAATCAGAAAGATAGAAGAACAGTTGAAGATAAGTCTAGGATATTTTACATGAAATATGTCTAGAATTTCCTGAAGAATCCAAAAATTAAATAATATACAGGGTGTTGTATTTAAAATAAGAAAGTTGGTATTGGCCACTGTTACATGACACACCCTGTATAAAAAAATTTTGTTGAAAAAAAATGCGCATCTAAAATACCAATCGACGTGTTCGAGCGTTTTTTCGAACACGCCCCTATTTATTTATTAACGAATTTATTCCATTTGGCTGGGACACACGGTATATATATATATATATATATATATATATATATATATATATATATATATATATATATATATATATATATATATATATATAATCTTCTTCTATATAAATAAAAATGAATGTTGCTAAGCGCAAAACTCGAGAAAGGCTCGACCAATTCGGCTAATTTTTTTTTTCCGTATGTTCCTCAAGGCACTCGGAAAGTTTTAATATAAAAAAAATGCGTGGGCAATAGTAAAAACAACACTTTTCTTTTCCCATAAAAACTAGCTGTCAAACAGTTGACGCAAATTGTCAACGTCAATCTAAACAAAACAAATGCGCGTTTGAATTATCAATGGTATACATTCAAGTTGATTAGACTGTATGAATATCAATTTATGCATGTGAAAAAAATATTCAAAGGCAATATTATAGTAATGTTGTAATATAGTATATTATACTAAAATTATAGTGGTAGTCTAATTTTAAATCTTCTTCTGTGCGTAGCGATTCTTGGTTTTTTTATATTTTTACTTCTCTTGAAAACCAATTGTGGTGTTCCGTGTGATTACGTTTAGACCCATGCGGCCAAAACGTGGGTGCAGTAATTTGGGTCGAAGATGTCGAAATGCTACAAACCAACCAAACTTTCAATCTAATCGGATTACAGAACAACGTGAAGAGCGAAATGAAACTGAAAGGAAGAAATATTTTCTAAACAACTTATTGATGTTGGTAATGGCAAAATCCCTGTTGATGATTCGACTGGCTTCATTACATTTCCTGTCGATGTTTGTCAGTTTACTGAAACAACAACCGAGATCATACAAAAGGTGTTCCCAAACATTGCTCAAAATTACAAAGATCATTTTTGGTTGAGCGAACGTGCTATATTAGCTGCCAAAAACACGGATGTAAATGAAATAAACTTCAAAATTCAAAATGAAATTGTCGGTGAATTAAAGACATACAAATTAGTTGATTGCGCCACTAATCTAGATGCTGTCGTCAACTATCAACCAGAATTTTTAAACTCATTGGATTTGCCAGGATTACCACTCCATAATCTTCAATTGAAAGTAGGATCGGTAGTCATAATGTTACGAAATATTAACACATCGCGTCTTTGTAACGTCTATCAGTGAAAAATATACTTAACAATGTAATCGAAGCAACAATTCTAAAAGGAAAATATAAGGGAGAAGAAGTGTTGATACCCCGCATCCCAACTGATACCAACTGACGTACCATTTGAATTTAAACGACGGCAATTTCCAGTGCGGCTTGCTTTCGCAATGACCATAAATAAATCATAGGGTCAGTCTTTAAGTATTTGCTGCGTTAATCTTGAAAACCCATGCTTCTCTTATGGACAGTTGTATGTTGCCTGCTCTGGCGTTGGGAAACCATCAGCTTTATTTGTTTACCCGCCAAGTAACCAAACAAAAAATATTGTATATCATAAAGCATTAGAATGAATATCATCAAGTATATAAAGTATTGCAGTCTACGAAATAGAACACTTATTTTTGTAAATAATCGTCGTTTATTGTTGAGACATAAATAACGTGATCACTTGAGAATACTTATTAAATGTTTACTATTAACTTTTGACAGAACGAAGTCTGTCCGGGCAGCTAGTATTAAACACATATTAGATTGTAAAACTGTCATCTCCTTTTTTTTCCTACCACCGACCTCCTGTAACAAAAAAACTGTACGTGTTATAATAATTAGCTTATCATTTTCGGATTTAGTACTACAAAATACATCATATGCACCTATTTTCATTAGTATTACCTCAAAAAAGTTTTAAATTTCAATTCAATTGAAAATTCTTAATATAAATTAAAAAAATATTTTTAAAAACATGAATAATAAATTTTACATTTTATGATTAACATATTGTTGTTCCAATGGCCATGAAAAATTCTTCTACATGAAACTCTGTGGAAAATCCGCCACTATCTACGGGGGCTTTTTGCATTGTTGTATCTAAGAAAATAGTCTTCTATTATTAATGTCTGAGTGATTGTGGCGTGTTCATATATTTTTTTCCTTTATTTGAGTTTTTCGCCACTATCTAAAACTCAAAAAATATCAAAAATACCTGTTCTTATGTAAACAAAGAATCACTGGGTAAAAGCAAAAAAAAAAATTCTCACTGATCTCTCTTTTTTGTAATAAATTTGCCTAACGAACAAAATTTTAAAGATATAAAAATGTTATAAAAAATTTTACAAACTGTTAACGTTAACGTATCGGAGGGTACTCTCCCCCGTTTTCAAAACTAAACTAAAAAATAAATTATATTAATTTGTATAAGTATTTTTATATATTACAAATTAATACAATTAGTTTAGTTTAAGAGGGGGAGAGTACCTCCAACGGGGGAGAGAAATCCAACGGAATGAGGTCCGGGGACCTTGGTGGCCATTCTAGTGGCCCTCTCCTCTCAATCCATCGATTTGGAAACACATTATCGAGGTACTGCCGCACATTAACTTGATAATGGGGGGGTCCAACAAGATGGAGTTGTTGGAACCAAATTGTGTCGGCTAGCAATTGAGGATTTCTTCTATTAGGGTACACATTTATAAGATTTGGAATGTGCTGATTTATGGAGAAAGTCTAAGTAATTTATCCCATTTAAATTTTGATCGCAAAATATTGGACTAATTATTTGATCTCCTATAATACCTGCCCAGACATTAATCTTTTTAGGTCTATGTGTGTGAATTTCCCGCATGCAGTGAGGATTTTCTCTCGCCCAATAACGACAATTCTGGCGATTGACATGCCCATGAAGAGTAAAAGTAGATTCATCAGAAAATAAAACGTTTTCCACTCTCAGAAGGTTGTTGTCTGCATCATTTGTTCGCAAAACTCCATTCTCCTGTCGGCTGTAGCTTATACGCATGCATTTTATTCTCTTTCAATATTCTGGCAACCGAAGAGCGACCAACATTGTTTTCCAAGGCAACTTGTCGAGTTGAGGTATGCGGATTGTCTTGGAATGCAAGCATTACATCCAATTTTTTGTTATCGGTCAACGACACTGCTTTCTTCTTAATTTGTCTCACGTGTCCCAGTTCTCTAAATTGTTTTTCAACTTTACTTACTGTACCTTGGGATATGGGTGGTAAGTCACGATATTTTTCCTTAAAGAGACGAATAACTTCGGCTTGAGTTCGTGTCCTATCTCCATAACCTATCATCATTAAGATAGTTATTTTATGACTCTCTGATAAATACACCATGTTTAAATCAAATGAATGACACACGTCAAAGAAAACTAATTTAAAAGGCATGTTGATTTTTTTGACGTTTCATACAACAAATACCTACATTTGAAAACCTGATTTTTTATCTTTGCCTATTTGCTGATAATGTTCGAAGAATTACTTAATATTTCCGAAACAGTTGAAGATAAGTCTAGGATATTTTATTCTAATGTCTAGAATTAATAATATGTCTAGAATTTCCTGAAGAATCCAAAAATTAAATAATATACAGGGTGTTGCATTTAAAATAAGAAAGTTGGTATTGGCCACTGTTACAATATATATATATATATATATATATATATATATATATATATATATATATATATATATATATATATATATATATATATATATATATATATATATTCGGTGGACACTAGCGCGCAAATGACAACCACATCACGTGACCTCAATGGCTTTTACTAGCCTGTCAAAACGTGAATGCCCCCCCCCCCCCTAATTTGTCCCAGTGTCACTATCGATGACAAGCGTTTGTACGTTACGAGTTTGTTCTTTACGATAAGTTTTTTGTATAAATAGTACTACGCTATTGTACCTATTTGTGTAGCATTTCTTTTATCCCTCAAGGATTTGTTGTTCTCAAATAACTCCTTGCAAAAAAATATCAGCTTTGTATTTGTTCAGTTAAACTAAGAATATATTTTTATTTCTTATATTTTATCCTATAAATGTTTATTAGTTTCAATAAATAAAGAACTAAAAATGATGGGTGTAGAATATGATTATGTTGGGTGTTACCAATATAAAGTTATGATCCAATAATTAATGACTAAATATCTGTAACACATAATTTAAAATATAAACGGTGTCCCATAATTCACGCAAGATTTGAATTTGCCGCCATTTGTGCGGTAAAGTGTTGGCAACCAAAGAAAGAAGTTAGTAAAAATGGAGTACTACGCGAAAGAACAACGCGTTTTCGTTGTTGAACAATATTTCAAAAATAATGAAAGTTTGGCTGCTACAGTTCGCAAATTTCGTACAAAACGGTTGGAATATTTATCTGTGAAAAGATTTATTAAAAAAATTAGAGAGACTGGATCAATTGGGGACGCTAAACACACTGACCGTTCAATAACAAGTCGTTCAAATGATAATATCGAAGCAGTGCGTGAGACTGTTGATGGAAGTGCAGGAACATCGATTCGGCATCGTGGACAAGAATTGTAAATTTCAAGAAGCTCTCTACAGCATATACTCACTAAAGATCTGCGTCTCCATGCTTACAAACTTTAATTGATACAAGAACTGCAGCCTAATGACCAGACGAAGAGAGTTTGTTGAATGGATTATTGAACAACAACAACTGAATGCTGATTTTTCGAGCAAAATCATCCTAAATGATGGAGCTCATTTTCACCTTGACTTCAAGGTGACTTCAAGGTGAGGCAAGGTCAGGCTTAATCATCAAAATAGTCGCATTTGGGGTTCAGATAATCCAGATGTGATTGTCGAAAAACAAAGGCATCCACAACGTGTCACTGTTCGATACGGATTTTGGGCTGGAGGCGTCATTGGACCATACTTTTTCGAAAATGAGGCTGGTCAAGCAGTTACTGTTACTGGTGCTCGATAATATGATAACCGAGTTCTTTCTGCCTAAATTGGATGATATTGATGTGGAAGGCATGTGGTTTCAACAAGACACAATCGAATTACTGCATGAGACATTTCCTGGTCGTGTACTCTCTCATGTGATCATGTGATTTAACACCATTGGATTTCTTTCTATGGGGTTATTTGAAGTCAAAGGTCTATGTCAACAAGTCCACATATACTCGTACATCGAAGGAGGAGATTCAACGCTGCGTCAACGAAATGCAGCCACATTTATGCAAAATGATCATGGAAAATGTCGACAAAAGAGTACGTATGTACCTACAAAGCCTTGGAAATCATTTGCCCGATGTGCTATTCCATACATAACTCTATCTTATGTACTTTATGTTTCAATAAAATAAATAAAATAGAAAAAAAACTATGTATTCTATTTAATTCAATTCTAAGATACATACTGGGCACTTTCAACCAATGTTAGCATAGTAAAACGTTCTTTTCATGACCTGTTTGAGTTTCAGAAACAGGAATTGTTTTTGAAATGATGTTGAAGCACGCAGAGTTGATTTTTCTCCAAAAATCTTGGATCTCATTTAAGGCGTGAGGAATAAATCTAGCACGTTCGTTTAAATTCTTTGTCAAAATGTCGTGAATTATTTCTTTGGTCGTATTTAATTCTTCCACTATCCATCTTAGAGTTGAATTCGCATCGTAGGCGATGATTCCACGCACTTGTTCGATCAACTCATCGCGATTTTTGTTTTTTGGACGGCCTGGCTTTGGGTGGTCATCTTCCAAAACATGACGACAGTGCTGGAATGGCTCATATCACTTGAAAACACCTGTACGGGATAAGTAATCATCATCATAAACTTGAAGTTTCAATTCAACTGTGCTGTACAAGTTTTAGCGTTGAAAGAAAATTTAATATTTGCTCTTTGCTCCATCGTGTTTTTGTGACAAGGTGACGAAAGGAACTGTCACTTTAAGCGCTATAACTTGACAACCCGTTAATCGATTCTAATGATGGCAGTCTCGTTTTATAAAGCAAATACATATCTTTCAGATTATATATTGTTTCAATAGGTGGCGCTAATAGTTTTGTTTAAATTTACAATGTTCGGTTATTTTTCCGACATTCTGTGTAGTTCCGGTTCCAGCAATTCCGAAATGGAAATTTTGACTTCAATGATGTATAACCTTCGGACAACCTGGAAACCCTGGTGAACGAAAATGCTTTTCGTTACACTGCTGGACCTCGGACTGGAAATCGGAGCCATTTCTAAATATTCACATAAGCTAGAGAAAATTGAAAAGGAGAATTATTGGGTTCTTTATCAACTCACAGCTGAGAACAAGAGTAGACGCCTTGGTGTTGTTGGATCATTGCTCTCCAGATTCCACAAAAAGAACATCCTATCAGATTATGCAAAACTAAATACCTACACCAAAAAGGTGTTGTTGTAGATATCTTGGGATCAGCTGGGCGCCGTCTCTTATAAGTTTCTAAAATCTGATCAAACGAATGATTCGTGTTACTGACGCTCTGGAGTAAAAAAGACTGGCACTGGCAAAGGAAGAAGGAAAGTCACTTTGCTTCAGGACAACGTTCAGTTACATTCAGCAAAATGAGCCTGAGAACGATCACGAGTGGATTGAGTGAGGCTTGAGGCTTTTTATCGTATCTTAATAATTCCAAACTTGGCCCCTTCAGATTTTCATCTATTTTGATCTCGGCAACATTACTTAGCTGATAACCAGATACATCTCCTGAGGAGGAAGTCTAAAAAAGCATCAGTGACTTTACGACAATCAAAATTACAAAGTTAATCGATCTGTGATTCGACAGTTGCCCGAAATGTGGCGAAAGTGAGAGAGATTACTTAAAACATTACATTTGTATAATTTTTTTCTTAAATTAGTGTCAAAGGTATATATTAAAATCCATAATCATCACTGTATATATTAAAATAAAATAAAAACATTCATTAAAGACTTACCGTATTCTAAGAAGAATTCGTATCCACCTGAGTCAGTACGATGCCATCCTCCTTTCATACATATGGTACTTTTATGATAAATCTTTAACAAACTATCAAAAACACCGCCTATATTGAGATTCTCTATATCGGAATGCACGAACTATAAAATGTTCTCGTAAAAGCAGTTCTTTATTCAGGAATTCCCAATCTCGATAAGATGAAAACTGCTTGTGAACTGAAGCAGGAAAATGTTTGAAGGCGAGGAAAATATCTTACTATTCCCGGGTTATTTTTAGAGAAAAATTTATCGTTTCTTCTAATGGTCGGAGATGAAGCTGAGATTAAACAATTAGTTGTGTGATTTGCCTGACAGCGTGGACGGAGACTCGTCACTTATTGTAGCTTAAACATGTTGTTTTCGTGTTAGTCGGAGGCGGTAGGTCCGGAATAACTGCTGGAATATCTGTTTTTAGATTAGACCGTGTTGTTTCAGGGAACGTTAGTTATCGGATTATGGAGATTTTGATGCGAAAAGTTCAAATAACAAAGTAATATACATTTTTTTTACAAAAATAGTTATTGAATCTTGTGTTTATATAACTATGATCAAAAAGTAAGGTGGTCTTTGTTTTAAAAATTCGCGGGTTTTATTTATCGATACAACCAGTTGGTATGACTATATTTGTAGTATAAAAGTTTCTTGTGTAGATTATGATTGCCGTTTTCGCAAGATTTAAATTATTTAGATTAATTTGTGAGGGGTTTGATGAATGGTAAACAAGCTAAGATTTATATATATATATATATATATATATATATATATATATATATACACCGATGATAAATGGGAAAAATTCCACAAACATTACACAAAAACACAGGAATTCATCCCATTGAAAAAGAACACAAAACACTTTTGGTGGGACTCGAAATGCGAATCTGCATTTCAGCGACGCAAATCACCATTTCAGGAGTACAACATTAAAAAATCCCCAGAATGTCAACATCTTTTTGACGAGACTAGAAAACAGAAGGTAAAAGTTATCAGGCAAACTAAGAGGAAGTACATGAAGGAACAACTAGACTCTATAGAGAAGAATTTCCGCAATTATAACACGATAGACTTTTATAGGACTTTCACAAGAGAAATCTGTGGATACACACCACAATATCTTTGCTTCAGCAAACGGAATGGGAGATTAGCGCTAATCAATCAAGAGAATTGTCAGGAGCTGGCACACTATTTCTTTGATGTCCTCAATTGTTCTGAATGCGATACAAGATTCCCCAAGGAAAATTGTATCTATACCCACTCAGTATCACCACCACCAACACAGGAAGAGATCCATAGGTACATACATAAACTGAAGAATAACAGGACATCCGGCGAATTTATCAGCGTAGAACTATTGAAAAACCTCGGACCAAACATACTGTAGGAGCTCACGCAAATTATCAGAAACATCTGGCAAACAGAAAAATTACTAAATGAATGGAAATGTGCTCTTATCCACCCGCTGCACAAGAAAGGAGGCAGAACAGGTGTGAATAACTACAGAGGAATCTCCTTGCCACAAGTCATCTACAAATCCTGTCCGCATGCCGTCTCCAGAGAACACAACAACTAGAACACAAAATTGGCGACTACTAGGCAGGCTTTTGTCCTGGTCGCTCATGCACTGAACAAATCTCTGGTGGACTTCAAGAAGGCATACAACTACCGACCGAAAATCTCTGTTTAACATCCTAGAAGAACAAGGACATCCCCAAAACACTACGATTAATCAAGCACACCCTGACCAATACAACCTCTAAAGTTAAATTTATGGGAGAAATTTCCGAATCCTTCCTAATTAAAACCGGATTACACCAAGAAGGTGGGTTATCTCCACTCTTCTTCAACCTAGTCCAGGACAAAGTCATAAGGGAATGAGAAAAATAACTGAAAAATCAAGGACACTGGAAACCAATACGAGTCGGACAACCCAAGGGCAACCAAAAACCAAAATAGAAGTCTTTAAGGAAGGTGCAGAGAAATTCGGTTTACAAATCTCTTTTCAGAAAACTGAATTATTCGGCTCAAAATTAGATGACAAAAATTTGAACATATAATATGGCAAGATAAATTGGGAAAAACACTTCCAATATCTGGGCGAGATCCTCGAACTTACAGCTGGAGAGAAAATAACACAAATAACACTCGATTACAGAAGATGAAGAGGGCATACGACAAGACATACAATATCTACAATAAGAAATGCATATCCACACATACAAAAATAAGACACATACAAAAATAATACAACACAGTAATCAAATCAGAGGTACTAAACGCAAGCGAGACACTCCACACAAAAAGCGGCATAGAAAACATACTAAAAGAAGAACGCAAAATTATGAGGAAAATTCTCCGCCCAAAACTAACAGAAGGATATAGACTACATTCCAGGAAGACTATAGAGAGAATGACTAACGTAGCGGCGGACATAAGGAAAAGAAGGTTGAAATTCTATGAACATATCAGTAGACTCCCACCGACAAGACTGACCAACAGAATTCTTACCTACATACAAGAGGTCAAGTCAGCAGTACCATGAATTGCACAAGTCAGAATTGATCTGGGAAAGTCATAAATGTATCCGACAGAGATTGAGGGCGGAAGCACGTTCAGAAACAAGGTACATACGTGGAACTTCCCGTCAGAGAGTGAAGTTTTAGGGAGATCGTTGTCAAGGTAGACGGGAGGAGAGAAAGAGAATCCACGGAGAAAGTATGAGAGATGTGTGGAAGATTAGAAAGATTATATATATATATATATATATATATATATATATATATATATATATATATATATATATATATATATATATATATATATATATATATATATATATATATATATATATATATATATATATATATATATATATATATATATATATATTGTGTGTGTCATCATGTCAAACGATAAAACAATATTTTGCAATTGCACTGTCCTTAACCGTTTTAATGTTGGAAGTGACTATAAAATGGTATGAGCAAAGGTTAGGATCGAACTCTCGAAGAGAGCGTACAAGAATGGTAAGATCGAGGAAGGGCAAAGTGAACTCTGGGAAGCTGCTT
This sequence comes from Cosmopolites sordidus, assembly GCA_031761425.1. Lineage (NCBI taxonomy): Eukaryota > Metazoa > Arthropoda > Insecta > Coleoptera > Curculionidae > Cosmopolites > Cosmopolites sordidus. Next base: position 263,573 of record JARFXV010000619.1, read on the forward strand.
CAGAGGAGCAGTGATTTTGAGATTGCTTTGTCGAACCGCTTTGCAGTGTTGCAAGACCCAGAAGAGTTGTTAGATAACAGATCATTTTGAAAAAATCAACGAACATTGTCGTTGATTTTCGCTTGAAGCGGCGGCTGTAATAGCACCAGCAGAAAATAGTTTTAAATAGTCAAAAATCTCCAATGAGACGAAGTTTAGAAGTGTAATTAATAAATTTAAACGATTTGTCTTTTTTCTTTTTAATGTTATAGAATTCTTGTAAATTCAACTTTGTTTATTTTTTAACAATATGTCAACTAATCCCTCTTTGTAGCCGTTGTTTTTTGCTATCTGTTTAATGGTATAGAGCCCTCTATTAAAATTATTTTTGTTTAGTGGAAAATTAACTAATCTTTGTATTAGACTATGAAAAGGAGATGGTTTAACTTGCCAAGAATGTTTAGAACTAAAGTGTATAACCGTGTCCACTAGTAGTGTGTTTCCACTACAGTTTTAACGTTTCACTATATTTAAAACTTGTATCTATTACAGGGGTAGTTTGAAAAGTTTTCAGCCTCAACATGAAGGTGGTCAAAAATATTCTGTAATATAACTGCTTATGTCTTGAAAGATAACCTTGAAAATTTCAGCCGTACTAGATGTTTAGTTGTTGTTTGATGGTCGTTTTTGTCAGTCGATTTTATAAAATGAATAAAATCGATAATTTAAGAGTTTAAATTAAATTTTGTTAGAAATACGAAATAATTCTTACATATATCTCAGGAACATGGGTGCTAACTAAAACCGGCGAAAATCTATTATCACTTTTCGAGAGCAAGCTGTCAAGACCAATATTTGGGGGGGTTTGCAAAGATGGAGTGATACGATACAGCGTATGACCTCTATACCCGCTTTAGAGGAAGAGGCGTTGTGTACAGCTTAAAATGGTTCAGATGCCATCAGGGCACGCCATCAGAATGAATGGTAGTAGAATACCTAGCAGAATGCTGTTTAAGGAGCCTATTGGTAAAAGAAAACCGGAAAGACATAGACTCAGATGGGAGGCCAGTGTCGAGTGCGATGCCACAAATATCGACCTATCAAATTGGAAAACCGTTGCAGTCGATGTTCGGAGAGGAGAAGACTGACAAGGTCCACAGAGTGGTGTTGAGCTAAAGATTCATGATGAAGGAAAGTTCAATTTTAGTGAATCGTTTTACTAATAATGTATGTAATTTTATGGGTGCTTTATTTCAAAGCCAGTTATTCCAAATATATTTAATGATGAAAAATGGAATAATATTAAAAGAAGAAAGATACGAAGACTTATACTGTTTAGATTAATTTGTGTGGAACGGTATAGAAGACATAGACTATTCTTTTGACATACGTAGTTCTTTAATCACAAACAAGTACCGAACTGAAAAAATGCTCCGTGTATTGAGATATTTGTAAAAAAATATCTAAAATATAATAGATTAATATATATTAATAATTATAATAGATTTGTTTTCCAAACTAAGAATTAAATGCTAAATGCGAAGAAAACTATTAATTTATTTAACAGTTCGGATGAAGACTTGTTATTTCTATCTTAAACATATTGTAATCGTTTATGATGGAAAAAGGTGTTAGTTTCGAATAACCACAAGCATATCTATTTTTAAACCTAATGGTATTGTTTTAGTGGACGTTAAATATTATTGGCATTTTGATGTTGAAAGTTCGAACAACAAAACAGCATTGCCTTTTTTATGTACAAAAATAGTTAGTAAGATTTAAAAGTTTCTTTTCTTAAAAGAGTTTTTATAGGAGATTTATTTACGAATGAATCAAAATTATAAGTAATATTAAGTCCCCAACTTAGTTTTCGATCTCTATGTTATTTTAAAGTTAGTATTAAAAAGTTTCTTTCAGATTCAAAAACAGGTATAATATAAAGGATGTTTCAAATTGAGTGGCTTATTTAATTCAATTCTTGAATAAAACACATAATTTGCGTTGATATTAAAAAACTTTTTATAGATAATTGAAGACAAGGAGACAGATGAAAGGCAATATCTACCAAATGACCACCTCCTACAGCTTCACATACGTCCATTCTTTTGTCAAAATTTTGGTTAACATTTTGGTATAGCCGTGGCTCTATCTCACCCGATGACTCGAATAATTTCATTTTTAAGTTTTCACCATCGATTGTGGATTGTTCTTATGTACTCGGCTTTTCACGTAACCCCAAAGAAAATAGGCCAGCGATGTCAAATCACATGATCTTGGGGGCCAATTAATATCGTCGTTTCTTGCAATAACTCGTATAGGAATTTTTTCTAATAAATCAATTGTTTTATTATCAGAGTTAGGTGTAGCACCGATCCTGCTGGAATCATATAACCTTCAGACCAATATTATTCAATTCAGCCAACAAAAATCCAGTTATCATCTCATCCTATCTAACTCCATTCATATTTACAGCTTCACCAGCAGAATTGTGGAAGAAATACGACCCAACTACACCTCGTGACCGTAATGCACACTAAACAGTGACTCGTTTACTATGTAAATGTTTCTTATGAATCAATCGTGGATTTTCCTCACTCCAAATGTGTCAAATTTGATTATTAACATAGCCAGCTATTGCAACATATGCTTCATTTTTTTGATTTTTTGAGAAAAATCATCTGCTCTTTGATACCATTGACAAATAGATCACGTTTTGAATGATCCAGTGGCTTTAATTCCTGCGTCATTTGATCCTTATATGCATTCAGAGCTAAATTCTTTCGTAATATACGCCATGTTGTGGAATCACTGAGTCCAAATTGTTGTGAACAATTGAATGGAAATTTCTAGGTCTTCAGCAACACTCACGAACCAAATCAATATGCACCATTACGACTATATTTTGCTCTTCGTTTATCTTCTACTGAATCATCTTTTTGAAAGTTTTGAACAATTCGATTGATAGTAAATATCATGTAATTTTCTAAAAGCGTTTATCACTGAACGCCCATTTTCATAAAATAATTTAACAATTTGAAATGGGACTAAATCAAGGCAAATTCACAACGCCATCTATGTTTCGTCTTTCGACTAAAAAATATGTTGTGGACGAGCAGTATATAACTTGCACAGCTTTGATAGATAATGCTATTTCGTACAATACTTGTAAGAAGTGAACCTTGTAAGAAATAAATTAGATGATGCAGACTGTTCTAGACTGTCAAAAAAAGTGGAAGACGACCAACTGGAAGCATTGCTCAAAAAAAATTCTCGTACACTGTTAAAATTCGGACAGGAACGTGGATTATTATTGCAAGTCATTTTTCAACTTTTGTAAAGGGTGTTCCAATAGGTAGTTTGGAATTTAAATTAAGTGCAGTTCGTTTTTGACTTACCCTAAACATTTTATATCTCGCATGTGTCATCTAGAGACCTGGCAATATAATTATGGATTTACGTCGTGAAAACGTAATAAATTGTGCAAACTTACTATATAAATTTTTTGTAAATTCCCGTTCTTCGTAAATTCGTTTAATTTTTGGGCATGATCATGTCCCAAGTAACAATGCAACTCGCGATTTTCGAAAATTTGACTTTTCCGGATCTGTAGTTCATTTAAGGTGGCACTGCGTGCTCGACCCAATGGAAATATCTCTAAAGTACGTGAACATGTTGGCGAAAATCCCGAAGCCTCACTTCCTCATCGATCTCAAAAATTTGACATTGCCCGCGTATAAAATTTAGCTGAGTTAAAACCTCCAGACCACGAGTACCGCTGTGCGTTAGTTATTTTATCTTTGATGAAGTTAGAAATAATGCAGAATTTTGCAATATCATAATATTATGTTTTCCGACCAAGCTCATTTCAAAAGAAATCTTCGACGGGTTGCGGAAGAACATTTACATCTTCTTCGGGTAACAGTGTGGTATATATTGTAGGCTGGAGGGGTTATAAGGTTATTTTTCATGAAAATGACTATGGTGGAGCAGTAGATGTTATTGGCAAATACTACTGCAATATATTAAGATACTTAGGCCATTTGTAGAAACAGTCCATGAAAACACCGTTTCCATGGGGGCAGTTACTACGTTGTATTAAGTTCCTAAGACAGTTATCGATTTTTGTTATTTTAATTTTAAATGCTGTATTTTCAAATAAATTTATGAAAAATTGTTTTGACTTTATATATCACTATAAAGTGTGTTTTTGCTCTATCTAACTGTGTTATTGGTTTTGTTCTAAAATAATTTTCGCCAGTTTTCCAGAGCCTTAAATGCAACATGGGCAAAAAGCAAATTCGCACAATTTTCTTGTTGCTGTTCTTGTGCCAGTTTGGCCCAGAAACCACTAATGAACGTACTGCGCAATGTTGGTTTAAAAAATTGCATAGCAAAACTACCACTACTAATTCTACTACTACTAATGCTTGCCTGGGTGGGAAGTTACTTTTGTTCCTTTTTGTTTTCAAACTTGTGACAAGTCATAAGTTTAGAGGGGTTTTATATGCCGTTCTGCAGGTATGGATTTTTTGATTAGTGGACTAGTTAGTGGGTTTTCCGAAAGGGAAGTTCTTAAATGAAATTTATCCAATAAATTGGATAGGAATGTCTGAAGCGTTGGAATATTTGTTTCCCGATGGATTTGTACATTCCTTACAAACCATGGGGCGTTGATTATTAGCTGAGAGTTATGGGAACCATGTTTGGTGGCCATAAATGAGGATCAATCGTATCATGGTTTTATACAATGTCAGTTGATTGCAAGTGGAGAGCCTACTTTTTCTGTTAATGAGTGGGTATACTACACGGAACAGTCCGTGTGCTTCCACGTCGAGGCCTTGTCATACTCAAGGCCCAGATAGTGCGTTGTTTTAGCCCACTTGATTGCCCGCCATGTAGATATTAAAGATTATGGGGGCGAGAGGGGAGTCTTGTGGTACATCGGCTTCTATTTGTTGGATGTTAGATAAAGCACAGTCGACTAGCACTTGGAAAGTGCGTTCAGTCAGAAAAGATGCTAATAATCTGACTAGATCCTTGAGTATGTCTAATCTAAGTATTTTGGAAAGGAAGCCAAACTGTTCGTTCGGCAGAATCTTATTATCGGCGAGAAAGTCGTTCAGGACATGAAGAAATTCCCTTTCAGCGACTTTGCCGAGTATACTCAGCAAGCTAATGGGCCTATAGCTGCTTGGATCGTTGGAGTTTTTTCCCTTCTTGGGGATTACCATAATTTTGGCGTGCTTTTATGAAGTCGGGAAGTGCTAGCGTGTGAATATCGCTTTGGCGATGTTCGTCAACTGCGCTATTTGCTTATTTCGTAGTCGTTTCAGCTGCATCGGAGAGGTACTGTCGCGACCTGGTGCTTTTCTTACTTTTAGTCCACGGATAATGTTATGTATTATCTTTAGAGAGACTATACGGTTGATTAAGTAGCCTGGGTTGGGAATAGTTTAAAACATGAGAACTTCTTCATTTAATTTATCAACTTTATTCCTCTTTACGACCGAAGTCCGAATCGAGGTCATCTGTCGCTTGTAGGTGTTTACGAAGAGCTCAGCTTTTTTCTCAGAAGAGGGATCGAGGGTTCATTTCTCGCTTTTCCCACAAGAGATCTAGCCGTTTTCTATAATGATCGACTGGCCGTGTCGATTGACGTTGACCGTTTTCTAATATGCCTGTAGTCAATTTCCATCTTCGAGCTGCTAAATTTTATCAATCTGCGGGTTAGGACCGCTGTTCCGCAAATAGTTTTAGAATTTGCATAGCGGTGATGACAGCCTTGACGATTATGAATGTAGTGATCGGCCATTGGATGTTGACAACAACCAATTGAGAACCTTAGTTGAAGCCAATCCGTGTACAATTGTTCGAGAGCTTGCCTTAATAAAGGGTTTCCCAATAAGAACGATATGATTTGAATTTGAAATAAAATACAGAAAATTCTGCCGAAAATGGTGCTCATTATTTTTATTAGTTGGTATATTTTATGCCATTTATGATTTAAAGAAAATATCGTTCAAAGTGTCACCTTACTCTTTTTACACTGGTTGATTTGATTGCTGTGTGGCAAGTTGCGCTGTCTTGTTGAAAATATAGTTCCTCCGTATCATTTCATCAATTTTCGGAAATACAAAACCGGATAACATGGCACGATAGCGTTGGTCATTCACAGAGACTTTCTTGAAAAAATACCTGATAATGCGACCGTTGCATAATTTACTCTAAACAGTGATTGTTTCGGGATATAATGGGGCCTGATGAATCCCTTGTGGGTTTAATCCCTTGTTGCTTCCACCACCCAATCTGTGAACTTCCGACGTAATCGATGCTCAGTTGGTTTACGTTCTTGTGCTAATACAATCTGGAATGGATATAAATCGGGATCCAAACGGAAAATACGCCAGGTAGTGATCCTGGATAAGCCAAACTCTTGAGAACGGCGCGGAACAGTCGCGATGTATTCTTCATTATGGTCATTACGAAGTCGTGACGGTGGTTTCTGGTCATAAAGACTAAACTCACGTTCAAAGTTATCAGTTATACGGCGGATGGCTTGATAAGAAGGAGCAGAATGATGATCGTGTTTTCCAAACGTTGCGGCAACGAAAACTTGTTCTTGGTGAAATGGCAAACCTTAATGAAAACAATGGACAGGAAATGTCAAGAATTGGATATCAAATATGGTCGCCGTTAGCTGTCAAAATCCTGTCGTCCCTAACGGGAAGCACTTTATAATAGTGAACAAACGTGGTATATTTTTGTTTGGCTTCAGTAAATCTACGCTCTTATTGGATAATTTATGAAATGTTAACAATCCTCTCATAAATGATCTTGAATGACTGCAACGGGTTTTTTTTTCAGGCGGGATCGCCGAAAAAAACGTAAGATTATTTATATAATGATTGATTACTTTTTCACGTGGTTTATCGCTAGTCAAATATCGTTTGTTCTCGTGAGTATCCGACGATTTCGTTTGAACTTATCGATTTATTTAGTGTCTGTGGTGATTCTGACAAGTTTTTCGGTATTAATAGCCTGATTTATTAATATATTTATCTAATTCATCATACTCTTTAGGAATGGTCTGCTTAGAAAATGAATATTCTCGTCAATTTATGGGGTATCATATGATATATATTTTTTTCCATAATTAAACTTTCTGTAACGCCTTTTAACAAGTTTTACTTTAAACTCTTAATTGAATACTAACAATTCTGTTATTGTAATTTCTTCTAAATCGAAAGTTGTTCAACTTATTGCTCCGACATTCCTATTTCAAACTATTTATTGATTTGTCCGTTACTTTGTGATAATTCATTTTAAAACCCAATAAAAAAAATCAGTTTGTTATCTATTACTTTTATTTTTTAACTTGTGTGACTATAGTTTCGTAAAACTATGTTACATTATCAAACGCTAATTTAAAATTAAGCTATTGCACCTGTTTATCCATCCTATATCTAATTTTACATTTTTATTGAGGTAATTTTTTTTAATTGTATAATTAAAGCAAAGTTGTCTAATTTCCACTTCCACTATTAAAGTGAAAATATATAAGTGGAAATTATACAAATTGGGAGCCATGTTAGCTGTGGTGTCTAAGGCGTCAGCCTTACGTTACTGCAGTTAATGTGGACCGGGTTCGAATCCCGTAGTAGGCAAAAAAGTTTTTGAAAAATTCTTGGGAATGTTTCTAGGTAAGAGTGTAAAATCTGACAAGGAATCACCCTCAGTCACGCCAGTTCGGGGCTGGGTAAGGCCGGATGCCTTCTGAGAGGTTTTCTATGTTAGTCACTCGCCAGTCGGTAGGATTTTTGAGATACTTTTGGTTAAGCACAAAACCAAGGGTTGATAGCCCGAGGGGGGTGCTAACCAAGGTTTTCGGTAGCTGATGACCGTGGTTCGGAACCCTCGTTAAGCTGTAGGTCCAGTCGCTAAATAGCCTTCTCAGTTGCTAATGCGCCTCTAACCCTAAAACTTTACTTTAAATTATACAAATTTGTTTCAATTATACAATTTAGTATGAATTTCTATCAAGAAAACCGCAACTATCCTCAGTTTAATTTTTTTACAATATTTTAAATAATGGATAATTTCCGAGATCTGCCTGATAGTTTAATAACTGTCTAGATGGGTCTTTATTATATTTATAAATTTCAATCGCTTCTAAAATGTTTAATTTTTTGCTTTTTGGCGCTGTATGTAAAATTTTTAAATTTGTGATCTCGGGAAATATATGTTCGGAATCCATGAAATGGTTCGCACAAATTAGAATTTTGTTTCCTTAAAGGGTTACACTCACCTTGGCACTCGGAAAAATAGGTATAAAAATATATTTTTTTTTGGTTCAGTTATTAAATATATAAAATAATTTTTATTTTACACATATACGTAGTACTTTTATGAATAATTTGAAATAATAACGAATAAAGAAAAATAAAAATGCCGGAGATACGAGCCATCAAGTAGAACCTTCTTTTGAAAATCCTTGCCGATAGTGTAATTATTTTCTCTGTGAGACATCGTTTGAAAAATAAAACAAATATTTTTTTTTATTTAAAAAGGTAATTGCTAAGATGAAGCAGAAGGAAATAAAAAAAATGTAGAAATAACAGCTGCTTGAAAAAAACTCTGATTTTTATCGGTTAATTAGATCTTGATATATCTTGTACACTAGTTTGAAAAAAGTAGTTTCCAAAAAAACGCAAAAGAATAAACGGTACGGCGTCAGCTTCTTAAAACCAAATATTTTTTTAAATTACCTTCATTCTGCGATTCCTGGGCCGTGCATGAGATATTCCATTAAACTCAAAGAGATTTACCACTAATCAGTTTTTTTAAGTTCTCGACGCGCGTTTCGCTAACCATGTTAGCATTATCAGGAGATGATTTAATCTAATTATGGTTCTTTATCCCGGTTCTTATCCCGGTTGTATAATGTAAGTTAAAAAATAAAAGTGATTGACAACAAAGAAAAAAAAATGTTTTATTCGATTCCTATTTGAGTATTTCATCAACGGTTTTTACCGCACCGTTCAGCTCTAGTTCAAAGAGTTCTGGAAGGGAGACATGAGCCTTGAAGATAGGGGAAGATCAGGTCATCCACGGTTTCTTGAGGCCGACATTTTAAGAGCAACGGCAAATCCTAGAACAAACAAAAGGAAAATTTCAGGGGAATACCAAGGGTTGCCTTTTAATTACCATTTATTTGCGACGGATGTGCATTCTGATTGTACGTATTGGGTGCTTCTTTATATATTGTACGGCAACACGCGTCATTTAGACGTAGCAGTCAGCCAGAATTTAATGAGACTTGGAATGGAAGTATGTTTGCTTTAAGCCTAGCTCACTAACTATGTTCTTCAGTAACAGTGTCATTCATAATTCATAATTTTTGTGTTTTTCCTTTCTGACGGGATCTCACGTTTATTGCTGCGCAATGTGCTAACAATTGTTTATAAAAAGGCTGAAGCAGTTTTAAAGTAAGTTACACGGACCAAACCAGTTAGCCATGGTTATATTTCTGTTAGTCCCATAGAAAGGGTCACAAAGGTGTTTCACAAAGTGTGTGGCAAGATGCATGTTTTCGCTACAATTTATACCTTTACCCAAATATGGTGTAGTATTATATACATATTTTGAGTTTGAATCTGCAACCAATACAATCTTAATGGCATATTTGTTAGGCTTATTCGGTAAGCCTTATTTAGTAAACCAACTAATTGTTCATCGATTGTCAGATTGGAATTTGGGTTGTACCATTTTTTTACAATTGTAAATAAATTTTTCCCAAAATTCTTTTATTTGCGTGAACTTATCTGACGTTCTTCTTTCTTGTCTCGCAGCCCTTTCATCAACCGCCCACCAATTTCAAAATGTGCTTCTGAAAAGATGCTTTTTAGTCTTTGCTCCAACTGATAAATGCACGACGTTTTGATTGATTCCGTGGTTTTAGTTCCTGTGTTATTTGAATTTTATATGCCTTTTGAGCTAAATTCTTTCATAAAATACGCCACATTGTGGATTCACTGAGTCCAAATTGTTGTGAACGTCGACTAACGGATTTTTTTTGGCTCTTTAGCAACAATTTCGCATACCAAATCAATATGCTCTTGTGAATGACCACGATGACTATATATTGCTATTCTTTTATCTTCCACCGAAGCAGATTAGGCGTAAGAAAGTATGTCCTCAATGTATTTAATCAAATAAGAGCAATTTCTCAATTTCTATTATTATATAATACTGTCATAGTGTAGATAAAAATTACAAAAACCATAAATTATAAAATTCTTCGTCTATTGGAATCTCTGGTGTAAAATAGTAAACTCAAAGAGATTTGTCACTAAACACCAAATCACTTAGCTTCTCGACGCGCGTTTCTCTAATTATGTTAGCATCATCACTAGTTGATTCCATTTAGAATAGATTCTATCAATCCTTTTTAACAATCAATCTATAGATTGAATCAATCAATATAAGAGATCAGTCTCACTACAGATTGAAACCTTATGATTCAATGATGAGTGAGACAACATTAAACTCAAAAAAAATTACCACTAAACACCAAATCACTTGTTTTAAACTTTTCGATGAGCGTTTCACTAACCTGAAACCTCCTAATGTTTGCATTATTAGGAGATAATTCAATCTAAAATAGATTCTATCAATCCATTTAAGCAATGAATATATCTACAGATCGAATCATCTCCTAATGATTCAGTAATGAGTAAAAACACTAAAAAAGAGAATTACCACTAAACACTAAACCATTGCTTTTAACTACTCGACGCGTGTTTCACTGACCATGTTGGCATCATCAGGAGATGATTCAATCTAGACTAGATTCTATCAATTACTCTATTTACAGATTTATTTTTTCCTGATAATGTTAACATTGTTAGCGAAACGCGCGCCGAGAAGCTAAAAACAAGTGATTTCTCTTTCTCTTTCTTTTTAAACAGAGTAAACTCTTTGAGTTTACTTTGTTTAGAAAACATTTTTTAGGAAGGAAACGTTGTCCAACCACCTGTGTGAATAATTTTTTAGAACGTTAAACATCTGCACTGTCAAAATGTTAAAATAGAACGGCACAAATAGGTTTCCCACATTCGGTGACGTAAAGAAAATAAATACGATGCATGAACGATCTGACGAAAGATTTAGCATACCGATCTAAATTTAAAAATCTTTGATTTGACACTTTAATGGGACGATCAACGTCGTTGGAGATTTCTTCCGTTTCAAAATGAAGCGCCGCAATTACTTCGATGAAATCATTCGAAAACAATCTCCAATAATGACTTGATTGACAACTACAGTGATGTATGATTCATTGTGTAGCTTAGGTTTTGTTATTTCAATCAGAAAACGTTAAAGAGCTAAATCAGGTGAATATAGGGACTGGTAGAGTACCATCAGATTTTTTAAAACCAAATTGAGTGTAAGATCTTTTATTTCTTGAATAAAACACAGAATTTGCATTGATTTCAAAAAACTTTTTATTGATAATTGAGACATATTTTATGACATTTAAACAGGAAATACAATATCTGTCAAATGACCTCCTCTTGCAGCTCCACAAACATTTTTTGTCAAAATTTTGTATAACATTTTGGCATAACCGTGGCTCTATCTCACCAATGACCCGAATAATTTCATCCTTTAGTTCAGGAATCGATTGTGGTTTGTTCTTATAGACCTGGCTTTTCATGTAACCCCAAAGAAAATAGCCCTACGGTATCAAATCACATGATCTTGGTGGCTAATTAACATCACCCTTTTCTCAATAACTTATTCAGGAAGTTTTTTTCTCAATAAATCAATTGTTTTCTTAGCAAAGTGAGGTGTAGCCCAATCCTGTTGGAACCACATACCCTCCAAATCAATATTATTCAATTCAGCCAATAAAAATCCAGTTATCATCTCACCCTATCGAACTCCATTCATAGTTACAGCTTCACCAGCAGAATTGTGGAAGAAATAATGCCCAATTACACAGCGACTCGTTTACGATGTAAAGGTTTCTCATGAATGAATCGTGGATTTGCCTAACTTCAAATGTGTCAATTTTGTTTATTAACATAGCCATGAGTTTCAAAATGTGTTTCTTCCTTCTTCTTCTTCAAAATGTTCTTTGATCCTTTTGACAAATACATGACGTTTTGAATGATCCAGTAGCTTCAGTTCCTGTTTTATTTGAACTTTACATGTTTTCACAGCTAAATCTTTTCATAAAATACGCCACGTTGTGGATTCATTTAATATATTTCCACAATTAAGTGATGCAAAACTAAAAGAAGGCATATATATTGGAGCTCAATTAAGGAAGCTTCTAGGTGATTTTCGTTTTCAAGAAAAATTAAATGAAAAGGAATTAAAAATATTCAAAAAACAAGGAAAAAAAATCCATCAAACGCCTATAAGCATCTCCCGAGACCGATTTCTGGCCTTAAGTCGTCATCAGTCGGGCTTCGAGTTGTATGTTCGAAAGCAACTGAAGGACTGGCCGCTTTCTCACCCTGGTTTTGGGTTGGCTTTTCAGCTCTTACCTATCTTAAATTAACTGCCCCGAAACGTTTTCTGACATTTACCTTTTATGGGGGTGTATTTCCACCCCTTGAAATGTCGAACTTTCCCTTGAAAGGTAGAGTTTGACGATATAGAAATTTTGGTTTTCTCGAAGTCCATGGAAACTTAACCGTGGAGGTTAACTAGAAAATTGACGAGTCCGCGTCCAAATGCCGAGCCGACGGCCACCGGGTGCCGACGGTTCACCATTTGAAGACGGGGTACAGGAATGGTGGTCCTTAATGGGTCTTAAGCAGACTGAAAAAACCCGAGAAGTTCGGGTCCTGTGGGCCTGCTGTTTGGAATGGGGGGACGATACATGGACTTAGTTTTTGGGTTCTCCAAGGAAGATTTGTGGAGCAGCGGACAACTGGGCTTGGGTTTGGCTCACCAGTTGCTCCGTTAGTTGCTCTACAAGCTCGGAGAAGGGATTTGTTGCTTGTGGAGTGGGCAGGTTGGTAGGAATCGTGTTCCCTGTTTGTTCTCTTTGATGTTGGATCCTTGCTGCCTTGGTTGTGCTGGGCCTCACTGGGCATCCTTGGAAGCTCGCGGTGTGCGAGCCTTCACAGTTAACCCACGTCGCCGGATTGTCTGTGTCTTTTTTACACTCTCTTGCAGCTGAGAGTACTACACGCAGACCGCATCTGCATCTCATTTCTTGGCCGAATGACCGAATTGTTGGCAGTTAAAGCTCTGCACAACTCGGCCATTCGACCTTTGTCCTTGAATTTTGACCTCTTGGCTAAACAACGTCTTGATGTTATAGATGTCCCTCTCATTCTTCGGGACAACGACCTGGATAATTGCCATTGGGATGCCTTTGTTGGTTTTCCATCTTTCGGCATGGATCGGGTCGAATGGATCAATTCTTGCTTTACTTCTGCTGTGGGGATGGTCTCCACTACACCACTGATGATCACGCGCAGATTGCGCTCATCAGGAGGGCAGAATGTGTGGTACTTGTATTCTCTATCATCAAGGAACCTGGTGAGGGCTCGGTAATCACCGGATATCGGCGGTCTCAACATGACCCCGTTTGGTTTGGTTGTTGAAGTTCCAATTTTAATGTGTTTCTCCTGGCAAAGTCGAAGAATTTGCGTTAGGAAGTAGGACGCCTTGTCCCTTAGGTCAACCGGCGGTACTTTGCTGCTCTTTGGGACAATCGTATTTTCCTGTGTTCTGGCCAATTTTGGTTTGGGGGTGCCTGGGTCGCTGGCGCGGGTTGTTTGAATACCGGGGTCTGTACAGAGTTTCCGAAGCAGGCTTCTTTAAGGCAGGGTAATTGTCTTTCGTCGGTTTCGGCACTCTCTTGGCTTCATGATCAGACTCCGATGCAGAAGTTCACTTGGTTTCGGATGAACGCCCTTTTTGGAATATCCTCTTCCATCGGCCGATTTCTTAGCCGCCGGTAGTGAAAAGAACACTACCGGCGGCTTTGATAAAAGCCTCCGTTTTTTGATTTTCCTGACTTGTTCTTCATCTTAATTTCTCAATGTCTTTGAGAAGCTCTTCCATTTTTTTCAGTCAACTCTTGATTTTCATTCCTTAACTGGTCCAACTCGAAGAATATGAGCCTGCTCATCTCTTCGGTGAACCGCATTTGATCTTCCAGTGCGGAAATCTTCCAGTGCATCGAAAGGGTCTTTGGTGATGGCGAACCCCTTAGGGTTAGTCATCACTCTGCTTATTATTACAATCAAGTACGAACACAGCGAGGCGATGTGCACGCGAGAGTCGATGTGCAGTTCTGGGTAATCCGAAGGATAAAGTAGATCAACAAGAAAAGTCGGGGATTTACTAAATTAGTTGTCAAGACTGTGATCGGAGGTATATTGGGCAAACAAAAAGATCCATATTGACAAGATATAAAGAACATATTGTCCATATTAGATATGGCAGAAATGAAAAATCTTGTGTTGCCCAACATGCAATTGAACATGACCACATGATAGATTTTAGTAATTTAAGATTAATTAAAAGTGTTAATAATAATAGGGCTTTGGATGCATATGAAAGCATTTAAATAGAAAAATGTAAGAAAATCATGAACCGCGATAAAGGATCTATTCCGTTCAGTCAACTTTTTCAGATATTAATAATAAGGCTTAGTAAACTTCACGGTTCATGATTTTTACACGCTTCGTTAGGTAGGGTTTTCATATAAATAGAACATAGTTTAGTTTAATTTTAATTTAATTTAATTAATTAATTAATTTAATTAAGCCCCCGATGATGCTAATATGGTTAGCGAAACGTGCGTCGAGAAGTTAAAAAAAGTGATTTGCTGTTTAGTGGCAAATCTCTTCAAGTTTAGTGTTTCACACCAAAGGTTCCAACAGAAAAATTGTTAATACAAGCATTAGCATAGCCTCCGTTGACTAGTAAAAATAAACAATGGAAACGAAAATTTGACGGCTCTCATAAGGTTTACCTGTTGTTGCAAAGTTATATTTAGATCTTGTTAGTTTTAAGCCGGCAGTTGTTTTGGTCGTAAATTAAAAATTCCTAAACTGTTTATAGGACCACGTTTGATATGATTTTCCTTTTCGGAAAAAAAGTAGCGTTCGCATAAACGTTTACGACGAATAATCAAAGTTTACGATATTGCAATAAACTCTCTAAACGGAATCATTTTATGTTGAAAGATTTCTGATTCGAATATTTAGCAGAAAGTATGTTAATACGAGAGCTGTTTTAAATTTTTTGATTCACATACAGTCTCGTTACTTTATAAACACATTTTGAATCCGGTTTCAAAGCAATAATGGCCTTTTGGGGTGGGACTACTAAGCACGTGCCAAGTTATTCTTTAAGAACTTCTTATTCTTAATTTTCTTTCTTAATATTCTTTAATTTTGATAGTTGTCCTGAGAGGTAAATTCCCAACTACCTTTCCATATCTTAGGAGGTCTGTTCGCCGTTCTGTGTCTTGATGATTTTACGTCTTTAGCGATGTGATCCACCCTCCCCACATGGTAATGTCAATACAAGGGTTGCTATTTATGTATCCGGAATTGGCAATAAAGATGTTATTTAAATTATTCTGGCGTGTTCATACATTTTTTTCTCTATTTTTTGTTTTTTTTGCCACGATCTAAAACTCCAAAAAATTTCAAAAATATATGTTCTTATGTAAATAAAGAATCATAGGGTAAAAAACGAAAACAAAACGGAGACAAATTTCTCAGCGACAATTTTTCTGTAATAAATTTGCGTAACGAACAAAAATTTAAAAAAACACAACATTTTTTAATAAACACAAACTTATGTTCTGTAAAGCAAAGATTACTTTTGCCTCCGATCGTAGCTCCGATACATCCTTAAGAAGTTCAAACGTCCTTGGTCTGAATGTACTAAATTGTAAGGTGACTACTTTGGAAAATATATAAAAAAAAATTCAAATATCTGAGTTCTTTGTCAGGCACAGAAGTTTTTAAACGACGCCTATATAATTAATTATTATGTATTTGTATATTTATTAATATCATTTTACTTTATTAACTAATCCAATACTTACTATATTTTTCTATGAAGTTTGAGTTTGTTAATATGACTCTTAAATGTTTATAAAATAGTATGAAAAATCCAATTAATCAAAATCTGCAATGCTTTAGTTCTTAAGTACTAAGATAAACATTTTCTTGGCTATAGAAAAATAGACAAAATTTTATCGTTTGCCTTTTTGATCCAGCCTCTTGGCTCGTTAATATTTTATTGCTTTTGGGAAAATAAAAAAACATCAAGTGTTGAGTTGGGATTGTCTCAGTTATTTATTGAGTAATAAAAGAATAATATATAAATATAATTTACAGCAACAGTTTCAGTGGGCTTTTAGGTTATTTTCGTTCTTGTGTTAGAACACAGAAATATTTAATAGTGATAACTATGCATAAAACTACCATAACTTCTATTCCAACTTCTGTGCCAAACAATGTGCAATTAAGTTTTTCGTTATTTTATTTCTTACCGAGGGTGGGGATCTTTGGGATTAAAAAAATAAAAAAATTATTCAAAATGTCCACCCTTTACTTCCACGCACTTCGTGAAACGCGCCGACCAATTGTCTAGCAATGTACTCCACTCCTAAGAGTATTGAGGTTGCATTTTCACCAAGTCAGCTTTTAGTGCCTCGATATTGAGGTGAAGTCCACAGTAGGCCCTCCCCTCTGAAACGTCCCACAGACGAGAGTTGAGAACAACGCTGTGTGGATCTTGCCTTGTGGGCTGTCGCCAAATCTTGCTGGGAAATTCAGTTTTGTTGCAAATAAGATATTAAGCTGCTTTACTCACATGTATGTGTGCACTGTTCTATGACCCATGGAAAGCCTTGCTCTTCCTTCCAACTGTCTTTGTTATTTTCAAAATAATGGAAAAAAAAAGAATTTAGTGTGTTGATTAAGCATTGTTTTTTGATGAAGAAAAATACCATTGAAGCAAAACAATGGCTTGCTCCAGAAAAATCAACATAATTGATTGGCATGCGGACTTTAAACGTGGTGACAATGATGGTGATTACATGAGACAACAGCAGAAAAATGCCCAAAATTATTTCGCAAAACCGCAAGGTAAAGGTGTAGGAGATAGCTGATATCGTGAAGATATGAAAGAAAGAACCATTTTACATCAATTCAGTCATCAGTCATCAGTACATACAGTCATCAGTCAATTGCTATGGAAATGGGTACTGCGTTTGCTCTCAGCGGGCCCCAAAACAACAACGTATTGACGATTCTGAGCAATAGAGCTGTTTAACTGAAATAAAAGGCAGGCAAGGTCGCGATCTTTTTATTTTGGGATGCTCATGGGACAGTTATTTCTCCTCAGTTTCTTTCCTTAAACTCATTTTCCTGTTTCACCTCCTGTATAGGGTTTCATTAGCACGAAAAGTAAAAAGGAGGAAGGGAAAAGCAAAAAAAAATATTCAGCAGCACTACTTTCTTCTACACCCTCTCACTAAAAACCCACGAGCTGCCACTGGCATGGGATATTGTCCATCGATTATCTCGAGAAAGGTAAAACTATCAATAGCAAATATTACATAGCATTATAGGTACGTTGGGGACGAGATCGCAAAAAAGGCCCCAAATGGACAAAAAAAAAGGGTGCTGTTTTACCAAGACAATGCACCGTGTCACAAATCGTTAGCTGCGACGACTAAATTGCTGGAATTGCACTTCGAATTGCTTCCTCATCCATTGTATTCTCCAGATCTGGCTCCCAGCGACTATTTCCTGTTCTCAGACCTCAAAAAATGGTTGCTGGAAAGAAATTTCGTTCCAATGAAAAGGTAATTGCCAAAACTGAAGGATATTTTGAAGGCATAGAGAAATCGTTCTATAAAAAGAATTATAGAATAAAGTCGAAAATTGCAAAAAAGCTTGTTTTATCTTGTGTTACTGTTGCTTAGGGTAGTGCCCAGATATTTGAAATTATTCACTGTATCGAAAATGTTATTTTGGTTAAATTAGTCATTATTAACTGTTTTAAATTAGACACCTTCATGCTTGCAATTAAAAGTTGATTATTTTTATTTAAAAATTGCGAAGTAATTCACAATACATACGTAGCAAATCCCAAATCAAAACAAGTATTCGCGAGGCGAACGAAATACGTGACGCGAGACATATCAAACGCTCCGTACCCGTCAAATCAGCGTTTAAAACAAATTACCGATATGCTCGGTCGCAGGGAATCTACGTCCAAAAAAAAAAACTCCGTAATTCTGGCAACCAACAAAACATATAACGCCAATGACCAGATAAATAGACCAACGATGTAAAAATTGTGGCGAGAGGATGGAATTGAACTGAACTAGAAAGAAACTGAATGGAAATAAGATATGGTGTTTTGCTCTGAAAAATTATTTACTGTGATAAATGCTGGAGGGCGACGCCCCAACGCCTAGCAGTACGTACGTACAGCAATAGCTACTGCTACGTATAGTTGGCGGAGATCTATATTTTACTCCCAGCATTTTTCCAATTTGACTGATAGTAAAAATATAGTCTAATGTGGAGCAGTTCACTCTCAAGGAGGTTTATTATTTCTTTCGTTAGGAGCGTTGGTCGTTGGTTTATTATTCTAGACAGTACTTTTCATATGTGGTATTTGGGAGACATATTTTACGGTAGTTATTACAATTGAGTTTATTCTCTTTCTCTTGAACTGTACAATCCTTACTTTCTATTTATGTGGTAACGTTTCTGTTCTCCAAGGTGGTTAACTACTTTCTCCAAAACATAACTTTGGTTGTTTGTTGTTGCACGCGTTTTGAAGGGACCTTCAAAAAGACCCTTTGCTCGCAGAACTCAGTTGACTGATGCTGGAGGAGCGTTGGTCGTTGGTTTATTATTCTAGACTGTACTTTTCATATGTGGTATTTGGGAGACATATTTTACGGTAGTTATTACAATTGAGTTTATTCTCTTTCTCCTGAACTATACAATCCTTACTTTCTATTTATGTGGTAACGTTTCTGTTCTCCAAGGTGGTTAACTACCTTCTCCAAAACATAACTTTGGTTGTTTGTTGTTGCATGCGTTTTGAAGGGACCTTCAAAAGGACCCTTTGCTCGCAGAACACAGTTGACTGATGCTGGAGGAGCGTTGGTCGTTGGTTTATTATTCTAGACTGTACTTTCCATATGTGGTATTTGGGAGACATATTTTACGGCAGTTATTACAATTGAGTTTATTCTCTTTCTCCTGAACTGTACAATCCTTACTTTCTATTTATGTGGTAACATTTCTGTTCTTCAAGGTGGTTAACTACTTTCTCCAAAACATAACTTTGGTTGTTTGTTGTTGCACGCGTTTTGATGGGACCTTCAAAAGGACCCTTTGCACGCAGAACGCAGTTGACTGATGCTGTCGTATAACACTTCCCACCAAACCCTTACCAAAACCGGATTATTATTCTACTTTCTCAATTTTATTAGCAGTTTACCGAGGGTCATGTGCGTAAATTCTGTCATTTTGGCAGTTGCATTTCTATTCAACAGTGAACAATTTTTCAGCTGTGAAAAGAATTTTCTTGTGCCCACTCTTTGCGTGCAGCTAATGTAGTTCCTTTGCTCTGGTGGATATTATGTAGAGTTGCCATTCATCGCTATCCGATAGATATTCGGTAAAGCTCAAGCCCTAGGTCATGTCCAATGACCCGCTACATAGTTTTCGGAGGAATTTTCATATCACGTGATGATTTTCTGTTTTCAGCGCTTTCACAGTTAGGGACATAATTTATGGTGTGTCTACGTAAAATAATATTTGAATGAAAATATATGAAATAAATGATACCGAAATATTTTTTAAAGAAATTGGTCAATACATTGCTATAAAAAGTTAAATTAATTATAACATTTCATTCTAGAATTCCGAATATACTTTTTGCACAACCCTTTTAAAGCAGAGATAGTTTTTCTGGGTACCGGGAATAAGTAATCAATATAATTTCATTGTTTGCATTCTTGGAAAGTTTAATTTTCCACACATCCGAACGTGGCTTCAAAGAGCCGACCCATACTTCGAATCAAGACAAACAGAAAACCGCGTTTGATAATTCTTCGTCCTTTCGGCCATCGATTCTTTCTACTAGTAATACTGCCGGCCACAAAAGCTCTTTGCGCTCGGTAGTAGGGACCTAGCTGAGACCACACGACGACAAACGTGCATTATTAAAGACTACATCAAGTTGGCCGACGGCTCGAGAGATTGTACTGGCTGATTACATGCCTGCTCGAGAGAGGGCAGCAAAGAATACGTAATGTGATATTGCGTTGTGCTGATATGGAGGATCGAACATTAAAAAGGATATAAACTTCTACTATTCTAAAATTCTGAATGGCAATTTTTATTGTTTACTTTTTACGCGGGCAGAAAAAATTCAATGCAGTATAATATTTGACGGATGGGTGATGGTAGAGTCATGGTTTGGTCTTTTGTATACAGGGTTTGTCCAATAAGAATCGGAACTGAAGTCATAAAAAACATTTATTGAAGAAATCTGTAAAGTAACTTAATTTTCAAAATATGACCCTCCTGCAACAATACACTGCGGTTTTTTACAGTGTTCATACACCCCATGGAAGTTCGCAACTGCAAGGCTAATCAAGCACTCCGTCAAAGCCTTTTGGACTACCTCAATCGTCCCGAAACGATGCCCTTTCAGGCTCCTCTTGATCTGAGGGAACACAAAAAAGTCTGCGGTAGCCACATCTGGACCATAAAATGGTTGGGGCAGCACTGCCATGTTGTGTTTGGCTAGTGTCTTCTTCGCAATTAGTGATGTGTGGTTGGGCGCGTTGTCTTGATGGAGCATCCAGATTCGGCGATTTCTCTTTTTTATTACATGAATTATGAAGGAGATGGAATAAAACTTTTTTGAGTAAAAACCTCTTTTATTTCTATTAAATAATCAGTCTAAATTAGAAAAAAAATACAATTACTATACTAGAAATTACTATACACCATCTTTCGTATGCGTTAAATTAAAAATACAATCATGTTTTGTAGAAATCTCTGAAGCAGTTTCGTTTCTTATTGTAGCATAAATAAACATGACATTTTTCACACTTGGTTAAAGAACGGGATTTTGAGCAGTTCCGGCATATTTGTCGATTTTTTTTTCGCCCACTTGGGGAAATGATCCACGTTATCAAAACGCGTAGTATCCAAAGGTAGGTCTTGATGTCTGACTGGACTTTTTCGTGACTTTTTGTGGGGTATCGGTGAATGGAACAAACTGAAGGGAGTGCCGATGATGATGAATCTGGTCACAACATTAGAACTGACGCCAAGATCAGGTGCATCTGAAGGATAGAAATTGCTTTCCTCTCCAGCAAAAATGTCAAAGTCATAGCTGAAGCCTTATTTTTGTAACTCCATTTATGCGGTTTTGCAGGATTTTACAGCATGATTTCTTGACGGCATTTGGTGGGAATTATTTGCTTATTCACTGCTAAAAATTCTTCCTTTGGCATCAACAGCAAACGATCGCGAATTTAATTCAAAAGACGTCTAACTTAAAAAGTTTATCATGACCATCTGTTCCACGGGGATTGAAGTTTTCGTTGTTTTTAAAATGTAATTTCTTCTTTACAGCGTCAAATTTGTAATATATCATGGTTTCGTAAACTTGCAACTGGCCTACACGTTTCGACCAATACATCCTAGTTGATGGCAACTTCACACAAGACATATAAATTATGATTCTAATAAATTGTTCCATTTCTTCTCTGTAATGTTTCCTGGCTTGTTGACATTGTCTTTGTCTGACATTGAGTTTGTCAACATTTTCTTGTCAAGAGATTTTATGTTATACTGCTCAACAATCATATTAATTAGATCATCCGTGAACAGAAAGTTGAAAATTTCTGGTGGTGTATCTGACTGTTTGATTGTTTCTGGTAAATTGAAATTTCTTTTGCATTTGAAGTTTTTTTCATCAAAAGCTTCAATTCTTAGATGGATGCTACAAGGTTTGTGTGGTCATATCAATAATTTAGCATCGGTTTTGCTGAATATCTTTTAGTTTTCGAGATATGATTTTTAGAAAATAGAACATTTTGCAAAAATTGCCTTCCCCGATCAGTTTTCTGCGAATATCTTAAGCACCGTTCAAGATACCAAACTGCGCTTTTTGATATTCGATTCCTCGTAATTTTCTCCATTGTGTGGCTTACTTTTATAAAAAATAGAGCGACTTTCGCTTTTCTGATGTTTTTTTATGGTAGCCCTTTAGAAAATTTGCCGATCAAATTGCAAAGCTTTAAAAAATCGCTTCCCAAACCACGCGCATCAATAATTTGTCACCCGTTTTGATTTATCTCTTTTGGTTTTTGCGATATGATTTTTTGAATAATGAAGGAAATTGAACATTTTGCAAAAATTGCATTCCCCGACCAGTTTTCTGCGAATATCTAGAAAACCGTTCGAGATATCAAACTGCGCTTTTCGCCATTTGATTCGCCGTAATTTTCTCCATCTTGTGGCTTACTTTCATAGAAATTAAGTGACTTTCGCTTTCCGGATGTTTTCCTGTGGTACCACCATTGAAAATTTTTCGATCAAATTGTAAATTTTAAAAAAATAGTATCGCTTCATTTTCGAATATTTGACGCCCCAAATCAAGCGCATGAATAATCTGGCATCCGTTTTGATTTATCTTTTTTAGTTTTCGAGATATGATTTATGAATATCGAAGAAAATCGAACATTTTGCAAAAATTGCATTCCCCGACCAGTTTTCTGCGAATATCTAGAAAACCGTTCGATATATCAATCTGCGCTTTTCGCCATTCGATTCCCCGTCATTTTCTACACATTGTGGCTTACTTTCATATAAATTGAGTGACTTTCGCTTTTCGGATGTTTACCTGTGGAACCCCCTTGGAACATTTTTTGATCAAATTTTCGGATATTTGACGGTCCAAACCACGCGGTCATATCATCATTATCAAATCTATCGCATTGGGATTCTGCCGTTTCTGATGTTTTCTTTGAAGAGCATGGAGAGAGTAAGGTTCGTATTCAGGGTCGGAGTCTGAGGTAAGATCATCCTTACTCAAGAAACCATCTCCAGGAATAGGATTGACATGTTTGGAAGTACCACAGAAGGATCCATTTCGATAAAGAACAAGAAGCAACCTTGAATGTATACGAAGCCATATTTGACAGACAGTGTTTTAACGGGAATGCATACAAATTTCGAAAGAAAGCCCAAAACTCAAAGAAAACAAGAAAAAACCTCAAAAACCTTGAATTTCTTCCTGAATATCCAAAGACAGTATTTTGAAATTATTGATTTTTTATTTATCCTTTTATGTTTTTTTTCCACTGATAAAAGTAGCTTTAATTTAACTGCACTTCAACGGTTGGGCACGCTGCACATAATCTGAAATAGTTTGACAGTTTGCCCTTTCCATAGAGAACAAAACATATTTTCCGTTACACGAAGAAAAAAAAAACCTTTAACATATTGAAAAAAAAAAGAAACTTTAACAGTCATATATGGCTTTGTATGCGGTAAAGGGTTAAGTACATTGTAAAAGTAAACTTTACAAGATACATATTTGGATTTTTCTTTACACTTTCCTGTGTATATAAGCAACAATCTGAACTAGAATAAAAGAATATATATATAAAACACATCCTTAAGGCATGAATAATATGGAACAAATATTTAAAAAATCGCATAAAACAGGAGTGTCCTGTCTTTTTGCCCCGGATCTTATCTGGAGAGTACTGATGTGAAATTTAAGAGTTGACGGTCAGAAGAAATAAACTATAAACTAAAGAGTTACAGACACATCATATAAACTGGGTGACAATGCCATATATTCGTCATTAAATAAACTATTTGGTTTGTCCGGTAAGGTGTGACTTTTTGATTAATCCAATATAATCTGATAAGCTTTTCATAAATAGTAAACGTTTTATAAATAATAAAATAAAACCATTTAAAATAGACAATAAGATAAAGTCAGTTTACAGCTTAATGAGGTCCTGTCTGAGCAGCTCATTACCGTCACTGCAACATGAAACAGCAGCAGAACCAGCAACAGTGCCGGAGACGAAGCAACAAGCTATAAGTTATGTTAAGCTCACCACCGGTCTAGCGTTAGCTTTAACGAACGAACGAGCCCCCAAGACAGTCACATATTATCCCGGTGGCTTTTAAGGGCTCGACGATGAACTTTTTTAAGGGATATTCCTTGTTACTTGTATTAGAAGAGTCCCTATGTTCAGGAGACGATCGTATAATGTCTAAACTGGGATGCTGTTATTTCTAGAATGTCAGGTTTACAATTTCGTTTTGTTTTGATTTGTTTTAGCAGTTTCGTGCACGAGATAAGAAAAGTTTTTTTGGGTCAAATAACGTTTAGATCTTATAAAAATTATATTGGGGTGGTTTTTTTACTTTAGTTTTTGTTTTTAATGGTAATATTAGGTTATCAACTTGACTTAGCATATTTTGATCTATTTATGAAAAAAATAATACGAATCTGCCTCACATTCTTAAACTTTCATCGCCTGAAAGGTGAACTGTCGAGTCGGTAATGTTATTGAGGCATCGTTTAACTTTCTTAAGCTATTTGAATCGGATATCAACCAGGTGAGGTTGCAGGGAAGTGTGAACAATACCCAGGGTACAAATCTCTTCACCCAATTCGGTGATCCTTTTCTGAGTTCTTTTTGCAGTGTGTGACCGGGGAATGCCCTGAAGCAAAATTATTTTCCTTGTTCTTTTGCCAGTGCCTTTTTTCTTCCAGCAGTTGCTACTGATCACGGTCAGGAGTGACCGTTCACCATATACATTACAACACCTTTTCTGGCGTGGATATTTCGTATTGCGGCACTGGTTAATGGTCAGCAGAGGCTCCACTTTTCGTCACAGGTTCAAAAAGTTCTTTTTCTTGAATCTGGACAGCAATGACATAATATCAAAGCGCCTATTCTTATTTTCAGCTTTGAGTTCACCGACATTGTCTGTCGATGAGTAGCTGTGTTTGCTACATCTTTTGATGTTCTTTCTGCTGCATCAACCAGATTCATTGCAGGCGGCATTCATTGCAAAATTCATTATCCATGAAACAGCTTTACATATTCTTTATCGGGAAACTAAAGAAAGGCGGCATATAATTTCCGGCAAGAGCCATAGTTAACATAGTTCCACGTTCTTGTGCAGTAGATTGACCTACTTTTTTCGTACCTTTTAACGAGATAACTTTTCCGATTTTTGTTGAAACTATCGAAAAACCAGACTCGTCCATATTCGACATGGATTAGGCCTCAAAACTGCACAAATCAAAAAGCACACTAAAATGATCGAAACATTGGTCGTGGTTATTTTCCTTGCAAAAGGCCTTGATTAGGTTGAGAAAGAAGGTGTTTTGTGCCGCAGCTTGAAGCCGTAGTACCAAGATTTTCCAGATGTCATTAGTATCCCATGATACTGGGTATTCGATATTTAGTTTGTGCGCAAATTCGTAGGCGAATTGTTTTAATTCGGTTAGGCTTAAGCCGTAATAGATATGACAGCATCGCATAAGATATTCGACCAAAGCTATTTCTTGCTCGTCATTGAACATCTATGGAATCAAAAAACAAAAATATGAAAAATTTGTGATTAAAATGAATAAAAAAATGTCGTACCATCTTTGGCGTCGAATACGATGCAATACGGCGAAATATAGGCATCAACTCTTCATAAGACATATTTGAAATGTCAAGAACTTTATTCAACTTTGCGATATAGCGCGACGAACTAGGTTTGCTCAATTTGTAGGCACGAGCAGTGAGTCTGATACTCTTCTTTTCGATGTTCATATTTTTTAGCTCTCGAAGTAACGAGTCAAAATCAGAAACACCATGGTGTTTCTTGATCTAGTTAGTTTTGTTTCTCTAGTTTGATCTAGTTTGTTTGAGTTGTTTCTTGTTTAGTGATCATGATCAGGTGTTCTTGCTTTCCGCCTTGTTATTTTTACGTTTTGTGTATTCAAAATTCAAGAAATAGTTTATTTGTTTTTTTGTAACTACCTTTTACTTTTATTTTTGTTTTACCACTTTTCTTCCTGAACTTTTTTGTTTTATTCTTTGCTTTTGTTTGATTATTGTTTTTTGTTTTTACTTTTTCACTGGCAAAAATTGAACTGGCGCCAGAGCGGCAGTGAGGCTTTTTATATACCCCCAGCTGGCCGTGAAGAAATGTCCAGTGGTGGGGATAGAATATCTCGAAGCTTCGATTTGTTTACGATTTTGGAATGGTCTCTAAATATTTCAAATGTTATTGATTCTATCGAATAATCTAGATTCATTCTAGATATTCTAGACCATTCGAGCTAATTCTAGAAAATTCGATATAATTTAATGGAATATTGTAGAAGATTCGAGAAAACATGAGAACACTTAGTGTCCCAATCTACGTTCCTTAACTGTCCCAGCTTACATACTTTGTGGTCATTTTGAAATGGCATGAAATATTTCCCCTATGCAAGATATGTTCGAAATTTATTTAGGACTATAAAAGAGACAAAAACTATGGTACAAATGTTATATCAAGTATATATGTATCAAGTACCAATGTTATTCAAGCAATTGGGGTCTTATTCTCGCCATTGTCTGTGTTATGTTGGTTTCCAAGGTTTCAATAGTTGCTGGTTTATAGGTATAGATGAAATATTTAACGTAACCCTAAAGAAAATAATCTGATGGCGTTAAATCACATGACTTTGGTGGATAATTAACATGTCCTTTCCTGGAAATAATCTTTCTCACAGAAT
Organism: Cosmopolites sordidus; assembly: GCA_031761425.1. Taxonomy (NCBI): domain Eukaryota; kingdom Metazoa; phylum Arthropoda; class Insecta; order Coleoptera; family Curculionidae; genus Cosmopolites; species Cosmopolites sordidus. The sequence goes on from JARFXV010000619.1 coordinate 290,402, forward strand.
TGTTCCTTTAATAAATCGATTGTTGCATATGACATGAGGAACCATATCTCCTTTAGATCAAATTGTTCATCTAGTCGAATAATGAAGCCCAACTTCCTTCGAACAGCGACGAATTGATAAATTAGGATCTTCATCAACTCTGCTAGCAAAAGCGGCAATATTTTCTTGGGAAAGTTCAATTTTTTGTCTCGTTTTTGTTTTAATATCGAGCAACGTGAAATGCGTTCGAAATTTGTCGATGATTCGTCGAATACATTGCTCGGTTATATGCACCATAACATTGACGAAGCGCTCTATAACTTTGATACACAGAACGCTGATTTTGATAACAAACTTCGACAATTATTAAACGTTGCTCTGATGTTAAAGGTTTGATTTTTCAAATTATACTGCCAGAATAATTTTTACATTAGAGGCGCACAAACTCACAGTTTGTTTAACAGCGACCCATTTCGGAAGTTCCCTTTCAATTCATGACAAAAAACCCTAAACTTGCTGAGTTATAAGTAAACAGTGCATTCCTAAATCGTCATTAAATATATCTACTAAAATTTTCCCCGACGAAAAAGAAATATAACGAAACCGAGCTCGGATGGAAAATATTTGGGTCGCAATAGAATTTTCCGTTGAAACATAACTCGAATATCTCTTGCGTCTTGGAGGGTTGTTTATTTTTCAGTTAGTGACAGTTTTAAAGGCGCAGTCAGTCGGTCGGCGAATTTACATATTTGGAGGGATCCCGTGTTTGTCGGAGGCAAAATGTCGAAACATTCGAGGATTCTGTGCGGTGTTTTAACTTATTCAAGAAATATTTTGCGGATGTTGAAAGGAAATAGTTTAGACAAAAAACCTTTGGTTCTCTTCAAATATACCGGGGAACAAGAAAAAGTGGTACTCTATGGCATATCTTGAGCACAAAAAATATATGCGATTGCAGAGCATATCGTTAAGTCTAATATCTTATGTCATTTTGTTACTAAGGTAGTACCTTTCTATACTGATGAATGATGAGTTAGTGTCATCTTTTGTGTAAGTCTTGTGTGGTAAATAAGTCGAGTTTCGAGCCAAATAGGGAGTATTTGCGGTACTTACTACTTTTCTGGTTCAGTTAAAAGAAAAACGCGACTGAAAGTCGTCGTATGCTTGTGGAAACTTACGGTGACAATGGGCAATTGCAAATGACAATTATGTGCGTTGGTTTAGACCAAAGGTCTCAAAACTACGGCCCGCGGGCCAAATCCGGCCCTCCAGTGTCATCAATCCGGCCCGCGGCTGCTAATGGGTTATTGTTGTTGTGATAAGTTGGATAAATAAACACAGAATAATAATAACTCTGTTTTATTTACTTGCTGGATAAAGCTTAATGACAAGTGTAATACGCAAAAAATTTAACTTAAGCTTTATAACTAACAAATAATTGAAATGAATCCTACTAAATTATAAACTAGTGAACATACCGCGGTTTCACCCTCGGTAGTTATGTTGGAATATCGATGTTTGGAATGTATATATCCTGAATCAGGGTCATATCCTGAAAATCCCTCAGGAACGGAAAAGCTAAATTAACGGAAATGAAACCGCGGAGTGTCCACTTGTAAAAAAATACTAATGAGATTTATGTAATTGTGATTTTCCACTGACAATAGTTTGTAGTTGTGGACCAATTTTACTTGTACCAATTATTAAAATAGGTTTAAGATCCTCGTCGGTTAACTTAGATCGGTAAACATTCTTTGTGTACTTCATTTTGGAGAATGTTTTCTCACATAAGTAAGTAGTACCAAAAACAGGAAACAGTCCACAAGCAAATTTATGCAAATTATCAAATTGTACCAGTGGCCGCTTTTTCAAGACTCTTATAAAATTCCAACAAAGATGAGTTTTGATATTTGTTCTTAATTATATCACTGCACTGTAAATCAATAATTTCCAGTTGAAGTTCCGGGGCTAGGTTTTCAATGTCGGTATCAAAAGGATTTTGAAAAATCTTAGTCTCAGTAGTGTGGCTGAATATTTTACATGTTTTAAAATGTGTGAAGCATTTTTTACGTTATTGTGACTGAAACAGTATTATTTTCTGCCGGAACGATTTAATATTAATGTATAAGTCAGGGAGAAGCTGGTTTTCAACTTGCAATTTGAAATTCAGTTCGTTCATATGTTCACAGCCATTCGCTATTTTGTAATTCGGTAAGAGGGCGATGTTTTTCATTCAAAAAAATTTCGATCTTGAAATTCAAAAAGTCCTGAAGGACTTTTCCGCAACTAAGCCAGCGTACGGCAGTATGATATGGTAACTCATTTTCTCCAATCTCTTTGATAAACTTACCGAACTACCGGCGATTCAGCCCAGTGGATCTGATGAAATTAACAACATATAACTGGTTTTAGAACTTCAGACATATCCAAACATTTTCCGCACAAGGACTGTTGATGAATGATACAATGTAAGACTAATGATTTTGAATCACTATTATTTTCTACAGCCTTTGACACAAGTGCAACCACTCCTTTATTTATACCACACATGTTTTTGCCTTCGTCAGTTGTAATAGATTTCAAGTTTTTCCATCAAAGGTTGTTCTTATTCATGGCATTTTCAACTCCTTTAAAAATATCTTCCCCAGTACTCGTGCCGTCATTCGTGTTATCAATATCAAGAAGTTCTTCATACACTTCGTAGCTTTTATCTACTCCTCGAATAAAAATCAACACCTAAGAAATATATCTGACACTGACACAAAGCTTTTTTGCATCGGATTCTGACTGGAGATGAAAAATTGATATGTTTCCAGAGCCCAAAACGCAGAAAATCACGGGTTGACCCAGGACAACCATCAACAATGACCGCAAGTATTTTTTATTTGGTTCGAAACTCGATATATTTACGACACGAAAAAAAATTAACAGTTACTTGAAATCGTTTAAGCAAGCATCAATGGTTTTTTGAAAGGTACTGTCGTAGCAACAAAAGTGTGTTGAATGGCAATGTGACTATGTTGAAAAATAAAGGAAAACAGAAAAATCTTCTGCGCTCTTTGCCTATTACTAACCTTAAATTATAAATATACAGAGTGTCCCAATAGTGCGATATCGGTTGATATCTTAATAATGGCTAGAGGTAGAGAATAAGTTTAATTATTAGAGTTATACAACTAAATAGGCAGCATAATTTAAAATTAAATCTATTTATACACTGTGGCGGGATACAGTTTTTTTTTTATTGAACATCCTATATGTTCATCCATTTTTACATTCCGCTATTAATTCTAAACATATTTTTTAAAAAATGTCATCTACCTAAACCCAATGGTTTTGATCGATATTCGCCGATATAAATTTGCAAAAAATATCGGAGTTGCAGACTTTATTTTGTTGTTTCATATATAATTTATTTTTTGATGTAGGATTATCATTTTTGGTAGGAATAATAATGAAACTATGACTTAACTTTTAATGCAAACAAAATTTGTCTACGTTATACAAATATACCTATACACAAAATACTTCTATTTTTCTTAAACATGTCCTATGCCTATCAGTCACAATTTATAAGATTCTTACATTTTTGCTTTTAATATTACGGTTTAAATGGAATTCACCTTAGGCGTTTTAGTAATAACGCCATAAAATCCCATTCAAATGGCAAACATTGTTCTAGTATAACTTTTAAACAGTTTTTATATGATACAGAAAAAAAGAGTGTACTTCTTTCAGAATTAAATAGGAAAAACTATTTCTATGCCCTTTTATTTTGACTATCGGAAATAAATGTGAATATCCAATTACAACTTAAAGTACGCAGATAGCCTAGACGCCCTTGACAATCATGGCGTAGAAACAAATGAACCAAACCAAATTGTGTAGTACGGTGATTATTAGAAGAGAAAGTAGAACGAAAATATTTTTCTAGTGAGGAATTGATAAACATGATCTACGTTTTGGGCGTAAGTGATCAAGCAAATAGAATTTATACGCAAATATTCTCTAATGCCGAACGTCATTCTAATGCATTAGCGTTTATACGACTAAAAGAGCGATTTGAATGAACTGGATATGTCGATTACGAAAAATACTTGGAAACGCAGAAAAGAGCTATGAGTCTAGAAATGAGCCAAAGAAAACAAAAAAATATTTAGTTCTTCAATCTGTAATTAAAAATCCGCATATTTCATGCAGGCAGATAGAAAACGAGGTAGGTGTTAAAAATCCTCAGCAAAAAGAATAACTAGGAAATATAAATTTCATCTGTATCATATACAATTGGTCCAAGAATTAAATCAAAATGATTGCGATCAAAGGTTGGAACAGATATATTGAACATTTAATTGAATTATTGTACTGTCTTACTAAAAACTAAATATTTATGACGTTTTGTTTACTATAATAATAGCTTTGCGCAGTGGCATTATCGTAACCGATGAGGTTTATTCCGAGGTGCGATTATTGCTGGGAGACGCTAAGTGATTTTTTTCTTTAAATTACTATTGGTTAAGGCGACACCCCCCTCCTCGTGGGCTCCTAGCGGAAACGAAGGACTGGCAATTAGTCGTTTGGTTTTTAGAAAGGGGTTGGGGAACCCCTTTCACAAGGGCGGGCCGGTGGGTCTGTCAAGGCTCCGGTCGGACCGGCTTTTCGCCGCGTGGCTGACCAGCCAGGGTGATGGAATCCGAGGGATTCAAACAAAAGAGACCGAGAGATTTATCCAGAGGCGTGGACTCAGAGGAGGACAGCGATCCAGGTCCTCAAGGCAAAAGAGCGAGGGAATTAGCTCCGAGAAAAACCATCAAACCGTCAAAGATCTGATTCGCAAACTAGAGGTCATGCTCGAACAGGTTGAAGACAGGAACAAAAAGAAAAAAATGCAGAAGCAAACCAAACTCATTCTTGGAAAGATAGACGAGATGAAACTCCAAACAATTGAAATCATTGAAACGAAGCCGACGGTCGAGGTCGACTTGACCGAAATAAAACAGTTGATTAATCAACAGAATGATAAAATCCTGTAGCAGAACAGGAAGATAGAGGAAGCGGTATCCTGCAGGCGGGAACTTACTTACGTGGGCGCGGCGGCCGCAACAACTAACGCGGTTAAAGTAACCGGCATCAAAAAACCGATGCCGGTGACCAAGACTTATAAGATCCAGCTGTCAAAAAAGGTCGATGGCAAAGAAGTGCCAGGTGAAGAACTCAAGAAACTGGCAATGTGTAAGATAAATCCCAGCAGGATCGGGATTAAGCCAACTAGGATATATGCTACCCGAAACAACAAGGTCATCATAGAGTCCACCTCCAATGACTTGGAAAAAATTTCTGGCTCCAAAACCATTAAAGGTTTAGACATAACGGTAGCGCCGCTGGGTAAGTTTAAGCCGAGGATGACGATATTTAATGTTCCTTCCGATATCGAGAAGAACTATCTCAAACAGGAAATAGAAGAGCAGAATTTCTCACACAATGGCACCGAAAAAGAGATGGACATCAACCCGATTTTCAAGTTCGGGCCCAGAGACAAACACTATGTTCATTGGGTTATCGAGGTCGATGTCAGGACAAGATCAGATCTATTAAAAAAGGGCACAATTTATTTGGGATGGCACTCCTGCCGGGTGGAAGATCGTGTAGAGATAACTATGGTGCTACAAATGCCAGGGATTTGGCCATACCTCTAACAATTGCAATAATGAGACTGCTTGCGGGCACTGTGCCGGCAAGCATGACTCAAGGAACTGTCCCAACAAAGGCAAACCAGAACTGCACCAGTGCATCCTTTGGTTGAATGCTAAGGATTCGAACACTAAACACCGACCCAGGGACTCTAAATGCTTGGTATTCAAGCGCAGAATGGAAACGTTTGTGGCCAATATCGACTTCGACGACAGCAATGAGTAGGAAGAACTATATAAGAATCGGACAACAGAATCTTCATCATAGCTATGCCGCAACCCTGGATTGCCTAACATCGGCGGTTGACAGGAACATTGATTTATTACTGCTCCAGGAGCCGTATGTATGGTCGAGGGGTGGTCAATATACACTTCCGGGATTGGGAAGATCGGGACTTGTGGCGGAATAGGGCTGCTTTATGACAGGACAGGCTTTATGGTCTCAGGCTGTCCCAATTCACAGACGAGTATGTAGCTACTGCCAATATCTCAATAAAAAGCAGCAAGTTAACGGTCTGCAGTGCTTACTGGTCTCCGGCCAGGAATTTTGAGCTTCAGCTTCAACTCAATAAAATCAGACTCATCTCTGGTGCTTTTAGACTTAGCCCTATATTATGGGCGATCGATTCTAACGCACATCATCACATGTGGTACTCACATGACATTAATGAGAGGGGAGAGGTCTTGGCGGAATTTCTGGCAACGGAAGGCCTGAGTACATTCAATGTAAGCAAGAGCATCACATCCTTCAGTAGCCCTTTGGGGGACATCAATATAGACTTGACTGTGGGGAATTATAAAACTGTCAACAGAATAGACAATTGGGATATCCTGGAAGATTCTCTGAGCGACCACAGACTGAGCACCTTTCACTGGCTATTAAACTACGATATCGATCAAATAATCTTTAAATCTAGCTTAACTAGGATCGATGCCGGGAAAGCTATGGATATGGCAATCCCCGGATTGGCCAAAATAGAGAGATCACTATGGGAACCATCAACGGCCCATATAGATTCGAGAATACGGCAGCTGGAGGATCTTCTCAGGAACATCACTGAAGCCGCAGTCCCGCAAAGAAGGGTCTATCCCTCGAAACCGATCTGGTGGAATGACCAGATTAACAATCTCAAGAAAGAATGCTTTAGGCTCAGAAGAACCTACCAAAGAGAGGTCAGCACGGAGGATCGTGCAAGGGTAAGGTCAAGCTACTTGGCAGCTGCGAAGAGGCTGCGCTCGGCTATCAGCAAGGCCAAAAATGAATCATGGAGCACTTTCGTCACGGAACAACTAAAGAAAGATCCGTGGAGCATCCCTTATAAGTTGGCTTCTGGAAAAATTAAAGGTAGGGGCAATGTCATAAGCTCCATCAAGACAGGATTTAACGATCAAGCAAGGCCCACGGACTTTAACGAAATAGCCGAGTCGATTTTAAACGAGTTTGTCTTGAGAGACGATTTGACACAAGATTCACCGGAGCAAGCTCTGAGAAGGATGACCGCGGAAGATTGCGACGAGCCGAAAGGAACTGTTGAACACCTAACAAGGGAGGAGGTGGAAGATTATCTGATTGGCATCGACGTCAGGAAAGCCCCTGGGCCTGATGGCATCCCGGGCATAACGATCAGAACGCTGGCGGTGGTCATTTCGGACCTGCTCTGCAGGATCTTTAATGACTGCCTTTTGTTATCTTACTTTCCGATCAGATGGAAAGAAGGAGTTATCATAACCATCCCTAAATTCGGCAAAAACCCGGAGGAGCTAAGCTCTATTAGACCAATCATCCTCCTACCCATTTTGGGAAAGGCTCTGGAATTTTTCATAAGAAAGCAACTCTTGTTCTATTCGGAAGAAGAGCACTTTCATCATCACAACCAGTTTGGCTTTGTGAAGGGAAAGGGCACCGAGCAAGCATTAAGTAAATTCACCGGCTTAATTAAGAACAGTAATAACAGATACACCGCGGCCATCCTGTTAGATATTAAGGGCGCTTTCAACAACGTATGGTGGCCGTCCATACTTCATGCTGTCAAGCCGGAAATACTACCTGGCCACTTGTTCCATCTTATCGTTTCTTATTTTAAAGATAGACACGTCAAATTGGATATCGGACCCGATTCGGCTAGATCCGTTATGAGCAAGGGTTGCCCCCAGGGCTCCAAATTGGGCCCTAATATTTGGAATCTGATGGTGGACGACCTCTTGATTGAGTTTGACGTCCACCCAGACATGGAGTTCATAGCGTTCGCGGACGATCTAGCGATAGTCGTAGGGGGCAACAGTCAGCCTGCTTTGGAACTGCTAATGAACCAAGCATTAGCGGTGGTGGACTTATAGGCGAGAAAGAACAAGATCGAGATTTCAACTGAAAAGTCCTGCTATCTCACGTTCGGAAGGAAGCTAACGAGGAACCCCACGGTGAAGATTGGCCTCAAAAATATTAAAAGATCAAATCAAGCCAAATACTTAGGCATTCTGGTGGACGACAAGTTGTCGTTCACAGCTCACATCAAAAGCATCTGCGTCAAGGGCAAAAACTTATTTCAAACCCTGAAAAGATCGCTGAGCCGAGTCTATGCGGTTCCCGCAGATTCATTGCGGACTATTTTCTATGGGGCGGTGATTCCGATACTATCATATGGGCTACAACTATTCGAGGATAGAATTTCCCACGCCAGGAACTTACACCAGCTTGAATCCCTGAAAGGGACCATTTCTCGTACCATACTGGGGGCTTATACTACTACGTCAACGGCGGCGGCTTCTGTTCTGGCAAAGATTCCTCCGATCGAAGATTTACTGTTCGAGATCTCTGATCTGAGAACCCACAGAAGAGGTGCACAGGTCAACAGGTATGAAAGGGTCATCCCTGGAATACCGAGTTTGCCCAAGAAAAGAATTAAGGAAGAACTTCGTAACAGAACTTTAAATAGGTGGCAAGAAAATTGGGTTTCTGGCTCGACTGGAAGAACGACCTTCGGCTTCGTTCCGGACATCATTGCGTTTCAGGGAGTGCACACGAACTTCAACAGGAAGAGCGTTCAACTGTTGACCGGACATGGGCAGTTCAGGTCGCATTACGTCAGAATCGGAAGATTGGACGATGCAAGATGTTTGGCATGTAACGAAACAGACGACCCGGAACACAGAATATTCAGATGTTCAACTTTCATCCAGCAACGGGAAGAACTCAGGAACCGTTTGGGACCAGGATGGCCACTTATTGGCGAAGCTTGCACAACTGGATGAGATCAGTCTGCTGGGAGGCTTCGTGGCGGAAAGACTGGAGTAATCCGGCTGTTAGAGGGATTTTTGTTTTTCATTCTAGAAAAATTTTTCAGTTCAGGTCAGTTAGTTTGTATACTTTATGTCTTTAAGCTAGAAAGATACCAGTTAATTTTATATTCTTTATTTTAGTTAGGAAATTTACTTAATTCATTATATGTTAACTTAGTTCTCTCTTAAGATTTGTATTTTCGCTGGACGATTTTGGATTGGCATTGCGTAGAGATCAAAATTTTTTAGAGCACATTAAACTTGAACATAGATTTAGTTTTCAAGGGGCACTCAGGAAAGGTTATTGGTACTTCCCGGACCACGGTCCATCTTGTGGGATCCGCCCTCAACCTTTTTGTTTAGCAGTACCAATCGAAGAATCGGATAGCACTATTATTTGTCTTTAATAAATAAAGTAACTAGCAGAACAAGAAGAAGCAAATTTTCTTTTAAGATTACCTCGTTCAAGGTCCGATCTCTTTGTTAAACTTTTAGCCGTAATACTGTCAATTAATAATTCATTAATTAATAAGCATAGACCAAGAGGGGCACCGTCTGGCCCTGAAGGGGACAGACGGTGCCCCTCTTGGTCTAAGCTAAAGCTAAGCTAAGCTAAAGCCTAAGGGAAATTCCAATAAAAACGAAATATTAAAAACAAAAATGTTAAAATCTCGGAAATTATGACAGATAGGTATAGCATATGTTTAACAGGAATAACAGTATTTTGTCTTAGGAATATTGCAAAATGAAAAAATATTAGACATTCAAAAAAATTGAGATATGATGTTTTGATTTTTTATTTGCAATTGTCTCAGTTATCCTGGATACCCTGTATAATGTAGACAAATGTTGTGCCTATTAGAGGTTAAATCATAGTTTCATTAATATCCTGAAATCCTATTAATATCCTGATCCTAAAATACAGTCTGCAATTTCGAAATTTTTCTCAAAATGGCGGATATCGGTAGTATCATTAGGCTTAGGTATAGAACATGTTTCACGAAATATGTTTAGAATTAATAGCAGAATATCAAAATGGATGAACATATACGGTATTCGATAAGAAAAAACAAAACTATACCCCGTCACGGTTTTGTGTGACACCCTGTATAAACAAAATTAATATCAAATTATGCAGCCTATTTAGTTGTACAACTTTTGTACTTAAACTTTTTCTCTATCCCCAGCCATTATCAAAATATCAACCGATATCGCACTATTCGGACACTCTGTATATTGTTTAATAAAATATTTTTTGTTTAAATTTGCACTTTATTATTACTTTTGTGTCCTTTTAATTTTTGCAACTTTTTTCGGTCTTTCTTTTTGTCGTAGCGTGGTCGTAGTCACGTTGTTTCCATTTTTCCTCTTTTTAAAATATATTTTTCAAACTCTTTCAAACAGATACAACAATACATAATAAATCGTTACACCCACAACAACATGTACACACCTACCACAATTTGTATACAGACTGATCAATATTCCTTTATCAAACGCAGATTTTTAATCATCATTAAGCAAATTGCGCTAAATAATGATTATTCAGAGAGAATCATAGATAACATTCATCTATAAAGAAAACTCCTGTATATATAAAGAAAATACATAAAGAAAAATACTGTTCATTCCAGACAATAACATATTTTTGAAAATATTGAAAAAAAATGTTAAAAAAAATAATGTAAATGTTTACAAAAAATGGATTTCCCCACTATCATGTATATATGTTTTATGGTATTATTAGGTCGATAGACACTTTAGGTTGTAATTACTTTTTGCACTGTTAGTTTAGTACAGTTTGTATTTGAAAAAGACACTGTGTGACGAAACAATTGTTATACATACAATTTTAAATATAGTGAAAATTTTTAGATATTAATCTTTGCTTATTTATTTAAAATTAATTTCCATCAAGCATCGGCTACGTGAGTTTAATTTAGTAATGTAAAAATAACCTTTAAAACGAATAAAAGTTTTGGAAAATTAAAAAAAAAATGCAAAGCATATAGGCAAATAGGTAAAGAGATTAGTCGGGGATATATAAATATTGTGGGTCATGTTCGAAAACGCATATATGACAAACAGGCAGATTTTTCAAGAAGAGAATTTAAGAACATGAAAGAACTTGAAGAGATTTACCACTAAACACCAAAACGCTTTTGTGAACTTCTCCACGCACGTTTCGCTAACCATGTTAGCATCATCAGGAGATGATTTAATCTAATTCTATAACTAAGCTATGTTCTATTTATATGAAAACCATACCTAACGAAGCGTGTAAAAATCATGAACCGTGAAGTGTACTAAGCCTGACATTCATAATTGAAAAAGTTGACTGAAAGAAATCGGTCCTTTATCTCGGTTCATGATTTTCTTATATTTTTCTATTTGAATGCTTTCATATGCATGCAAAACCCTATTATTATTAACACTTTTAATTAGTCTTAAATTACTAATATCTATACTGTGGTCATGTTCGATTGCATGTTGGGTAACACAAGATTTTTCATTTCTCCCATATCTAATGTGGGCAATATGTTCTTTATATCTTGTCAATATGGATCTTTTTGTTTGCTCAATATACCTTCGATCACAGTCTTGACAGCTAATTTCGTAAATCCCCGACTTTTCATGTTGCTCTACTTTATCCTTTGGGACGTTTCATCGTTGTTTTCGAGTGTCCCGATTCCACATACCTTGAAATACCTGAGGGAGTTACTGGAGTTAAACGGTTTTGAATAACAAGAGTGTTTCTGAGTACATCTCGTTAACAAGATTATGTATGAAGCAAAATTGTTTTCAGCTTAATAACAGGTTTTATGAATAACAAGAAGGAACGGCAATGGGCACTCCTCTGTGACCGTTCTTAGTCAACTTATTTATGAGTAAATTTGAAACCGAGGCAAAAGATGAATTCAGTTACTTTCCGAAGGTATGGTTAAGATATGTGGATGATATTTTTGCCATTTTCGATTCGAAAAATGAAAATTTAGATGATTTTATTAAGAACCTAAATAGTAAATCTCAAAATATAATATTTACGCATAAACTCGAAAACAACGATAGTTTACCATTTCTGGATGTGTTAGTCAGTAGAAATAATATAATTAGGTTAGATTTTGATATTTTCAGAAAAACCACCACCACTTCGAGATACATTCCTAATGATTCAAATCATAGCTTCCAAAATAAGATGGCTAGTTTAATTTTTATGGTAAATAGATTAATTAATTTTCCTTCAAATAAAGATAATTAAAACAAAGAATTAAAACATTGTAGATAAACTAATTAGAAAACATAAGTTCAGGCAATTACTGAAAGAATCTTCGACTTTTTAAAAGGATCAGAACACAAGGAAATTCATGGTAATACCATTTGATGCCCAATTAACAAGAGGACTAGACAAAATTTTGAAAAAAGTGGACATTAAGGTTGTGTACAAACCATATAATAAATTAAGAGAAGTTCTGGGTAATCCAAAGGATAAAGTAGAGCAGTATAAAAAGTCGGGGATTTACGAAATTAGTTTTCAAGACTGTGATCGAAGGTATATTGGGCAAACAAAAAGATCCATATTGACAAGATATAAAGAACATATTGCCCACATTAGATATGGGAGAAATGAAAAATCTTGTGTTGCCCAACATGCAATCGAACATGACCATAGTATAGATATTAGTAAATTAAGACTAATTAAAAGTGTTAATAATAATAGGGCTTTGGATGCATATGAAAGCATTCAAATAGAAAAATGTAAGAAAATCATGAACCGAGATAAAGAACCGATTCTTTTCAGTCAACTTTTTCAATTTGAATGTAAGGCTTGGTACACTTCACGGTTCATGATTTTTACACGCTTCGTTAGGTATGGTTTTCATATAAATAGAACATAGCTTAGTTTTAGAATTAGATTAAATCATCTCCTGATAATGCTAACATGGTTAGCGAAACGTGCGTCGAGCAGTTCAAAAAAGCGTTTTGGTGTTTAGTGGTAAATCTCTTCAAGTTTAGTATTTCACACCAAAGGTTCCAACAGAAGAATTGAACATGAAAGAAGTTTTCTCAATCAGAAACAAAATTCTACCTATACCTCACATCCGTTAAACAAAAACCATTGTTTTAACAGTGACTTTAAAATACTACATGTTGAAAACAAAAGCAAAAAACTAAACCATCTGGACAGTTTCGAAAAAAAACGGTCTCAAAGATGCAAAAATCCTTCTGAATGATCAAATAGACCCGAACAAATCCCCACTATTGAATTTGTTTATTGATTTCTAAAAATATATATTTCATTGTAGTAAAAGTTTCTATACTCATTATTAGTTTCTATACTTTCTATACTCAGTATTTATACTCATTTTAATATCGAAAATAGTAATTTCTGAAGAAGCTACAGCACAGCGTTAGCGAAATGCATTAAAAAGTAATAATAAAGTGGAAGTTTAGACAAAAATACTTTCATTAAACATTTATAATGAATTTCCAAATCATGCATTTGAAGTTGTTCGTTGTCGACTTATTTGACAGATTTAAAGAAAAAATACTCTAGGTAGAACGTGACTGGTACCTACGCTACAACAAAAAAGAAAGACCGGAAGAAGCATATTTCCCCGCAAAATTCGCATTGAACGTTACAGATTAGGGTGCCTAACATCGCAGTTCAACCCCTAAACTATTTCCACCCCCGGTCTAAATGAAACTCCAATCGGCCCATTCAGTTTAAATTCGCCGCAAAACGACATGCCGGCATCCGTGGAACGCAGAAAAGTGGCTCCAACTGGGGAAAAATTGTTTAAAAGGGAATAGATATTGCCTTTCAGAATCCAATGCGGATCGTCCCTTTAACCTGTTTTATTTTCAAACAAACGTACTGCACGAGATAGTTGTTTTTTATAAGCTCTAGTTTAAATTTAGTCATCTGAAGGGTGTTATATAAGATCGCAAAATATGAAATTGCGCGCTATTTTTGCTGTCATGATTCATTAGGTCAAGAATTGTGACAGACCGATAAGAGATAGATAAGAGAGAAACATGGAGCGCTACAGTATACATCAACGCGTCATTATTGTTAAACATTGCTATGAAAATTGTGAAAGTTTGGTTGGTACGATTTGTAAAGTGCGTCCGATTTTCGGTAGAAATAATATTCCAAATTTATCAACTGTGAAGAGAATCATCGAAAAATTTGAAAGTACTGGTTTAGTTATTGAGCTCTTCACCGTATTCTCACTAAAGATTTGCACCTCGATGCAACAGAACATGCACAGCAGGGTGGTTCAAAAATTATATTTTTTTTTAACTCTTACCCTCTCAAATGTTTATATTTGATGAGAAAAAAAACCTCATCAAACAGGGGCTCAACTCTAAGAGGTCGCTATTTTCATTTTAGTTTCCTATTCATTTACCATGGGCATTTTTATTTTCATTGAAATTATACTTAATCATTTACATTTTTAGCAAATAACGATTATATATTCAGACAGCTGACCCTTTGAGCTTTTCAAAACTGTATAATAACGCATGATAGAGCAGAACGCATGTCATCATTCAGCCATTGTCGATCCACTGCAGGATGAAGGCCTCCCCTGTATGCTTCTAACTCGCGCGGTCCTCAGCTTTCCTTTGCCATTGGGGTCCAATATACATGACGATGTCATCGATCAATCGTGCTTTAAATCTTCTTCGTGGACGTTTACGATCAAGCGGTATCCATTCCAGGATAGCTTTGGTCCATCTGCCGTCGCATCGTCTCGCTATAGGGCCTGCCCACTTCCATTTCAATTCCTTCACCTTTACAATGATGTCACATACTTTCTCCGTTCTCTGATCCATGTGTAGGTCTTTTTGCCCCGCTTTGTAGTGCCAAGCATTCTCCTCTGTGTAACCCGAAGTCTTTGAATTGATTGTGATGTGAGTGTCCATGTTTCATTTCTGAATGTCAGAACAGGCAGCAGGTACTGATTAAAAACTTTTTTCTTCAGACAAACTGGGAGTTTGTTCTTAAACACTATGTTGAGCACTTCCCGGGCGGTATCATCCTCCACTGAAATCCTATACCCAAGATATATGTAGTGGTCCACCACTTCGAAATCACTTCCTAAAATAGATATTCTTCCATTTTCAGCAAATTTGTTGAACGTAACCTCACTCTTTTCAGGTTTAATTTCAAGCCAAATCGTTCTCTAGCTCTTTGCATCTCTTGTATGTGTTTTTGTAGTTCATTTGGGTCTTGTAACTACAAATCTAAGGTGGCCTAGGTATGCACCATTTATTTTTATCCTATCCTGTTCCCAATCCAGATTACGGAATATCTCTTCAAGGCAGGATTACAAAAGAACAAGGGATATTGAGTCACCTTGCCGTACACCATCTTCTGTATTGATTTTAACTCCAAGATCATCCATGTGAACTGTATATATGACTCTTTGTGGATAAGACCTTGGTGTGGTAAAGGGGCTTCAGTAAGTCAATGAAGTTTTGAGCTATGCCGTCTGGAGCGTATGCTCCTGGAACGGTAACCCGTGGCAGAGACTAACATGATCCAAAATCTGCCAACCCGCATTGGACCAGCGTGCCAGATTACGGTCTAACCCCCCCAACTCACTCAACTCCTGTTGTCTCATTGGACGCTGTCCAAAGAAATCTAACATTCCATATATATGCCATCCGATGGGAAGCCGGCGAGTGTATAGGTTGCTGACGTATAGGTTTGGCTAGATAGGCAAACGAAACATGTGTCCTCCAATGTAAGGGATGGGTGGGGCTTCCTCCCGGTCAAGCAACTAACGAATGTTCATTTTGGCGGAGACGCAGGTTGTTCTGCGTTCCATTGTGGGACCCATTGTGGGACCCATTGTGGATTGGGGAATCCAACGGTCGGCGGTGTATAACTCCTGACTACTGTTGTCTTATTGGACGCAGTCAAAAGAAATAAAAAAAACTGCAATTATAACCCACCCGACTTAAATATGTATCGTGTAGGAACTAAGATAGTTCAATTCATCTCAGACTCAGACTAGTAATTTTTAGTACACTATTTTAAATATATATTGTAGTGTTTTTAACGCATATTACTGCTCTAAGCCTGAAAAGATCCGGCAAATTTTTTAAAACTTAATCATTACATTAGTAAGCCTCATCATATAGGAACTAAAATACTTCAACTCATATCACGCTCAGACTGGTAATATTTAGGGCACTATTTTAAACACATATTGTAGTGTGTAGTGTTTTTAAAGCTTGGAAAGGTAGTAAAACCGAATTTTTCAGGCAATTTTGTATTTATTTTTCGACGTAATAATCTTTCACTTTGATACTTAATGTACGGATTTTCCATCATTTCTATATTTTTCTTGTATCGTGTTTTGCTAAACCCATCAAAATATGACTTTGTTTCGTCTACAACTTTAGAAAATTATCGCAAGTAACTACATCTGGACAATAATGTGTCGTTTTTTTTGTCCAATAATGCATAATAATATTCATAAGCGATAGATTTCATCCAGAGCACCGATTGTTTTCGAGATGTTGATATGTAATGATGAATCCTTTGAAGTTATACTTCTTATGGCGCGTTGGAAAAACGAAAACAGATCAGAGTGAATTTTTACCGGGGGACAAAGTTTGCTCGCGCCGATGTAACACATTTTCTTTTTTAATTCTGACACCTTCGCCATTTGTCAAGACTTGTTTATAAACAAATTTTTGGAGGTTAACATTCTACACTGTTAGATTATATTTTCCATTGTAAAGATTGTGTATCAAGATTTGAGGTTATATTTATGTGAGTAGTATTTTTATGAGTAAAAGAATATATAATAAATTTTGAAAATGTTGAGTTGGTAAGTATTTCAAAATATATATTAAAATTTGATTTTTTACTGAATGAGCCTATTTAATAGTATTTTTGTAAAGTTGATTTAAATGTATATATATATATATATATATATATATATATATATATATATATATATATATATATATATATATATATATATATATATATATATATATATATATCAAAAACTTCGGGTGGCACAGAGGGGAATGGAAAGATGTATGCTTGGCATTACAAGACGAGACAGAAAGTCCT
Source organism: Cosmopolites sordidus (assembly GCA_031761425.1). Taxonomy (NCBI): domain Eukaryota; kingdom Metazoa; phylum Arthropoda; class Insecta; order Coleoptera; family Curculionidae; genus Cosmopolites; species Cosmopolites sordidus. Next base: position 307,442 of record JARFXV010000619.1, read on the forward strand.
GCGCATGGATCAGGGAGCAAACAAAAGCCTGTGACATCATTGGAAGAGTAAAACAGTTGAAATGGAGATGGGCAGGCCATATAGCGAGGCGATGGGACGACAGATGGACCAAGGCAATCCTGGAGTGGATACCGCTTGATCGCAAACGTCTGCGAAGAAGACCGAAAGCACGATGGATTGATGACATCGTTAAGTATATTGGACCCGAGTGGCAGAGGCAAGCTCAGGACCGTGAAGGTTGGAAGCATGCTGAAGAGGCCTCCATCCTGCAGTGGATCGATGCGGGCTGATGATGTTGATGATGATGATATATATATATATATATATATATATATATATATATATATATATATATATATATATATATATATATATATACATTAGCTGTGGTGTCTAAGGCGTTAGCCTTACGTTACGACAGTTAATGTGCAGCGGGTTCGAACCCCGTACTAGGCAAAAAAGTTTTTCTAAAATTCTTGTGAATGTTTCTAGGTAAGAGTGTAAAATCTGACAAGGAATCACCCCTCAGTCACGCCAGTTCGAGGCTGGGTAAGGCCGGATGCCTTCTGAGAGGTTTTTTTCTACGTTGGTCACTTGCCAGTCGGTAGGCTTCTCGAGATATTTTCGGTTAAGCACAAAACTAAGGGTTGATAGCTTGAGGGGGGTGCTGACCGGGGTTTTCGGTAGTTGGTGATCGTGGTTCGGAATCCACGTTAAGCTGTAGGTCCAGTCGCTAAATAGGCTTCTCACTTGCTGATGCGCCTCTAACCTCAAAACTTTACTTTTATTTATTTCTATTAAACTGTATTTGGAAAATTAATATGTAATTTGATTTTTGTAGTATTTACTTTCGTCTATTGGTCCTTTGATCAGTTAAAATTTGTTTGAATGCATACACAATTATTTTATTAATTACGCCGAAGAAGTATAACTTCTTACGTGCGTACATAAGTACACACACGCTGTTTGACCATTGCTACAATAATACTAACATTAAGGATAAATGTAGTCACCGTGCTTAATATTTGAAATAAAGAAAACACGTTATATTTTCCTGCCACTGAACCATACATTTTAGTAGAAATATCTAGCCCTGTAAACTATAATTTTAAATTTTCCAAGAAAATGAAGAAAAATATTCGCCATGTAGTACAGGAAATAAAATGAAAATTAATTTACTAATAAAGTGATTTTTACGCTGCAGCGAATTTGATATTCTCCATTGGACTAGGTTTAAAAATAAATTATAAACAAAATAGGTTGAGCTTTAGTTTTGGTCATGTCCTATTGATGTTTCAAAGTGCATTGCACCAGACAAAACTGAGGTGGACATTATTTGTTCCTCAACGTAAAGTAAACATTACCGGATTTGCACTTGCAGCCTTATTTAAAGTTATGATACTCTTATCGGACAATTCTTTATCAAAAAAAGATCTTGTAATTGAAAATAATTTGATTTTCTAAATTGCCCTGTCAGATTTAATTAAGAAATTTGTTAGAACATTTCAAAATTGGATGTTTTCAGTGTCGATGAGTTTGCTCCCATCGAAGTGAGCTGATAAAATAATTTGCATTAAGTATTAGATCGTTATGTTTAGGCAGCTGCAGCGCCATAATCTGTTTGCATAATGCAAATGTTGCTTGAGGTGGAATATATTATTTGCTAAATTGCATCGTCAGATATCAATTTATGATGGATTATGTTAAAGATTCTAGTTTCTTTACTAATCAAAAAATTAATTCGTTATGTTAGCACCTTTGGTATTTTTCTAAATATTGGAAATACGTTTTTTTTTTTTTTAGTTGCCTTATCTCTGTTTCTCTCTCTCTCTCTCTCTCTCTCTCTCTCTCTCTCTCTCTCTCTCTCTCTGTTTCTTTCTTTATATATGTGTGTGTGTATAAATACAAATATCCAAAGGTGTGGAATATTTACAAATAGTATATCTAAACCTATTATACTATAAAAATTGCGATGGATATTTATTTTAGACCGTTTTTAAATGAAAATAACAAAAGCATTATTTTGCTGATAATAGAGGTTTTGCGATTTTTGCGCATTGAAACTGGTATTTAAATATTATTTCAGTTCTTTTTCCATTTTCAATCAATCCTTTGAAAGATTAAGAGTAATTGGTTTGTTACAGCAGGGCTTCAATCAAAGTGATATCGTGGAAATTGTAGGTGTTTCCCAAAGGACTGTATCGAAAATTCATTAAAAATTCCAAGACATAAATGACATAAAGAATCGCCCCAGATATGGTACAACAGCTTCATAAGAGTGGCAGAATTAATGATAGCTCGAAGAAATCGCCTGAAATCTACAAGTGGTATAACAAGGGAGATTGTTAGGCTTGATGCCCCATCCATCCCTTTATTGAAGGGCACATGTTTCGTCTCTTAATGTTCACACTCCTGAGGGTACCGATATATGCTCTCTCGTCAAGAATATGGAAACCGTATTTACAGTCAACAACCTATACTTTCGCCTACTTCTCGTCGCATGGCGTGTATATGCAATGTTAGATTTCCTTGGACTGCGTTTAATAAGACAATAGTAGCTAAGTCATACACCCAACTGCTGGGTTCCACAATCTCAGGTGGAACACACCGCAATCTGTGTCTCCTCCTAAATGGACATTTTGTTAATTGCTTGACTGGGGACGTGCCCCATCTATACCTTTATTGGAGGTCGCATGTTTCGTCTCTTGATGTTCAGACTCATCAGGATACTGACATATGCTCTCTCGTCAAGACTAGAAAGACCCTATCCACAGTCAACAATCCATACTTTCGGCGACTTTCCGTCGGATGACGTATATATGCAATGTTAGATTTCCTTGGACCGTGTCCAATGGGACAACAGTAGCTAAGTGTCACACACCCAATTACTCGGTTCCACAATCTCATGTGGAACACACAACAACCTGCGTCTTCTGCCTAAAAATTTTGGTAGCTGCTTGACTGGGTACGAGCACTACCCATGCCATCATGACTGTGGATAGGGTCTCTCTATTCTTGACGAGAGATATGTCGGTACGCTGAGAAGTCTGAACATCAAGAGACGAAACATGTGCACCCCAATGAAGAGGGGAATGAAATTGATTTGAAAGTGTATTTACAAAAAAAACGTTAAACATAAATTGTCTTCTGTTCGCTTTGAATTTGCCGATGATCGATTAAATTTGTTTAAATTATTTTAAGGGCCGGGTTTGAATTTGTTATAATTCATTAAAGGGAGAAGCGGCCTAATTTTGGAGATATTAAAAAAAATGTTTATTTTATCGAGTTTTATATACTCTTAGCAAGAGTTTCAACTCAGAAATCACCTAAAAATAATCACCAATACGTCAGTAATTGTCTCAGAAGGTCGATTTCTAGCCTTAGCTGTTATCAGCCGGGCTCGAGCTGGATTAATGATCAAAGCTATGACCATATAAAGTGGTCATGTCGGAAGGCTCTAATCACACACTGATATCACAGTTGCTTTTCACGTAATTCAAAATAATTTTGAGACATACAGATATTTAACAAATTGGTGACTTTTATGCTGGTAACGGGGATGACATTTATTATTAATAATTTTTTCTACCAACGTTCCTGTATCCGAATATTTCATTCAATATTGGTTATTATAGACGAATGATTGCTTAAATCGACACCATGTTTATAAATGGTTTATTACATCAATTTCTAATTTGGATTCTCCTCACTTCATTTACGTGCCGATACCGGATTTCCTCCAGGTTTCGGTTTTCTTCTCGTCAACCGTCTCCTCCCAGTTTATTAACCTCCATTTAACATCTTGTAGAGAGATTTGCAATTTTAATGTACGCGCTACACGCCTGTCAAACATTAATACCGGAGCTAATCCGCCATTCGACGTTATCTCTTGAATTCATAAACGGTCCTTTCGGTGCGGAGGGTGGTGATGAGATTAGAGTAGAGGGCGCACTAGTTCTGATTGCTGTTCCAACAATTCGCTTGAAAATGACCCGTTAGTGTTAAGTTATCATGATTATTTTGCGTTTATTTTTTAATGATACGTTTAAAATAAGTCATACAATTTTTTTTATATTATTTTGTACCTCTTGAGCTCCTTTTTCGAATATTGTTTTTATAATAACCAATATTGAATGAAATATTCGGATACAGTAACGTTGCTAGAAAAATTATTAATAATAAATAATGTCATTCCAGTTATCAGCATAAAAATTATCATATTGTTAAATATTTGTATGTCTCAAAATTATTTTGAATTACCTAAAAAACAGCTGTGATTACAAACTTCCAATATGGTTAATTTCAGTGGCGGCTCGCGAGGGAGGGCGTTGGAGCGCCACCCCTCCAGCATTTATCACAGTAAACAATTTTTCAGAACAAAACACCATATTTTATTTCCGTTCAGTTTCTTTCCTTTAATAATAAAGGTAATCAAAACAGGCCGAGAATTAAGTTGGGAACCTAATGATTTCAAAGAAAAATGGCAAACTATTCGAATTTATATATCCAACTTCAGTTTTCATGATTAGTTATAAAATTTCGTTGGTTTCTAATTTATTGTTATCATCGAAAAGTTACTATTTCCTTCCCACTCCGTTAGCCAGCCTCAATTGCCGTTCACGCTTCCGTCATCCACCTTTTTTCTTCCCAGATGAAAAAAGGCGATATTTTATTAAAATAAAAATCTTCTTCGGCCGCCGCTCGACTCCTCGAAGAAGGAGTCCCACAAGACTCCCTGCATATTTTATATCCCATTCAGACACAAAAAATAAATAATAAGACTGACGAAATTTAAATGTTAAAAGGGAAATCGGTGGGGGGGGGGGGGGGGGGGATTAATAGAGGGTTAACGGTAAAAGGAAATGTGATTTTTTTGCTTTTGATCTGTTTTTAATGATTTTTTTTTCCGGTGAAAGATTAAGCACCGTCCTTTGGCGTTTTAATATGCGGGAGGCAAAATTGAACTTAATGAGGGGCTAGTTGGTTTTTTATTTGCAGAATATTTTGTGGCGATTCAATTTCGATGTCTTTGTTTTTATGGGAGAATGCAGGGTGTAACATTTTAAATAACGTTTTTGACAATATTGTTTTGCCTAGATTATTTGTGACCGATTCTAATGAAAGGCAGACCTCCAAAAAGATGGACAGATCAAATTAAAGACCTAACTGGTACATTCTCTCTAATACTGAATCAAGGAAGCCAGAAATATGAAAGTCCGGAAAGTACGCGAACGGAACGAGTTTCCATAAGTCACGATTCTTCTGTAAAGAAGAATACGAAGAAGATAAGTAGAGTGTAGGTTGGGCGGAGGGGTTTTTGTTAATATCGATTTGCTTAGACCAGGGGTCTTCAAACTTTCCAGCCTTAGGACCATCTAATATTTTATGTTACATCTAATATTTTCACGGATGGTAGATAATGTTTCTAATTCATTCCGGGTTGGCATTTTCAAATGTTCCGCTTCGACTGAAGAGTCCAACTGACGTGCATGGGTCATTGTGCTCGCTTTTATAGCCGGCCGGCGACTGCGCAGCTTATATCGGGGTAGTTCGGGACTATTTGCGGCGCTCGGTAACCCTACCGGGCGGCAGTTTATTAATTTTTCTACCTCGCGGCTACGTTGCCGCGTTTCTTCTTTTTCAGAATGGATTTCCATACTTTTGGAATGCTTCGAACGTCGTTTCGCGTATTCAGCTCACCCCTTTGTTCTATTTCAAGGGCTTCTCGGATTGTTCGAACCTTATAGTTTTCAATATTCGCTATTTCTTTGCCTCCTTCAAAATTGATTTTATATCTTGTTTGTAGTAGATGCTGGAACAGAGCGGAAGTGGTTTGCTTGTTTTTTAAGTTGTTTTTATGTTCTTGTATTCTGGCCGATATTCGTCTGTTTCACTATTCGTTTCCCGATATTCGTCTCCCGATATGGTCTTCCTGATGTGGGCTGTGGAAATTTTTGGCAGTTCTTCGCTTCGTGTATCCGGTAGTGTCAGTCGGAAGGTTCTGGATATCAATGTGTTTGCTGCTTCTGGATTTGAGAAGGATGATGATGGGATTTAGCGTTGAGGTATCGATCGGTGTGAGATGGTTTTCTATACAAAAAGTTTCCAAAAGTTTCCAAAGGGTTCCAAAAAGTTTCCTTGTGATAAGGAGATCCAAAAACGGCAGTTTTCTATCCTGTTCGACTTCCAGAGTGAACTGGGGTTCCAGAGTTCTGGGGTGGATTCCGTTTAACTGGGTTAGAAAGTTGTTTAGAATTTCGTTTCCGTCAGGCCATATTATAAAGATATCATCCACGTAGCGTTTCAAAGTTTGGGTTTTAAAGGAGCGTTGGGCAATGTCTTTGTTTCGAATTCGGTCATGAACAGGTTAGCTATAACGGGTGAAAAGGATGATTCCATTGGGGCATCGTCGGTCTATCTGTAGATCTGCTGGTTGAAGAAAAAGATGTATTCTTCAAGCAGTATTCGGAGAGTTCCCCCATATATGGTGGAAAGTCTTCGTTCATCGAAATTAGGTCCAGGGCCTCGTCTATGGATATATATACTTGGATATAGTTGCGACAATGTCCAGACTGGCCAGTATGTCTGTATCCTCTAGTTTGAAATCTTTAATTAATCATCCTTATCAAATGTTCTAAGGTTTGAACATACGACTCAGGAAGATTGACGCTTGGTTGCATGATACTTGCTAGATATTTTTACAAATTTTGTGTTGGAGACCAAAGGCACTTACTATGGGCCTTAATGGGATTTCTGGTTTATGTATTTTGAGTAGACCGTAAAGTTTAGGACATCTGCTTGATTTTTCCTTTGTAATAATTCTTCGTTCAATGTTCGGTTCTAGTTTCCATGCTTTGATTTTGCTTTTGGTCGTTTTTTCTATATAGGTTGTTGGATCTCTGTTCACTGGTTTATATGTCTTTTCCAGTAAAATATTCGTCATCTTTGCCGATAGTCCTCGGTGTTCATTATGACTGTTGCGTTTCGTTTGTCCGCCGGTAATACAGTAATATCCTCGTTTCTTTTTAAACTTTCGAGCGCTCTGATTTCATTCTTATTAACATTTAGTTTTGGTATTTTGTTGGATCGTAGTATTCGCGTATCCTCTTCATAGAATCAACGGATCACAGAATCCGGATCGACATCCGGAATGATATAGAAACATACATATATATATATATATATATATATATATATATATATATATATATATATATATATATATATATATATATATATATATATATATATATATATATATATATATATATCTATATAAATAAAAATTAAATGCTGTTCGTTAGTTAAGCGCATCACTTGGAACGGAATATAATTATAAAAAGCCCGTAATAGGGTTTTTAGGGAAGGAAAAATTGGAAAATTCTGTAAAAACTGAAAGTGCTTTTCTCTATGGGATTTTTGTATGCACTCAAGACCATAACTCACGATTTGAACGATGGATATGCGTAATTTTTTTTTAGTTTTGTTCGTTATGGTCTCGGAAAAGTTTTTAGAAAAAACAAATTTGAGACAATATAAAGGAAAGTCAAAAAATTTAAAAATTATAATTTTTGTATGCACTCTTGGACATAACTGACGATAGGAACGACATATTTGGTTGATCCGTTTTTTTGTTTTGTTCGTTATGCTCCGGGGATGGATATAACTCAATTGAATGTTTTCAATTGAAAAAAAATGTGGAAGATCTGGTGAAAAATTAGGAAAAACGCATTTCAGCCTAAAATGAGAATAAAATTACATTTGTTTTTACTTTTGTGTTGTTTGGCGATCTCTCCAACATATGTAGTTATTTTATTTCTATTCCAATTTATTTCACTACGTGCACAAATGTCGTTTAACATTTGATTGTATAATTAAATTTTGAAACAAAACCAAATGGTTCCAAGTCGTTCGCATTCCATCGGTGTACTACCAATATAAGTTTTTCCAAATGAAGCCATGAAGCTTTCTAGGCTACAAGAGTATTTGAATAAAATGAATTTTGATAAAAATTTGTTTTTTTTTGTAAAGGGGGTGGTTGGCCAGAAAACGTGGGAAACTTTTTCGGTCTAGACTATTTGTGACCGATTCCAATTTAAAGATAATTCAAAGTTAAAGTCAATTCAAATTCTAATTCCATCTTTTAGAATTATCTCCTGATGATGATAACATGGTTAGCGCAACACACGATGAAAAATTTAAAACAAATAATTTGGCGTCCCGTGGTAAATCTCTTTCAGTTTAGTAGTTTATTTAAATTAGACGTGTGTTAGTAATGCCCTTGGTGTAATGTGGTAAATGGACATACAGCTTGACGTTGCCTTCGAATCACGGTCATTAACTCTCGATTAACTTTGGTTAGTACCCTTATATTCTTGGTCTCAAGAGAAGTCTACCGCCTGGGTAGTGACAAAGGTAGAAATGAAAAAAGATAGAAAGAGGATAGGTAATTTATCTTTTCAAGAAAACTTGCATAGATGAAGTTTGAACGTCCGCAGAAAGGATATGAATAAAATAAGAGGAAGTAGAGCAGAGAGTATCGCAAACGGAACCCAACTCCCAAAGATATATATAGAAATGTAAAACGGTAACTTTAGTAAAAAATGGGACTGCACAAGTTTTATTGTATAATCAAACGTTAAGCTAATTATGAAGGACGTGTAATATAAATTATTTTTAACTATTCAAAACTAATTTTTCTATTGTGATCTTTGGCGTGGGACACTAAATTCAAAAATATTTATCACTAAACACCAAATTAATTTACGTCGCGCGTTTTGCTACCCATGTTAATATCATCAGAAGATGATTCAATCACGAGATTACTAGCAAAGTTCAATGTTGATGATGCTAACAGGGTTAGCGTAACGCTCGATGACAAGTTAAAAAAAGTGATTTGATGTCTAGTGGTAAATCGCTTTTAGTTTAATATTCGACTTGTTTTGTACAGATATTTTATTAAACACCCGGCAATTTTCTGGGCTATAATTTACTGCTACTGTTGAAAATTTTCCACTCTGCTCCCATCCCCGTAACCAGTTACTTCCGCTCATCCACCTTTTATTCATCCCCTGGCGGAAAAAGCCCTATTTTATTAAAATAAAAAATTCCTTCTGCAATACCTTTTGCATATTTCATGCTGCATTGAGAAATAAAGGAGAAATAATAATAAAACTGACAAAATTGAAATATTAGTGAAATCCTACTGTCAGGTACAGAAGGGGATTGATGGCGGCTTGATAGTTAAAGGGGTTGTGAATTTTTTGCTTTTGATCGGTTTTTAATTATTTTTTGCGGGGGGAGATTAAACTCGTCGCATGGCTGTTTAATATGCGTCAAGCGAAATTGGGGTATTTGATTGGATATTCGATATTAGTGGATTAAGAAATGAAATTGGGATTGTTGTGTATATTGGGTTGCATGAATAATCGTCTAGATATAACTAAAACAATTTTAACCTAGAGTGAATTTTTTGTGTGTCAACTTCAATGTAATTGCCAAGGATTTATAATACAGTAGGTTATGCCATTTTTATACTAATCGGTACCAGTGTTTACACAGATATTTTATTAACATAAAACACTGCAATTTTCTGAAGAGTAACTTACTGTTGTTCACAAAAATTTCTCTTCTTACTCTAAAAAATACGGAAAATCACAGTTTCGCAAACTTTCTGCATATTTTATATCACATTAAGAAATAAAATAAACAATAATAAAACAGCCAATATTGAAATATTAAAATGGCAAGCTTAATGTAAGCACAGGCGGGGCTTGAGGGATGATATATATTTACCTATAGTCAAAGGGGATGTTTTTGGTTGGTTTTTAATGATTTTTGAAGGGAGATTAGGCTCGTTGTATTGCTGATTAACAGGTTGAATATATGGTTGCCGTATATATCTAACATTTTTCAAATTATTGCTAAAGATAAATGCATTCTAGTTTCTGTAACTTATGGTTTAAGTTTCCTTTTTGGCTCTTATTTATATTAAAGGAATTGTTCTCCTAACCGAGATTTAGATTAATGGGTGGAATTTCTTTAGTTGAGCCCGGGTGTTACAACATTTTTATTTCGTGGGTGGTATGCGAATTCTGGTATTTTTCATACGCGGAGATTCAGCTAAGAAGTCTTTCGGAATTTTGGGGAAGTTAATTGAGAGATTGCGAAATATTGGTGATCTCTGCATTTTGTAATGAATTTGTTGTTTATATTGAATCAGAGTTCGTTAAGAACCACACACATATTATTAAATTAAAATATCTGGAATTTCTAGAAATAAGAGATTAAAAAATGTCTAGACTTATTTAGTAATCATAAATATGTATATAAAGGATAATCTAATTGCGATATAGCCGTGTTTCATGATTTTGCGCCTATAGTTCTCGATTTTTGGCTTGTTTCGTTAAATGGCTTCAAATTGTTGCTTTTTCTATGCCATCAACACTGGAAACTTAGTTGATCTTTCCATTCCATGCTGCGTCTTTGATTATTTTATTTCAGTTCCATTCTGGATTATCCGATGTTTCTGAGAGCTTGGAGTAAACAGCTGAACAACGTTCCTTCAACGCTTACCGTAGGAAAAGAGAAATGATGACATTTCTGGATGTTGTTGATGGATTGTCGTGCTTAGATGGGACGGAGGAGTGTGATTTGTCTCGTCTTTCAAAAAAGGTTGAAATAAAAATCTACGCACTGGTCGTTCCTTCAACCACCACTACTGAGAGTAGACGCCAATAAATTACCCTGAATAAAAGCCAGCAATGCGAAACGCGACCAGCCAAGACAATGAACGTACAAATAAGATCCGCACCAAGGGATTGCAAAGACGGAGCATAAGAAGACCCAGCCAGATCAAGGAGAACATTTGTGAATTGTTGTTATTATTACATATTTATTCAAATTTATTACGGCCTTTGCTAAAATATGAAAATAAATAAGTTCGTATTACTTATAATAAGTATAAATATATATATATATATATATATATATATATATATATATATATATATATATATATATATATATATATATGTGTTCGTATTACTTATAATAAGTATAAATATATATATATATATATATATATATATATATATATATATATATATATATATATATATATATATATAAGTTCGTATTACTTATAATAAGTATAAATATATATATATATATATATATATATATACGTATGCCTTTCTCCACGTGGTGCCACCGATCGCCTTCGCCGAACTGTCAACCATGCAACGTCACGTGTCTCTCGGGACCGGTTTCTAGCCTTTCAGCCGTCATCAGCCGAGCTCTAGACGAACGTAAGGAAAGCAGTTCGGAGAAACGATCGGTGGCACCAAGTGGAGAAAGGGTGAAGGATTTCTGTAATATTTCCCTCCACGGTTCCGTTACGCTACCTTGTGGGCATAACTGGTACTATACCCGAGGTTCCAAGCAGAATGTTACGAGCGGTCCTGACTGGTACGAGCATTCGCCGTATGATGGCGTGAGTTGTGTGCGATCACGACCCGTCATTAAAACGGCCAGTTAATCTGGTCTGGCCCCGATCGTTTCTCCGAACTGCTTTCCTTACGTTTGTCTAGAGCTCGGCTGATGACGGCTGAAACGCTAGAAACCGGTCCCGAGTGACACGTGACGTCGCATGGTTGACAGTTCGGCGAAGGCGCTCGGTGGCACCACGTGGAGAAAGGGTGAAAGATTTCTGTAATAAATATATATATATATATATATATATATATATATATATATATATATATATATATATATATATATATATATATATATATATATATATATATCAATGACTATCCCAAAAAGCTGAAATCTGTAATCTCTGATTTATATTTTCTTACTGTGGGATCTTTATGACGTTGTATGTGCACCAATCCATTGATACTCTCTATGTTTAGATTTTAAGGAATGCGGCGGAAATGCGAATAGTTCAGTTAAAAGTATTTTGTAGGAACATTTCGAAATGTGCGAAAACGACATGCAAAACTACACCAAAGCCAAACCGAATTTATTATATTATATATATATAGGGTGTCCCATTATATATATAGGTGTGTGTAAATTTACGCAAGATTTGAATTAAACAGATTTTTTTGTTAATTCTATTTTTTTAGTTGGTAAAACATAAGTTACTAGATAGTACATAGGATATGGTTATGTATGAAATAGTACATCGGGCAAATGACCTATATGGCTTTGCTGGCACATACCCACTCTTTTATGATCATTTTGCATAAATGTGGCTAAATTTTATTGGTGCAACGTTGAATTTCCTCCTTCAATGCACGGGTGGATGTGGGCTTGTCGACATAGATCTTTGACTTCAAATAACTCCATAGAAAGAAATCCAGTCGTGTTAAATCACGTGATCTAGGGGGCCAATTCTGTTCACCGAAACGAGAGAGTACACGATCAGTAAATGTCTCATGTAATGCGATTGTGTCTTGTTTAGGCAGAAAGAACTCTGTTATCATGTCGCGTTATCGAGCACCAGTAACAGTAACTGCTTGATCAGCCTCATTTTCGAAAAAGTCTTGGCCAATGACGCCTCCGGTCCGAATCCGCACCAAACAGTGACATGTTGTTGATGCATTTGTTTTTCGGCAATCACACGTGGATTTTCTGAGCCCCAAATGCGGACGATTAGCGAAGCCACCAAGGCGAAACTGAGCTTTATCGCTTAGAATGATTTTGCTTGGAAAATCAATTGTTGTTGTTCAATAATTGAACTTTGTAAGCATGGAAACACAGATCTTTAATGAGTATATGCTGTAGAGGGCTTCTTGAAATTTGAAATTCTGGTCCACGACGCGGAATCGATGTTTCCGCACTTCCATCAACATTGTCACGCATTGCTTCGATATTATTATTTGAGGGGCTTGTTATTGGACGGTCAGTGTGTTTAGCATCATCAATTGATCCAGTCTCCCTGAATTTTTTAATAACTCTCTTCACAGTTGACGAAGTTAAATCAATATTCCGACCATATTTTGTACGAAATTTGCGAACTGTAGCAGCCAAACTTTCTGTATTTTTGAAATATTGTTTAACAATGAATACGCGTTATTCTTTCGTGTACTGCTCCATTTTTACTAACCCTAAACTTTCAGTTGTCAAACTGTTTTCATTTTTTGGCTGCCAACACTTTACCGCTTAGCGGCAAATTCCAATCTTGCGTGAATTATGGGACACCCTTTATATATATATATATATATATATATATATATATATATATATATATATATATATATATATATGCCCACAAGGTAGCGTAACGAAACCGTGGAGGGAAATATTACAGAAATTTTTCACCCTTTCTCCACGTGGTTCCACCGATCGCCTTCGCCCAACTGTCCACCATGCGATGTCACGTATCTTTCGGGACCGGTTTCTAGCCTTTCAGCCGTCATCAGCCGAGCTCCAGACGAACGCAAGGAAAGCAGCTGGGAGAGACGAGCACACACCATCCTACGGCGAATGCTCGTAGGAGTCAGGACTGCTTATAACATTCTGCCTGGAACCTCAGGTATAGTACCAGGTATGCCCACAAGTAGCGTAATGAAACCGTGAAGGGAAATATTACAGAAATTTATATATATATATATATATATATATATATATATATATATATATATATATATATATATATATATATATATATATAAATTGCGGTATGTTCATACCGTCACCGTTATTGGCACACATACAATAAATGATGAGGCGATATCATGATGGATATTTTATATGCAATTTTTCAAGAAAGCCAGGCAGGGAAATTTACATTAAAAAGAAAAAAGGATAAATGTACACATCATTTTGTATCTCCTTATATTCTTGTACACTTATATAAATACCTACCTACGAATGAAACGCGAGAGTGGATAAACTGAAGAACTTTGTTTCTTCAAACCCCATGATATAGGTTCAATGGCTGGAACCACTTTACTGTGGTTGCAGCATCAAGTCTCTGTGCACCAAGTGCTACAGGAATCTGAGCTTCAGCATCATTTCTTCATTTAAAATGCGAGAATTAATGCCCAGCGCCTTAAATATTGCCTTTCGAACTACATCGCGTTTGCAACTAATTTTTCGGGTTATATTGACAGTAGAGTCATACGAAGGTAGTCTGAAAAGTTTCCAGCATCAACATGAAGATTACTCGTCAAAAATATTCTGGTAATATAACTGCGCATGCGTTGAAAGATAACCTTGAACATTTCAATGTTAGATTTTCATTTGTTGTTTAACAGTCATTTAGATCTTGCATTTGCAAGGCAATACGTCTATGCAAAGTAAAGCCGAGATGGATTTTATTGCCTTTCAAATGCAAGAATTTAATGACAGCTCGATACTACGGCATAATCATCGACTGATATAAATGACTGTTAAACAACAAATGAGCATCTAATATGGCAGATGGGTTATTGGTTATCTTTCAACTCATGCGCTATTATATTATTAGAATATTTTTAACAACTAACGACATCTTTTCAGACTATCCCTCGAATAGTATATCTCGGTTAAAAGCTGAAAATGGCTTTTTAAACTATACGACGGAAAAAAGGAAATAATTCAGTTGAGGGTAAAATATTTATTGAAATATGCGTGAGTTAAGTTTTTCCATTTGATTTATAGATAATTTTCCAATTGTAGGGAACCTGAGAGAGAATGACTCTATTTAATTTCTTCCAATTTAGCTCGATAGAAGAAAGACCTCACCTCTATCCCATACATATTTAAAATTTCAGTATCAGAGATTTCTGCATGTCTTGTTCATAGGAAGAAGTGGATAAAAGTGGCTCAGCAACTTTTTGAGACGTTTACATATTGCTACACTAATACAGTATTGAGCCATTAGAATGTTCTTAAGTGTCTTGTTCTTAAGTTCTAGTTCAAAAGGTAGCAATTAGAACTGAAGAGAACTATAGAAAATATATTAATAACTAAAAGATATACAAAAGCAGGATTGTAGGTAAGCTCTTGGCTAAGTGAAGTAACATGGCGCTCGACTATCCCTAGATATTCGTCTGATTAGGCTCAGTGTGATTAGGCTCATCCCAAAACTGAACTTGGGGACAATCCGCCATCGACAAAAACCAAAATTCCTTCTTATCAATGAACTGACCCACAAGTTTCCTTATAAAAGTACACCGAAGACGTAAAGGATATTGAATTACCATAAATATAAAGGCCAGCCACACCCTTTATTAAATGCCCCATTTTCGCCCTTCCCCATATTAAAATGACGAGCTTAATTTCCCTCGCCGAAAAATTCATTAAAAACCGATCAAAAGCAAAAAAATCACATTTTTTTACCATCAATCCCTCCTTCCGTTATTCTTTACCGATGTCCCTTTTAACATTTACATTTTCTCAAATTTATTATTATTTATTTTCTGTTTCTGATTGGCGTATAAAATATGCAGAAGCTTTTGCGGAACCGTCCTCTTCCAGCAGCGGTCGAAGAGGATTTTTATTTTAATAAAATATGGCTTTTTCGTTGGGGGATAAATATAAAGTGTAGTCTTTACTACTTAGGGCTTACTCATAGGGCTTTAATAGTGCCAGGTTTAGAGATGAAATGGGGACCGATAGGTTTATAGTAATAACAAAAAATTACAAGTAACATATACAGTCAAAGCTCCTTATTTGCGGGGCATACGTTCCCTAGATATACCGCGAATACAGAAACCGTGAATACGGAATGGTAATTTGTACGGGATTATAGGAGATATGTTCCAAGGTTACAAAAAAAGAAACAATATATAATAAAAGCAATTTAATGAGATATTTTTTATCAATATTAATATTTATCATCATCCTTAGGAAATGGTTTAAGGAATTTTGGCATTAAAAATTTGCTTTTTAAAGACAATACTTTTTCCATAGATGTATCAATTTTTATGACGAAATCATAAAACTCATTTGCCATTCGTAAACCCTTCTTCAGGTTTTTTAAGTTTAATGTCGCCTTTTCAGCGTTCGTTCGGGCTTCCAATTTCGATATAAAAGTGAACTTTTACTTTTGGATATAAAAGTTTTGTTTGATATTATTTTCCAAAACAGAGCAGTTTCGTCTGCATTAAACAGTTGTTCAGGTTTGTATCCACCATCAGCAATTAAATTCTTCGGGATATGTTGTTGCAGCTGAAGTGTCTGCAGATGCAGCTTCTCCAACAATTTTGATGTTATGCAGTGATTGTCGCACCTTGAACTTATTGAACCAACCTGGCGATGCTTGAAATGCTCTATTCGTATGTTCATCACCAGGTTCTTTATTCTATTATTCAGATTGTAGCATCAGTCTCTTCTGGCTACAGCCTTCAATCCACAATGTTAGGACATTGTGGATTTTAATGAAAAATAATAATTTTTAATGGCCATTAAAAAACCTGATATGTATGCAAACGACTCGCAAGGCGTAAACGGTCAAGCATTGTTACCTTAAGTGGCAACACGATTTTTTTCCGGGTAGGAATTAATTTTCTTTTGCTCTTACTAGACATTATAAATCGCGAACAAAGCAAAAGAGACATGTACTGTTTACTCGAAATTATTGCCGAGAAAATTCGGCACCGATCGGGCGAAGGTGGGTTTTTATCAAAACCATAGCGTCACGCGCATCCCGACGGCGCATACAGTGGCGTTGACGTATTGGTCAAAGAACTTTCGGCCAAGCGGCAATAAGACTTGTTTCTTGATACTTGTTTGTTTTGAAAAGGTAACTGCTAAATAAATACATATTATTCTAAAAATACGATATGTATCATTAGTTTTGGATCCGCGAATAAAGAAATTTTCAGTCGCGAATACTAAGTGCTTACAATAAGTAAGTGCTTACAGCTTATTAAATCGCGAATACTGAAAACGCGAATAAGGGAACCGTGAATAAGGAGCTTTAACTTTGTATTTTTTCTATCTGATGTTTGCCAGTTTCTATTATTTGTTTCATAAATAAATAGCAAAAGTAGTCAATAAAGGCCGGGAATTAAGTTGATAACCTACGCGTGTTGTCACAGAAGTACCAGACCTGACGTATAGATGGTGGTTGATAGAATGACTATGGTAGAAAGTACCAACCTTATAAAGCTTAAGTTTGAAGTTTAACGACGCTAAGTTATTTAGTGTTTGTTTGGCAGCCATTAATAGTGCGTTCACTCTCAGTGAATTTGCCAACATGGAAAAATTGGTCCTCGTTATTTGAGATAATACTTTTATATTGAGTGGCAGCTTTTAATATAAAATTACAGGAAAGAGCATATAATTCTGTAAGTGAGACCAGAATGGTAGCTGCATATGGCCGACTGCTGTTTTCGGTTTGGCAGTGGCGTAGGCAGCATGTATAAAAACAAGAAACTGATAAAAGTTTACAGTTGTTTAAAACAATAAATTATTGTGTAATTATCGTTACTGTATTAAATTAATGAATATTTACTAGATACGGCAGAGAAATGTAAAAATTTAAATTAATTTAAAAAAATTATTTTTTTCAAAGAGTAAAGTATCTTTTATGAGGCGAATACTAAAATTTTTAAGAAATTGGAATCTAATGTCATAAAATCATATAATTTCCAAAAATTGGTTAGGCAATTAGTTGTATATTGCACCGAGTTGATGTTCATATTTAAACCATGTAAATATATTCGTAAAAGAAAAATATTTTGTATATGCACTACGAATTTTTTTCTCTACTACACCGTTTTTACAAATATAATTAATTCTTGTAGTGTAAATGGTCAATAAATAAACTAAAGTATTAGATATAAACTCGAGTATAAAGTATTTTTTCACAACAACCAAAAAAGCTAACTTTCAAGAGTAAGTGCTGTAATGATGTTTATCAAAATGAAAAATAAAAGAAATCCATATTTGAAACAGTCAACTTCAATTGTCGGAACAGCATTTGATAGTAGTCGCACTTTTACTTTAGATGTTCGATCAAAACAATCCTCAGCAAAATGATGGGAGCATAAAAACCTACTGTGGTTTGGAATAAAGTCTGGTTTTTTAATAAAATTAATCCACTGTGTTCTATTTGGAATCTTTGGGAAATCTTGAAAAAAGATAAACTGGTTTAATAACATAAAATCCAAATCAAAATAAAAGTAACATTTACATTTATTATGTTTATTATTTTGATTATTTTCTATTTCCAAACTTAAAAAAATGGCTCGGTGGTAAAAGATTTGCCAACAATGAAGAGGTGGTGTTTGCGGTTGATGGAGAGGAGATCGACGATTCTCATTATAAACAGGGAACCGAAGCTATTGAACATCGCTGGTAAATGTGCATCGAGCTAAAAATAGTCTATGTAGAGAAATAAAGATATTTTTCCAAAATGTTTTGTATTTTCTTTGTTAGGTCAGGTAGTTTTCGGACTACCCTCGTAATATTTGCTAATCACAACGTCGTTAGTAAACCAGTTTTGAAGGAAACATTTTTTGAATTCTAGAAGACAAGATTATATAGTCTCCCGTGAAATAAGTTGAAACAAGAAAAAAATTACACATAGTTACGCAATAATAATAGGTAGATTGATTAGGTAAAATGAAGGCGGCAGATGGCACCAAACTGGTAGCAAATTCCAATATTGTAATGCAAACAACTGTAGGCTTGACTTTATATCGGTATTCAACATTATTCTCACCACTACCGAGACCGTATCGCTCTTACTCTTAGAAGCGGTCGACAGAGAGGGACAAACATATTTTTTTTATCGACTAGAACCTGTTGCGTCATCACAACGTGCGTCCGTGTACATATTTTTGGCAGTCAGACCAAGACACGTTTATTAAATTTAAAGAAATCATGAATCATAAATGAACTGCAACGAGATATTAGCAGAAATAGCATAATGCTTAGATTTGCTCGAAATTACACGTAACACATTGATGACCTGGTTTCTCTTCGATATTGTTTAAATAATAATAAACAGTTTAATATATTGCGAACGTTTTTAACGACATAGACCTTCGAATTTATTTACGAGTCGTTCGATATTGTTGGGTATACAGGGCGGTCCATAGTTCACATTTATTATTCGTTTTGTTGTAAAGTTTAGTGGATTGTTTTATGGTGAATATGGGGGAAGAAATGGATTTAGAGAAAGAGGACGCTGACAAGGTTTTTATAAAACGGAATGATAAAGGTGTTGGGGATCTGTGTTGGAAGGATTCCATGAAACAGGTTCGTATTTAGTATTTTTTCTACTATTTAAATTATATTACGTTAGTTTTTTAAATTGAAAAAAAACGCACTTTTGAAATTTGATACAGTTTTCTGTATTTGCGCCCTCTATTGTTCAGATTATGTACTTAAGTTTTATTATCGTTTTGAAGCTCTTTCGAAACAATCATACTTTTTATTATATTGTAATTTTATTATATTATAACTAAAAAAATATTGTATTTTTATTATATTATAACTAAAGGTGTTAAATCGTTTGATCTTGGTGTCCTCTCTTTATGTTTATTTGACGAAATTACACAACTTGGAAATTTAGTAAAAAAAAACACGATTACTTCATCACTGGTGTGATAGGTGGTTATTTCAAGCTTGTTATCAGGTAGTCTGTTATCATACGAGGTGTGTAAATAAAGTGACGAGACTGATTAGGTGACGTTTGATCTGGCAACATTGTTGCTATCGCCTTTGGAAATAGGCTTTGAATATAAAACTACAGGAAGGAGCATAAGATCCTGTAAGTGCGATCGGAATGGTAGTTGCATATGGTCGACTCCTGTTTCCGGTTTGGCAGTGGTATTGGGCAATATGAATAAAAACAAGAAACTGATAAAAGTTTTCAGTTATTTAAAACAATAATTATCGTTACTGTAAACATTTAAATTCATTAAAAAAAGTCTATTTTTTCAAAGAGTAAAGTGTCTTTTATTGGGTCAATACAACAAAAGTTATTAAGAAATTGGAATCTGTGGTTATAAAATCATATCATTTTCAAAAATTGGTTAGTTAATCAGTTGCATTTTGCACCGAGGTAATGTTCGTATAATTATTTATTATTGAAATACATATATCCTTTCTGTATTTAGTTGTTCAGTGTTTAATGTCCCCGAATGTCTTCGGTTGGAGAAAGAAAATTATGGTCATTTTCAATCCGCCCCAAAAAGCCAAGATATATTTCCCTCCTAGTCTCTTTGTGATCCCGCGAACGGTTTTTCGGAGCCATTTTTGCAGAGATTTTCATCATCCCCACTTCATGACTTTATGTTTTTTGACAAAAGCCCTAGGCTTAGGTCATGACTTGAAGCAGATCAACCAGCCAACATCACAGCACACGGTGTGTTTAATGAAGACACACATACCATCTTGACGGTTAAATGAATAACTATAAATGATAAAACTATCGCATTTCAGATTTCAAAACGCAACCAAATCAACAATTTTGATAAACTGGTGTTAATGGAGTATTCCAGACGAGTATTTTCATGTCGTGCATTTTGTGGTGAATCAGTTTCTAACGAGAAATGTATGGAGGTTATGATCCCTAATTGAACGTGAATTTTTGTAATAAATTTAAATTTATAGATCATAGTTGTCAGTTATAAACATCAAATAGTTTGTCAGAAGAGAAATGTCGCTCAATTCAAATTCAAAAACTGGCAGGAATTTTTATAGCTGCTGGTGAATAGGTTTTAATACTTGACATATGATACAGATAATACAGTTCATTTTTTCTGGCGAACAAATATGTTTTCTTTTCGTACACTGATTTTTTTTCTGAAGTTTATCCGGATTATTCTTAAAATATAAGAGAAATATTTGTTATATGATTTCCAGATATACAGGGTTTTCTAATAGGGGCCCTCGAACTTTGACAGTGTATCGCGGCCATGTTGGTGAAGCTACAGTTGTCAAATTTGGAGGTTAGCGTAAATAATGTTGGTCAAATCATCGTGACAAGTTACAGTTTTTAACAACGCGTGCAAATCATTAGACTTTATTGTCAATATGAGTGTTCAGTTCGAGCTACGTTCCGTGCGCCTGTTATTTTTACGGTGCATCGTCGTGTTGAATCGACTATTCATCGTTTGGTGGACAAATTCGAATCAAATGGTTTAATAATCAATCAAACAACACCCGTACATCGTCAAAACGTGAGGTCTCCAGAAAACATTGCTGCAGTGAACGAGAGTGTGCAGGATAATCCGATGCAGTCAATTCCTCGTCGCGCCTAAGAACTTGACCTTTCGCAGACATCAACTTGGTGAATTTTGCATCGAGACTTGGGTACGCACCCGTACAAAATTCAATTGTTCCAAGAACTGAGGGTAAACGACCATAGGTAGCGTCGAGCATGGGCTCTAGAGCAGTTGGAAGTGGACCCTGATTTCGGACGGAAAATCATCTTCAGCGACGAGGCCCACTTTTGGATGAATGGCTATGCCTTTCACAAGCAAAAACAATCCACATGGGAACCATCACTTGTAAATGCATCCAGACAAAGCCGGAGCAAAATCCACTGTTTGGTGTGGATTTTGGTCCGGCGGGCTCATTGGAACGTATTTCTTTGAAATTAAACCTGGCGCCGTCAAAACTGTCATCGACGGGACGTACAGGTCGATGATAACCAATTTTTTGTGGCTTAAATTGGAAGATATGGATCTCAACGACATGCGGTTCCAATAAGAACAACATGTTCGCGCATGTAACAATGGATCTTCTGCAGGACAAATTCGACGTCATGGTTATCTTGTGTTTCGGCGACGTCAACTGGCCACAGAAATCTTGTGATTTCACGCCTTTAGACTTGTGGGGCTACGTTAACCAATGCCATCAATGATATTGAGTCCAATTTATTCGGTCGATTCAACGAAAATTGGACCTTTCGGATACACGCCGTCTAGCGAAGCCGTGGCAGACATTTGGTCGATGTCATATTCCATGCATAATATAATCGAATGCTCTTTCAAATAAAAAAAGTTTCATTTAAAGTTTTTAATGGAAAAGCCTATATTATTTTAAATCATTTTTTGTGCGAAACTCAAAATCTGATTATTGATTGATTTGTCCGTTACTTTGTGATAGTTCATTTTTTTAAATCGAATAAAATTTGTGACTATAGTTTCGTAAAACGATTTTACGAACGAGAAACGAATTTCTCGCCAAAACAGTCATTAAAAAACTCGATGGACCTTACAAAAAAGCTTAGCAAACTATCTATACCAAAAAACGGATTTCTAGCATCCTTTGACGTTAGCAAAATGTTCCCGAATATTCCGAACAAAGATTGCCTACAATTAATAGATATTTTACTCATAAAAAATAACATAAATCCAATTATTAAGCCAGATATTTTAGATATTTTGGACCTTTCAATATCCAAACAAAATAATAAACTAGAATTTAATATCTATAGAAAACCCACATACTCAGATATAACAATTACAAAACAATCAATCCACCCCATTCCACATAAATATTGTGCATATAAGTCTATGATCCACCGAGATTTCACAATTCCACTATCTGAAAATAACAGAAAAATAGATATGCAAAAAATAAAATTAATAGCACAAAATAAAGGTTTCAAAGAAAAAGAAAATAGTTTCATAATAAATAAAAAACGCAAACAATTACTAATTCATCAAGTATATCCAAAAGTAAAACAAACAAATGATAAAAAGTACTGTAAAGTTTCATATTTCGGTCCAATTTCGGAAGAAATAGCTCGCTCTTTCAGGAAACATAATTTGCAAATAGCATTTAAAACCACCCAGTCAACCAGTAAATTAATTTTTAATGCCAAAGATAAAACATCACAAAATACAAAATCTGGAGTTTACATGTTAAGTTGCAACGAGTGCAGTAGCTGCTATGTGGGACAAACCGGTCGAAATTTTCAGACCAGATTCAAAGAACATAAATCTGCGTACATATTAAAGAAACAACACTCTAATTTTACGAACCATTTCATAGATACCGGACATATATTTCCCGAAGTTACAAATTTGAAAATTTTACATACAGCCCTAAAAAGCAAAAAATTAAACATTTTAGAAGCTATTGAAATTTATGAATATAATAAAGACCCGTAGAAAACATCCGTGGTGGGATGAAGTTTGCGAGCAAGCTGTATTAAGCCGAAGTAAAGCATTCAAAGATTGAAACAGTCAAAAAACAGCAATAAACTATAACATCTTTTTGGAAGTAAGAAAAGAAACATCGAAGCTAATTAGACAAACTAAAAGAAAATATGAAAACAATCAACTTAATGAAATAGAAAAAGATTGCCAAAAAAATAAGACCCGAAACTTTTACAAAACATTGAAAACTAAATTAACAGGCTATCAACCGCAGAGCCTATGCTTTCAAAAGGAAAACGGACAATTAGCTCTAAATAACCAAGACAATTGCAAAGAACTTGCGAAATATTTTGAACAAATACTAAACTGTCCTGAGCCCTTAAACAAATTAGCAACACTAAATCCTAAACAAACAAACCCAGATTCATTACCACCGAATGAAGAGGAAATAATTTTTCAAATCAAGCGGCTTAAAAATAACAAAGCTTCTGGTGAAGATGGAATCACTGCCGAACTTTTGAAATCCGCTGGTCCAGGTACAATCAAGGAAATAACCAAAATTCTACAAGAAGTTTGGCGAACCGAACGGATTCCGGAAGACTGGAAAGATGCGCTAATCCATCCACTACATAAGAAAGGAGATAGAACGGATGTAAACCACTATAGAGGAATATCTCTTCTCCCAGTTTGTTACAAGATTTTATCTCAATGTCTACTAGACAGAGCACAGGGAGAGTTAGAACCGAACATTGGTGAATATCAAGCAGGTTTTCGACCGGGCAGATCCTGCCCTGAACAGATCCCGAATCTAAAGTTGATTCTAAGACATCAAAAACTGTACAATAAAAATCTCGTCTGTACATTTGTGGATTTCAAAAAAGCATATGATTCTATTGACCGCGAATCTTTATTCCGAATCTTGAAAGAACAAGGACTAGATCTGAAAACGCTGGCAATTATTAAAGCAACGTTAACTAACACAAGGTCAAAAGTTAAATTCAGGGGTACATCTCAGAGCCCTTCGAAATTAAAACTGGTGTGAGACAAGGGGATGGACTATCGCCACTCTTATTTAACTGTGTTCTAGAAAAAGTAATACTGGAGTGGCGTGAAAAAAAGTCGGCACTGAATATTGACCAGCCCATTAAACTGGGGAGAACCAACATCAAAATTGATTGTCTGGCATTTGCTGATGATCTAGCAATTTTAGCTCAAGATGTATTAACGGCACAGAAATAGAT
The DNA here is from genome assembly GCA_031761425.1 of Cosmopolites sordidus. Lineage (NCBI taxonomy): Eukaryota > Metazoa > Arthropoda > Insecta > Coleoptera > Curculionidae > Cosmopolites > Cosmopolites sordidus. The sequence goes on from JARFXV010000619.1 coordinate 331,746, forward strand.
TGAAATCCTAAAAGAAACAGCAGAAAAGGTAGGACTCCAAATTTCCTTTGAAAAGACACAATACATGACCTGCAACAGACTAAGAACACCATTTCTAAAAATAAAATATGGTAACATCAGACGAGTCTCTCAATTCAAATATTTGGGTGAAATAATCATGGAAAACGGGTTGGAAAAAGCGGCCAATAAGGATAGATGTCATAAAATGGAAACGGCATTGAGACTTACACAAAATATTTACAACAAAAAATGCCTATCTAAAAACACAAAACTGAGACATTACAACACGGTTATTAAGCCAGAATGTCTATATGCTGCAGAAACGCTCATTTTGAATAGAAAGAGGGACATCGAGGACATTGAAAAGAAGGAAAGAAAAATCATAAGAAAAATCCTAGGCCCTAAACAAATAAATAGCACAACATACCGACTTCGAGAAAACCAAGAAATCAAACAATACACAGATATACATAGCGATATGAGAAAAAGAAGACTTAAGTTTTACGGACACATCAAACGGATGAATCCGAGTAGGCTAACTAGACAAATAGTCGAATTTTATGAAAATAGGAGTGGAGCTAAAGTAGAAATAATTAAATTGATTGGGGCAATTAAAGAGGACCTAAGATCAGCAAATATTACACAAAGTGAAATTCAGGATAGAGGCTGTTTCAGACACAAGGTTAACGTTTGGAAGGTTGGCCAGAGAGAAAAATGTAGGAAGACTGGAACAACTTGGTCTGATGAAAGGAAAAAAGCTCATAGTGAAAGAATGAAATTAGTATGGGTGCAAAGGAAGGCTAACAACAACAAACGCCTCTAATTGTACTTCGCGTGGTCCACCAGGGCCCATACGTGAATAATAATAAAGACCCGTCTAGACAGCTATTAAACGATCAGACGGATCTCCGAAATACCCCACTATTTAAAATATTGTAAAAAATCAATCCCAATAAAAGAATAAAATTAGGTACATAGGATAGATAAACAGCTATAAAACCTTAGTTTTAAAGTAGTGTTTGAGAATGTATAATCGTTTTACGAAACTATAGTTACATACATTTTAAAAATAAAAGTGATAGATAACAAAGTATAAAAATGTTTTATTCGATTCAAAATCTGCTGTTTTATGTCTTTTAAAAGTAATAAATATTTAAAATAGTAGCGTAATACTTGTCCTACCTGTTATTTATTTTTAATTTAATTAAAAAATAGAATTGTACGTTTCATAAATTATAATTATAGTTCATTCGTGTATTTTTTTGTTGGAGTTGTTCCAAACTCCAGCGTGTAAATATATTTTTAACTAAATAACCTGTCAAATTATCGTTCTGTATTTAAATTGAATATCGATCGAACAATCATTTGATAATTTGATATAAATCAATCATTTGTGGATATCAAATTGGCTCGTTTAGTAGACAGTTAGTGTACAGTTCCGTATTATATGAATGTTAATATTAATAACACAGGTCAACAAATTTAAACTTTTTGAGGTAACATTGATGAAAATAGGTGTATATGAAGTATTTTGTTGTCCTAAATCCGAAAATGACAAACTGTTACTGTAATACGTACAGTTTTTTTGTTACAGGGGGTCGGTGGTGGGGAAAAAAAGGAGACGGAATATTTTTACAATCTAATTTATTTAATATAAACAAGTAAATCGTGTAAAATCTATGCAAAGACATTACTGAGGATTATGAGATTAAAAAATATGTTGCATGGCATGTCATACAGCGACAAAAACTTTCACTTTTTCCTCGTGTTCTTTAGCATGATCTCTTTTTTAAAACCAGCGGTAGTCGCCCAATATAGATGGGTCCCAGCGTCCTTGGTATCTTCTTCCATCGTCCTGATGTCCTGGTGAAACCTTTCTCCTTATTTTCGTTTACTGCATCCAAATTTTCCGACAATGAATCCAAAAGGGAGTGTAAAAAAATGCGTTTTTATGGACATGTTACACTCGAGCACTTCATAGGCTTTCAAGAGTTCATCAATGAGGTTTTTTATAGTTTTCATCTTTCTTGTTGCCCAGAAATCCTTTCACTACATTTACAAAACACTTCCAGAGTACCAATTCCTTTTCCTTTAATTTTTTTTTGAAAGCGGAAATCATTTAGAAGCTTCCTTATTTGAGGTCCTATAAATATACCTTCTTTGAATTTTACATCACTTAATTGAGGAAATATTTCTTTTAGGTACTTGAAATCATTACCTTGTTTGTCGTGGCGTTGACAAAGTTTTTCATTAGTCTAAGCTTGATATGGAGAGGCGGCAGAAGCACCTTTTTTGGGTTAACAAGGGGCCATATATTAAGTACCAGATTCAAAAGAAGTTCTGTGAGGCTATTCTTTCTTACAATTAATTACTAAACTTGAAGAGATTTGCCACTAAGCAACAAATATTTTTTTTTGAACTGCTCGACGTACGTTTCGCTAACCATGTTAGCATCTGTGTTATATGTTAGCATATAAAAAAAACTCTACCTAACGAAGCGTGTAAAAAACATGAACCGTGAAATTTACTAAGCTTTACATTAATAATTGAAAAAGTTGACTGAACGGAATAGGACCTTTATCTCGGTTCATGATTTTTTTAGATTTTTCTATTTGAATGCTTTCATATGCCTCTAAAGCCCTATGATTATTAACACTTTTAATTAGTCTTAAATTACTAATATCTATACTATGGTCGCGTTCGATTGCAAGTTGGGCAACACAAAATTTTTCATTTCTCCCATATCTAACGTGGGTTCTTTATATCTTGTCAATATGGATCTTTTTGTTTGTCCAATATACCTACGATCACAGTCTTGGCAACTAATTTAGTAAATCCCCGACTTTTCATGTAGTTCCACTTTATCCTTTGGATTACCCAGAAGTTCTCTTAATTTATTATATGGTTAGTACACAACCTTAATGTCCAGTTTTTTAAAAATTTTGTCTAGCCCTCTTGTTAATTGGACATCAAATGGTATTACCATGAATTTCTTTGTGTTCTGATCCTTTTCAAAAGTCGAAGATTCTTTCAATAATTTTCTGAACTTAATTTATCTACAATGTTCTTATTATAACCATTCACTTCAGATACCTCCCTAATTAATTTTAATTCTTTGTTATAATTATCTTTATTTAAAGGAAAATTAATTAATCCATTTACCATAAAATTTAAACTAGCCATCTTATTTTGGAAGCTATGATTTGAATCGTTAGGAATGTCTCTCGAAGTGGTGGTGTTTTTTTCTGAAAATATCAAAATTTAACCTATTTTTGTTGTAAATTATCGTTGTTTTCGAGTTCATGCGTGAATATTATATTTTGGGATTTACTATTTAAGTTTTTAATAAAATCATCAACATTTTCATTTTTCGAATCGAAAATGGCAAAAACGTCATCGACATATCTTAACTATACCTTCGGAAAGTAATTGAATTCATCTTTTGCCTCGGTTTCAAATTTACTCATAAATAAGTTGACTAAGAACGGTGACAGAGGATTGCCCATAGCCGTTCCTTCTTGTTATTCATAAAACCTGTTATTAAACTGAAAACAATTTTGCTTCATACATAATCTTGTTAAGGAGATGATACCGTGAGATAAAACCGTTTAACTCGAGTAACTCCATCAGGTATTTCAAGGTATGTGGAATCGGGATACTCGGAAATAATGATGAAACGTCAAAGGAAACCAAAACCCCACCTTCCTGTAGATGTGTATTTTTTTACTTTTTCTATGAATTTGGTTGAGTTTATCACAGAACATGAAGTTAGTTGGTTTGGTAGATTTTCAAATTCCTTTGTTAACCACTTTGCCAAGTTGTATGTTGAAGTATCAATGGCTGATACAATTGGAGAATCAATGGTTCAAAAAAAAAATTTGGTTTTTAGTGGTAAATCTCTTTAAGTTCAGTGTTTCACACCAAAGGTTCCAATAAAAGAATTGAAAACAATTAATCAAGCGTTTCTTAATGTGACGTGAATCTTTTAAAACGTGTTATAGTATGAAACATTAATGCTGGTAATTTCAGCTTGTACAATAAACGACAATAATGTGTAAGTCTGCCTTTTTTTTTGTAATAACACAAACTAAATTTATGTCGACACGTATGAGATAAATGGCTATAAAAATATTAAATATTGTTTTGAAAAAATACCAAATATTTCAAAAATACCGACCCGAAACTGGACATCAAAAAGAAACACGACGATGCGACGTTGTCAATTTTTAAGAAAATTTTAAAAAGTCCTAATCCGTTTTCCGCGGATTTTGGATACATACTTTAAGGATACATACTCTTGGTTCAAAATGATGTCAAGAATCGTTAGATAAATTTACGACAATTGTTGCCTTTTCACTCTGTATATTTTGGTGCATATTACATGACATTTGGTTTGTTTTTAGATTTTGGCAGCTTGTATAGCACACTCATTGGTTATCCAAGTTGGTATCAATCTGTCATTTAGTGCAGTGCTTTTACCACAGCTACGCGAAAGTGATAGCAATATAAATATTGACTTGTCTCAAGCCTCATGGATCGGTAAGTATTATTATATTTTTTTTTATATTGGAACTTAAGATTTTTCACAAAATATTCGCTGACTATAGCTGACATATTTGATATCCATTTCTTGACATTGGCTGTCAATTGTTTTCAGTAAGATTTGCCATTTCAGGATGAACAAGTTTTCGTTGCCACAACGTTTGGAAATTATCCAAATATTTTATCAAAATTCTAGAAGTTTTGTTGCTACCTAAAGAGCATTTTGTTTAAAACCCGGTCTGTTACATTTTATCAAGCTATCCTCCATATAATCGATAAGTTTGAACGTGAGTTTAGTCTTCATGATCAAAAGCCACCCTCACGACTTCGAAGTGACCGTAGTGAAGAAAACATCGCGACAGTCTATGAAAGTGTTGCCGAGAACGATAATGTGTCTGTTCCGCGCCAATCTCAAGAGTTGGGTGTATCCAGGATAACCACCTGGCGTATTTTTTTCAGTCAAAAATATTTTATATTCGATTTCCGGTATTTCCTTCAAAGCCACCAGTAAATTCTCTTGAATGGCTTCTATGAACTTAAAACGACGTTCATGAAGTGGTTTATTCAATCAAGGGTGCCTTTTCTAGGCTCACATGCTGCTTTATCTGCTCAAATTTGTGCTATTAGACTATCGTTTATATCATTATAAATTTCTTTTGTTGATAACCCTTTCAAGAAGTACTTAATGACAGCAAAATTTCAATAGTTGATAGTTGGCGTAGTTGTAAAATTTGAAGGTTGATGCACCGAAAACACTGAAAACCCTGAAGTTGTCAGCATGCCATTAAACTGTATATCTCAGCACTATCGATACTCTATTATACGAGCTTTTTAATTGATCTTCATAATTTGAAGCGATTTAACAACATATATTGTATATTATTTTGTTCTAGCGAGTATTGTAACAGCAGCATTACCAGTTGGTTCATTGATAATTGGACCGTTGATGGATCGTTTTGGACGCAAGAAGATGTGTATGCTTACGGCCGTCCCCTTTCTTATTTCATGGACATTACATAATTTTGCTACAACTGTCTGGTATATTTATATTGCCAGAATTATCGCCGGACTTGGGGCTGGTAAGTTTAGATATATCAAGCAAGCAACAAAACTATAAGTGTACCACAATAGTTTAGTAAAAACACTTTAAACTAGTAGGTGAAAAATAAAATCAGACTAGCTGAACCATAGTCTTATTAGTTGTTTTTTTTTAAATAGAACATTGTACAATATTATACACTCCTCGACAAAACTACAGACCATTTCAAGCATTGATATTTGTTAAAACATCTAACTATTCGGTTATATTTAATCATTTTACAGTTTTTGCATAAACCGTAAATATTTATTTATCCTTTAGAAAGGATAAAGCTGATATCATGAGCCGTGCTTTGTGGTCCTCAGACAGTTTTGTGGGAATTCAACGTGCAATAAAGTTTTCCATAGCATGAGTGTTCCCTTACGATCGTGTACAGAGCTGACCTTGAAATGTCTGGAAAATCTACAGTCAACTTACTAATGGTAAACCTCCGTCTTTCTTGAACCACTTGATCAAAAGTCTTCACGAGCGACAGACTTGTCACCTTGTCTTTGTCCACCTTCATCGTGAACATCAGTTCGGTCTTTTTTAAATTTCCTAGACCATTTTGCACCAGTGGTGGCTCGTGGATTTTTAAAGTGGGAGGACCTAGAAGAAAACAGTGCTGCTGAAGATTTTTTTTTGCTTTCCCCATCCTGCTTTTTTACTTTTCATGCTATTGAAACCCTATACAGGAGATGAACGAGGAAAATATTAAAATTTTGTATTGTTACTACTTACAAGGACATTGGAGTATGGGTTGTTGCTTGCTGCGCAGATAAAGGAATGAATAAGTATGTACTTACCATTTCCCGAAGAGTAAACCAATCAAACAGTTTATTGTAATTGCAAATCAATAGAGAACATACGACAGATTAAACAATCTTTAATGTTTTCATTTTGACAAATCTCGGATCATAAATAAAATTCTTCCAATTCGGTCTTCAAATCTTCTTTTTCTATCGTCGAAAAACTTTTAGATATAGTTTACTGTCAAATTTTCGCGTAAAACTTGCCCTATTTTTACATTCTTTTTGAACTTGACTCAAACTCAACACGGGCGTGAGACGACCGTTAGTTTTTAATTCAACTTTCTCCTCCAAACTTAAATTAGTCATCATTAACTGTTTTAAATCAGACAGTGTGTACACACGTAGCAAATCCCAAATCAAAACAAGTATTCGCGAGGGGGAACGAAATATGCGACGCATGATATATCAAACGCTCCTTACCCGTCAAATCAGCGTTTAATACTAATTTCCGATACGCTCGGTCGCAGGGAATCGACGTTCAAATCGCATGTTTTAGAAAGCAGTTAAACCACCGAATTCTGGCAACCAACAAAACATGTAACGCCAATGACGAGATATGTGGTCTGGCGTACGGTCGATGGGGGTAAACGTTGGACCAACGATGTAAAAATTGTGGCGAGAGGATGGAATTTGTATCCGCATTATTTGGTGTGATAGGTCGACGGACGTTCTTCTACATTTGGAGATTTGAATTTTTAATACTATCTTTAAATGAGTTAAAGTAACGAAACTGAATGGAAATAAAATATGGTGTTTTATTCTGAAAATTTGTTTACTCAACAACGCCCTCCCTCACGAGCCGCCACTGGTTTGCATCATAAACGCGATTCATTCGGCGATGAATTTCCGCTCTGTTATTCGCTTCTGCCTGTAAAAAAACAAATGATGATGCAACTCGCACTTGGAAGGAGAATCAATGATGCCGGCTATGTTTAATGACGGCAATTGATGTGTTAAACTTTGCATTGACAGATGTTACGGTGCAGTAGCTGCGTAGTAGTACAGTGCGCAGATCTACCATTTTATGCTTGGTTGGTCACTTAGCAGAGCGATCGGAAGTTGAAAAAAATAGCTCTCGTTCCAACTTTGTTTTGTTTGAATTTAAATTGATTAAATTTCTAAAATTGAAATTGAATTGAAAAATGAATTTTGTCGTGGAGCGTATTTCAAAACAATTTTATTTCTTTTAGGTTTAAGTACAGTAGCGATGGTATATGTCAGCGAAATATCCCATCCAAAATACCGGCCTATGCTATTGACATTCAACAGCGTGTTTGTCACTTTAGGAATATTGATTACATGTATTTTGGGTAAGGAGAAACAGACCATATTTAAATTTTCTATTCCGCTTTTTTTCCTCGTGCTTTTTTTTGTTGTTTCCGATCCGAAGGAAGTTTGAGTAATATAGCTTTAAAAGATCAAACTCCTCTCATAACATTTTCGTTTCAACTTCTTGTTGTTTTTATCGCGATATAAAAAAGACTGTGCCCTTTTTGCTTTTTTCCCCCTTTTTTTTGGACTTTATCGACCGATTCAAACAATATTTAAAATATTTTTCTACTTCGATGACAATGGTTTTTTTTATGAGTTATATTTTTTTCTGTGCTGGGGTCGCCATCGATCTGTTTTAGCCTTTGATATGGAGGATGTACTTATACAGAATGGGCTGAGTAGAAAATTTATTTTTGAATATATTTAAAATTTATTTTGCAAAAAGTAAAATATTAGTGCTTTGGGTAATTGAATTAATTTTGAATGGTATTTTGAAGTTATCCACCTTTTTCCTTTGTGGAAATACGAAAGTTGCTGTTTATGTATCCGGAATTGCGGTCGCGGCTCGTGGGTTTTTAAAGTGGGAGGGCGTAGAATAATTTTGTTTGCTTTCCTATTCCTTCTTTTTACTTTTTGTGCTATTGAAACTCTATACAGGAGGTGAATCAGAGCGGCACCCCAACGCCCTCCCTCACGAGTTGGCACTACGGAATTGGCAACAATGGTGTTGCTAGGTGCCATCTGACAAATACATCGTAAATTTTGACATTGTTAACTGTATACGTACTCAGAACCTTTTGTTATATGGACGCTATTTGCGTTGTTTAGTGGCTTGAAAGTTTCATCTCAGTCAAAAAATTAAAATTTTCATCCGATGATTTATAGTGCGGTTCAAGATATACTGTTGACCGAATGGCTGCAATAAACTGTTAACAACCCCTATCGTAACGAAACCGGGTAAAATTCCAAAAAATTTAAACAGAGCCGGGCCTAATAAAATAACAGGTAAAAAGATAAAATTAATTTTATATCATGTTTAGTAGTCTCGAAATATTTTAGTTTAGTTCGCATTCTTTTCCTAAACAGTGCAGTTCTATAATTTCGATCGTATTTTAATTATTTCAAATATGCTAAAAATGTGGCGTTCTTGGCAAGATAATGATCATTGTGCCTCCGGTAGTGCTAATTTTAAAAGAAAACATTTATCGTCCGATGCTAAGCAACTTGTTAAAAATATGTATATTTTTTATTGAATAGGGGGCTTAATGTAAGTGCAGCCTTAGCAGAAACGTCTTCATTAACAAAAACGCTGTTATCTACAGTTAAAGACATTGTGACGAAGCCAATTAAAGCCAAAAAAGTTCGTAGTGATTCTGGTAAAAGCAAATGTATTGACGAAAACGACAAAGACTTAATTCGAAGCATTTATGCTATGTATGAAGAGCAAACTGTGCCTGCATTACAATCATTGTAACAGCGACTAAGGAAAGACGAAACCAACATTCTTTGCAGCAGAACTAGCCGCCATAGAATATTTCCTCTAATGCGTTTTGCATATCGGACCATTAATAAAAGACAAATATTAACGAAATCACAATGATGATTGCGACGATGGTGGTTTGACAACTTAAACTCTATAAAAAAATACAGATTAGAAAATCGTTCCATTATCTACCTTGATGAAACATGGTTCGATAAACATGAGACGCCAGTAAAAGGATGGGTAGATATATCAAGAAAATGCCAAACCAAAGTCCCAGCAAACAAGGAAAAAATAATTACAATTTTACGTGCTGGTTCCTAGGATGGATGGGTTCCAAATTGTTTACGGTTGTCCTCCAAAAATATTAAACATTCACTACCATGACGATATCACAGGAGAACTTTTTGAAGATTGGTTTATAAATATTTTTGTTTGGTTTATAATTAGTTTATATGTTTATAGTTTTATGGTTTATAATTGGTTTATAATATAATTTTGCCCAATGTGCCTAAGGAAAGCGTAATTGTAATGGACAATGCTAGTTATCAAGTAAGTTCCTAATGCATATAACACTAAATTGGAAATTCAAGGCTATATGTTAAAAACCGATATGTATTTCGAAAATACATATAAAAAATGTGGCCTTCTAGAGATATTAAAGACATTTATTATTAAAAAGGAATATGGATGTGATACCATTGTGTCCGATATGGGACATAGGGTTTTACGCTCTCCCCCGTATTACTGTATTTTTAATCCAATTGAGCATATGTGCCATCAGGCAAAATCCAATGTTAGAGCAGAAACCATTTATCCGATTCTAAGTGCAAGTGCAGCAACATTAATTAGGAAGGTTGTAGATAATATTTTCAAAGAAAGTTGAATAAATTTGATTACCATGTTATTAAAATAGAAGATTGCTATGTATCATTTACTAATAATATAGAATCGCTTATTATTAATGTAGATCAAAGTGAGAGTGAAACCGAATTAAATGTTTAATTAAATTTAAGTTATTATTTTTATTGTACTAATAGATAAATTTATTTATTTATTTATTTTGTGCTAATAAATTACTAATAAATTGAAAATACCCAAACCCATAAACAATGTTTTAGTCATACATAATAATAATAACAATAATTTAACAATATTTTATTTTTTCCAAAATTATTCAAAAATTGAACTGTTCCGACTCTGGTGCCTTTGACTTGACCTTGAACTGAGAATATTTTTATTGAAATTTATTGGGGCAATTAACATTTTACGGAAAGAAAACGAAATATCTTGAATCGGACTATACCACGAAGTTTTCGACGTGGATTATCTCAACAACGGTGCATCGATCAACTCACTTCGACTTTTGGCGATGAAGCTCCATCTAAAGCCTCTGTATATCACTACTTTAGTGAATTCAATCGTGGCCGTCCTTCGTTCAAGGACGAATTTAAATACGGTCGTCCAAAATCGGTTGTTGTGCCAAAAAACATCGATACCGTGCGCGAACTGATAAAATACAATCGTGGTGCTTCAAAAGCTGTGTATAACATCTACACAGGTGACGAATCTTGGATCTATGCGTATAAGTCCGAAAGTAAACGACTGTAGAGCAGTCGACTGTATGAGTCCTTCAAAATAAGCCAAACCCAACAAAAGTTGTACGCACAAGAAACACTTTGAAGCAAATGGTTGCCTGTGTTTTTTTTTTAATAAATGGGCATGTGGCTACAGCGCCACTAGAGAATCGTAGAACTGTTAATTCTGAGTGATACACAACTGTTTGTTTGCCAGAAGTCTTTGAAGAAATAAGAAAAAAACAACCAACGACGCAGGATCATTCTTCACCATGCAACGCGAGCTCTCACACATCGGACCAAACAACTCAATATTTGACCTGTCCAAACTTCGAATTGATCCAAATTTGATTTGGCACCCAATTATTTCTTTTTATTCCCGTCCGTGAATAATAAACTACGTGGTCAACCCGTACTGATGACGGCTTAAGGCCAGAAACCGGGCTCTAGAGACGTTTTCTGATGAATGATGACGACTGAATAAACAAATGCTTGAGAGCACTGAAGAAATTGTTTTTTTTGAATAAATCTATTGTTGATGCAAAAAGCAATATTTTATTTAAGAAATATTTGACTATTCAATCTACCCTGGTATAATGTACTATTCATTTAAATATTGTTTCGGTGATGCAACAAATCGTATTTGAATAGATCCGAACGAATTTCGACGTCAGCAGAAGCGGTTAACGGGTTGAAAATGTAAGTTTTGGAGATACCTCAATCAGAATTAGTGATGGGAAATACGGATCTTCGGTCAGATCACCGTTCCGAATCAATTTAAAGATCCGGATTCTATTGAATCTTTTCTCGCATAACTGGTTGCATAACTTAGTTGCTTAGACAGATAAATAAATACTTGACGATAGGCATTTTTCGTACGAATTATTACCGATACCTGTATATCATTGACATGAAAAAGCAATAATTCACTTTTTTTGTAGTTATAGAATTTCTTTTTCATAGTTTTTGTTTGCTAAGTAGGCATAAATGTTAATGCGTTTGTGTAAACTGATATGCGTAAGCATTACGATAAATTTATTTGTATTAAACTATGTCTGTAATAAAATATTGTATCTATTTTAGAAATATTTAATGATGTGACTGTTGAAATAAGTACAGAAAAATAACGTTGGTATTTCAAAAATACTTCTATTTATTCAAGAAATGGAAAGTCACATACGATATTGAAACGCTACAATATTAAGTAAATAATTAGAACCAATGCTTGTCGTTTTGCTCCACAACATTAAAAGCCGATTTAAAAATTATGACTATATGACAACAAACAAGACTATATGAATTTGTATAAAAAAGGTTCTGTCTTATCTCTTTGGTACCATGTGAAAGAATTTTCAGTAAAACTGGTCAAGTTGTGATAGAAAAAATAAGTCCACTGAAAACTAAAAAGATAAATGAAATCAAATGTTTACATGTAAATGTAATTATTTAAAACTAAATTAATCTATTTAATTAATTGTATTATTCTCTATATTTGTATATTTAGGTATATAAAACAATAATAGATTGAAATTTTAAGCCGCAGTACGGCGACTTCCAACAGTCTATTATGCATTACGGGTCCACGGATCCTTTCCCCACGGACCTTTTGGACCGATTCTCACGGTTCATGGATCAACGGATCTAAAAAAGACCCGAGACCCGACTACTACTATCTTTTTCTATGCGATAGGCAACAGGCAACACACCCCATAAGATACAATGCCATAGTCTCTGCGTTATAGAACATAACCTTTCTGTTCTTGTTTAAGAACCGAGAACCGTCTGGGATCCGAGATCCGTGTATCGTAATTTTAGGAACCGGTTCATTTAGATCTTTTAAAAGATCCGAATCTGGGAGTCGGATCAGCTCCGATCCGGACATCTCTAATCAGAATGGAAGAAGCGCTATGAAAACTAGTTCAAACGTATGGAAACGTATATCAATCATCGCGGCGAATATTTTAAAAGACAATAAAACCATTTTCAATGATAAATATTTGTTTTTATTTATTATTCCCGATACATAAATAGCAACCCTCGCAGTTCTATCTCTTTTTCAATGAAGTTACCACTTCTGTATTATTGAAACATCACTATATTTAGCGTTTCTGGTGAATCTTGTCTAACATAACTCGTACATAAGTTTCAAACTTTATTTCATATGTTTAAGCTTCAGTTGTCTCTAAAAATGGAGAAGTGCATCTCGAAAAAATATTTTACTATTTGAACTACTTAGATATTACTTATTCCTTTATTTTGTTTTCAATATTAGGCATTCAAAGAGATACTTTTTAAATAAATTTGTAGGCTTCGGATTGCAGTGGAGGTTAATGGTGAAGATCTTCTTCGTGATGACTTGCGTGACTCTAACAGCGATATTTTTTATTCCTGAGAGTCCTTATTGGCTGCTGGTGTTTCGTAATGATAAAACTGCCAGCGGAAAGTCGTTAAAATGGATATATAATAATCAAAAGGTTAGTATGGAACGAGTCTTTGAAAGAGAGCGGTTTTTTAATTTTTGAATCAAATACAGATGGCGTTCTGAATTTTGCCTAGGTCTAAGAAAATTTATAAGAAGGTATTCTAGTCCTGCAAGGGACGGTGGGAAATTTGCTTTGAATAAAAAATTACAGGAAGGAGCATATGATTCTGTAAGTGGGACCCGAATGGTAGCTGAATATGGCCAACTACTGTTGTCCCGTTTAGCAGTGGCGTAGGGCAGTATGAATATAAACAAGAAACTGATAAAAGTTTATAGTTATTTAAAGCAATAAATTACTGTATAATTATCATTACTGTAAACATTTAAATTAATTAAATAAAGTCTATTTTTTCAAGGTGTAAAGTGTCTGTTATGGGGCCAATACGACTAAAAGTTATTAAGAAATGGGAATCTTGTATTATAAAATCATATCATTTTCAAAAATTGGTTAGGTAATCAGTTGCATCTTGCACCGAATTATACATATGTATATATATATAAAGAGACCAGATTGACAGATGATAACACCTTGGAATTCGGCAACTAGAGACTTTTTAAAAGTAAAACGGACAAAAGGATATTCAAAAATACACCACAACTCGGTGTTGCTTTCGCTATCGGAAGAAACATTTTTGGTTCTGTAACTAATGTCCAGCCAGTAAATAATGGGCTTATGACACTATCCCTCAAGTGTGCTAACAAAAACTATATATTAATCAATGCACACCTCCCAGTTAACGAAGAAAATAAATTTAATCCTGAAAAAGTAAATAAGTCCTGGGAAATTCTGGAAAACCTCTAACCATGTAAAAATCCTATTGAGTGATTTCAACGCCCAACTAGGGAAAGAAAAAAAGTACAGGAAAACAGTCGGCAGTTTTCCCGCTCATAAATGGACTAACCATAATGGTAGAAGATTGGTTGAACTATATTCGCAGTTTAATCTAAAAATAATGTTAACCTATTTTAAGAAGAAAATAACAAAACAAAAGACCTGGAGGAGCCCAAACATGTACATGGGTGAATTTCAAATTGACCATGTTGCCATTTCGTACCCCAATTATAACGACATTTTGAATGTTCTAGTCAGGAAAGGAGCTAACATAGACACGGATCACTACTTGACTAGACTCAAACTTGGCTTAAAACCTCGAAAACTTATTCAAAAGAGACTTTCAAAAGAGACTAATATCAAAGTTCGAACTAACGAAAAAAAAAACCAGCTCTAACAGAAGAGCTTGATAAACAACTAGCATAGAACTGACAAGAATGGAAACAAACAATTATTAAAACATCCTTAAAGTTGGTCCCTTTACAAAAAAACGTAGAAAACATCCGTGGTGGGATGAAGTTTGCTAGCAGGCAGTATTAAGCCGAAGTAAATCATTCAAAGATTGGAACAGTCAAAAAACAGCAATAAACTATAATATCTTTTTAGAAGTAAGAAAAGAAACATTGAAGCTAATTAGACAAACGAAAAGAAAATATGAAAACAATCAACTTAATGAAATAGAAAAATATTTCCAAAAAAATAACATCCGAAACTTTTACAAACATTTAAAACTAAATTAACAGGCTATCAACCCCAAAGTCTCTGCTTCCAAAAGGAAAACGGACAATTCGCTCTAAATAACCAAGACAATTGCAAAGAACTTGCGAAATATTTTGAACAAATACTAAACTGTCCTGAGCCTTTAAACAAATTACCAACACTAAACCCTAAACAAACAAACCCAGATTCATTACCACAGAATGAAGATGAAATAATTAGGCAAATCAAGCGACTTAAAAATAACAAAGCTTCTGGTAAATATGGAATCACTACTGAACTTTTGAAATCCGCTGGTTCAGGTACAATCAAGGAAATACCAAAATTCTACGAGAAGTTTGGCGAACCGAACGGATTCCGGAAGATTGGAAAGATGCTCTAATCCATCCACTACACAAGAAAGGAGATAGAATGAATGTAAATAACTACAGAGAGATATCTCTTCTCACAGTGATACAAGATTATATCTCAATTTCTACTAGATAGAGCACAGGGACAGTTAGAATCTAAAATTGGTGAATATCAAGCAGGTTTTCAACCGGGCAGATCCTGCCCTGAACAGATCCTGAATCTATAGTTGATCCTAAGACATCAAAAACTGTACAATAACAATCTCGTCTGTACATTTGTGGATTTCAAAAAAACATATGATTCTATTAACCACGAATCTTTATTCCAAATCTTGAAAGAACAAGGACTAGATCTGAAAACGCTGGCAATTATTAAAGCAACATTAACTAAATTAAATTATTAAATTCATGGGTGACATCTCAGAGCCCTTCGAAATTAAAGGGGATGGACTTTCGCCACCCTTATTTAACTGTATTCTAGAAAAAGTAATACAGGAGTGGCGTGAAAAAAAGTCGGCCCTGAATATTGACTAGCCTGTTAAACTGGGAAGAACCAATATCAAAATTGATTGTCTGGCGTTTGCTGGTGATCTAGCAATTTTGGCTCAAGATATATTAACGGCACAAAAACAGATTGAAATCCTAAAAGAAACAACAGAAAAGGTAGGACTCCAAATTTCATTTGAAAAGACAAAATACATGATCTGCAACAGACTAAGAATACAATTTCTAAAAACAAAATATGCTTACATCAGACGAGTCTCTCAATTCAAATAGTTGGGTGAGATAATCATGGAAAATGGGTGGAAAAAGCCAATAAGGGTAGATGTCAAAAAATGAAAACGGCATTGAGACACACAAAATATTTACAACAAAAAATGCATTCTAAAAAACAAAACTGATATATTACAACACAGTTATTAAGCCAGAATGTCTATATGGGGCAGAAACGCTCATTTTGAATAGAAAGAGAGAAATCGAGGAGATTGAAAAAAAGGAAAGAAGAATCATAAGAAAAATCTTAGGCCCCAAACAAATAAATAGCACAACATACCGACTTCGAGAAAACCAAGAAATCAAACAATACACAGATGTACATAGCCATATGAGAAAAAGAAGACTTAAGTTTTACGGATACATAAAACGGATGAATCCCAGTAGGCTAACTAGACAAATAGTCGAATTTTATAAAAATAGGAGTAGAGCTAAAGTAGAAATAATTAAATGGATTGCTGCAATTAAAGAGGACCTAAGATCAGCAAATATTACACAAAGTGAAATTCAGGATAGAGGCTGTTTCAGACCACGGGCGTAGCTAAGGGGGGGGGGGGTTGGTGGTTCAAACCCCCTCCGAAATAAGCTAAATATTACCTGATATTATACCGAAAAAATACGAGGAGTGAAGAGAGTTAAATTATTACATTTGAATTGAATATATATCCGAATAAATATGTCGTAATTTTTTCGATGAATATATATATATATATATATATATATATATATATATATATATATATATATATATATATATATATATATATATATATATATATATATATATATATATATATATATATATATATTAAATTTCATGTAAGTATATTTTTGTTGTTTTATTTACTTCAAACTAACCCCGCCCCCCCAAACTAAATCCTGGCTACGCCCGCGTTTCAGACACAAGTAATGATCCTTGTTATCCAACCATTTTTATAAAAAGTGCCCGAAACTTTCATATCAACGCTTCATTAACATGGCGGATGCGCTTGTGTGCAACTAGTCCTGAAAAGGTCTATTCAAAGGAAATTTGTTAGGCCGTGTCGACACCACAAGTGTGTTCGAGGCATCAATTTAAACTTTTCCTGGTTTGCCGACTTAGAATTTGGGGTTCAAATTCCCCAAAAATAGCATAAAAATTATTCTATTTTATTAATTTTTGATAATTATTAAGTTTTTTGTAAAATATTAAAAATTATTAAAAAATTAGTAAAATAAAAAATATCCATCATACATTATACACATTTGTTTTTTATTTGAACAAGCGTGCAGTAACTCAAATTATATAATTTATACTGAAAATATAAAAAAACACAATTGCAATAAAGAATCAATATACTTGTCAAAAACAATAAATTGAATATATTCATTTCCGAGCGATTTTAGTTCGCATGTTGCACTTAGAGAGCTGTAAATGATGATATTCCTAGCTTAGTTATGATATGCATTTTTTGTTTTAATAATTGCAATTTAATAATCATTATAAATTATTAACATAGAATAATTTTAATACTATTTTTGAAAAATATGTTGCGGATTTGGTCCCCAAACTGTAAGTGTGCACGTCATAAAAATTTAACTGAGGTAGCCGGTATATCATTAGGGTAATTCATTATAAATAAATAAGTAAAGATTAATAACTAAAATTTCCACTATGTTTAAAATTGTATGTACAACAATTGTTTCGACACACAGTGCCTTTTTCAAATACAAACTATACTAAACTAACAGTGAGAAAAGTAATTACAATATCCATGTACCTAATAATACCATCTGATAGTGGGGAAATCCATTTTTTTGTTAACGTCTAGGAGGACAATATAAGTTTAATAACGGTGAACCATTCAAATAATATTTTTTCTTTTATTAATTTCTAGGTTCTCTAAAAGATTTAATTTTTTGGATTTATTCTCAGTATGTAACATTATAAAATTATCATTGAAAGTATGCTTTTCTACCATTAAGTGGTTAGCATAACGAGAATTATATTATTGTTTAGTATAAGTTCTTTTATGTTTGTTGAGTCTAGTAGAGAAAGATTTTCCTGTTTGCCCAACATAGATTTTTGGACACGACCCGCACTCAATTAAATAAACTCCTGATTTATACAGTTTATTTGTTGATTTTTATTGATTTTAATGAGGCGTCCTAGACTATTGTTTGTTTTAAAAGCAATATTTCTATTGTTTTATATAAATATCTCGACTAATTTGGTAACTTTTCCCGTATACATAATTGTTTTGAACGCTGCATTTGTGATATTATTGACATTTTAGATATTGATCTTTATTCATTTATTTATGCACATAAAAAGTTTAAATTGATGCCTCGGATGCATTTGTGGTGTGGCCAGAAATATGACATTTATAAAAATGTCGTCGTACACAATACAACAATGCGTTAAAATTGTGTAAATTTTATTTTATGAAAATGGGCGTTCGATAAAAATGTTTTTAGTAAATTACGTGATATTTACGGTGTGCACAATCGTCCATCCGACAGTCCTATCAATCCAACTGTTCAAATATTTCAAGAAACTAGTTCTGTGGAAGGTAAAAGAAGACCAATATATAGTCGTAGTGATCGTTGACAAGATCATATTGATTTGGTACATGAAAATGTTGCTGTAAACCCTGAAATTTCCATTGATTGACGTTCACAACAGTTTGGACTTATTGCATTCACAACTTGGCGTATTTTATTTACGAAAGGATTTAACTCTAAAGGGATATAAGATTTAAATAACACAGGAAGTAAAGCCACTGGATCATTCAAAATGTCGTGCATTTTTCAGTTGGGTCAAAGAACAAACAGATGATTTTTCTAAAAAATGTTGAAATTTACCGCCAAAACTGCCTTACTTTTCTTTATTTAAACATTTCTGTTTAATGTCTAATATTAAGTTATTTTCAGATCTACGAGGAACAACTTGAAAAAATTTCAAACTCAGCTCATTCCACTACAGAAGAAAATAACAAGAAAACTATCTTGTTAAAATTGAAAGACCATTTGAGATTTTACAAGGAGCCGTTTGTTTGGAAGCCAATTCTAATTCTATTAGTCATATTTATGTTCCAGCAATTATCGGCAGCTTATGTTGTAGTTTTTTATGCAGTTGACATATTTCGAAAAATTGGAGGCAACTTTAAACATATCGGTTTGATTGATGAATTTCTAGCCCTGATTCTGCTGGGTACTATACGTTTCGTAATGGCGATTGTACTCGCATCAATTTCCAAGAAGGTAGGGCGAAGAATCCTCATGTTTGTATCCGCCATAGGAATGATACTGTCAAGTTTTTCAGTTGGACTTGATATGACGCTCCGTTCAACCCAAAATTTGTCTATTTCTTTCAATCAGACCCAGTCAGAAAATATACCAAATGATTCCAGTGGCAACACTGGTACAGTTGCAGTAGTTCTTGTACTGACGTACATTTGCTTCAGTTCTTTTGGATGGTTGGTGATTCCCTGGACTTTAATTGGTGAATTGTTGCCTGTTAAAGCCAGAGGTGTACTGGGTGGTGTCATGGTCTCCGTGGCGTATTTAGGAATGTTTTTAATGGTAAAAATTGCTCCTTTTGTAATGGAAAGTGTCACCTTAGGAACAATATTTTTAGCATTGAGTGGTATAAATGTTTTCGGTGCTGTGTTTATTTATTTCGTCCTTCCCGAGACCTTGGGAAGAACGTTTGATGATATTGCTAAATATTTTGAAACAGTTAACGCCAACTAATTTATATTAGAACGTTGATGTTACAAATCAATTAGAATTTATTTACAATTGGGGTTTTGACACAGTTTTATAACAAAACTATTTTTAAATTATTGATTGACTTGTCCGTTACTTTGTGATAGTTTATCTATCACTTTTATTTTTAAACAAAATTTGTGTGACTATAGTGTCGTAAACGATTTTACATTCTCAAACACCACTTTAAAATTAAGGTATTACAGCTGTTTATTTTTAAAGTAGTGTTTGAGAATGTAAAGTCGTTTTACAAAACTATAGCCACGCAAATTTTGTTTAAAAATAAAAGTGATAGATAACAAAATAAAAAATTGTTTTATTCCTTTTTAAAAAACTATTTTTGTTCCAAGTTTTTTTCCTTATAATTAAAAAGTTATATCAAATTGAAAATACATTTTTAAACCTAGTACCGATGACGCGCCGACAGTTCTCGAAAACCCGACCACGTGTGATGCCGCAATGTTTAATTCCCCTCAACATTACAGACAGCTGATACGAGTGTTTTAGTTTTTAATCAACTTATTCTTTTTATTATCATCAGTGTATTAACAGATTTGTTGAAAATGTCAAATCTGATTAGTAAGCGCGCGTGGTTCGTACCGTTTTGTAGGAATACTGCAAAAACAAATCCTGAAAAAATGTTTTTAAATATCCCACAAGATATTAAACGTCAAAGTCAATGGTTCCAAGCGACACGACGAATGAATCCTAAAACAACATCAAATTTTTAAAACCACCTATCATTAAATTCACACAAAAGAATATTATTAGCATATAGACCCGGCTGGATCACGCAAAGCATTCTAATTCATTTTCGAGTATTCTTTCTGATCCATTCTATGGACATATCCACTATGGATATGTCCATAGAATTTCAATCTTCTTTTTCTTATGTCCGCCGCTACGTTGGACATTCTCTCTGTGGTCTATCGAGAATGTAGTCTGTATCCTTCCTCTGTCAGTTTTGGGCCGAGAATTTTCCTCATAATTTTGCGTTCTTCTTTTAGTATGTTTTCTATGCCGCTTTTTGTATGGAGTGTAAGTGTCTCGCTTGCGTATAGTACCTCTGGTTTGATTACTGTGTTGTAGTGTCTTATTTTTACGTGTGTGGATAGGCATTTCTTATTTCTTATTGTAGATATTGTGTCTTGCCGTATATCCTCTTCATCTTCTGTAATCGAGTCTTCTGTGCTATCTGCTCTCCTCCCGTGGGTTCGAGGATATCGCTCAGGCATTTGAAGTGAGTGACCCTATTTATTTTGCCGTATTTGGTGTTCAAATTTTGGACATCTAATTTTGAGCGGAAGAATTCGGTTTTTTGAAAGGAGATTTGCAGGCCGACCTTTCTCTGCACATTCCTTGAGGACTTCTATCTATTTGGTTGCTCTTTTTTCATTTTCTGCGAGTATGGCTAGGTAGTCTGCGAAGGCCAGGCATGATCTTTGGTTTTTCAGTTCTTTTTCCCATTCTCTTATGACTTTGTCCAGGACCAAGTTGAAGAGGAGTGGGGATAACCCATCTCCTTGGCGTACTCCAGTTTTAATCAGGAAAGGTTCGGAAATTTCTCTGATAAATTTTACTTTAGAAGTTGTCAGTCAGCGTCTGCTTGATCCATCGCAATGTTTTGGGATCGAGTCCTTGTTCTTCTAGGATGTTGAACAGATACTTTCGGTCGATGCAGTCGTATGCTTTCTTGAAGTTCCCAAACGTGCAGATAATTGGGTCGTTCCTGGTAGCTTTGTATTTCAGTATTATTTTTAAGTTAAATATTTGTTCAGTGCATGAGCGACTAGTGCGAAAGCCTGCCTGGTACTGGCCAATTTTGTATTCTAGTTGTTCCTGTGTTCTCTGGAGCAGGCATGCTGAGAGGATTTTGTAAGTGACTTGTAATAAGGAGATTCCTCTGTAGTTGTTCACATCTGTTCTGTCTCCCTTCTTGTGCAGCGGGTGGATAAGAGCACATTTCCATTCATTTGGTAATTTTTCTGTTTGCCAAATGTTCGTGATAATTTGCGTAAGTTTCTGCAGTGAATTTGGTCCAAGGTTTTTCAATAGTTCCGTGGTGATAGCATCTTCACTGGATGACCTGTTATTCTTTAGTTTGCGTATGTGCCTGTGGATTTCTTCCTGTGTTGGTGATGGTGATTCTGAGTGAGTATGAATACAATTTTCCTTGGGGAATCTTGTGTCGCGTTCAGGGCAATTGAGGAGATCAGAGAAATAGTGTGCCAGCTCCTGGCAATTCTCCTGATTGGTTAGCGCTAATCTCCCATTCCGCTTTCTGAAGCAAAGATTTTGTGGATTTATCCACGAATTTCTTTTGCAGAACTCCTATAAAAGTTCTCTCGTGTTATAATTGCGGAAATTCTCCTCTATACAGTCTAGTTGTTCCTTCATGTACTTCCTCTTAGTTTGCCCGATAACCTTTGCGGTCTGTTTTCTAGTCGCGTCAAAAAGCTGTTGACTTTCTAGACATTTTTTAGTGTTGTACTCCTGAAATGCTTGTTTGCGTCGCTTCAATGCACTTTCGCATTCCGAGTTCCACCAAGGGAACCCATTTTTCCCATTCCCATTTTTCAATGGGATCAGTTTCTGTGCTTTTTGTATATTTTTTTTGTAGAATTTTTTCCATGTGTCTGCCTGTTCTTTTTCCCATTCCTCTGTCATGTTTAACCCCATGCTCTTTTTTTGTGTCGAATTTCTGTAGATGTGCTTTCTTGTGATGAATTCTTCTAGGGGTGAACTTGATTTTTATTCGTGTTAGGTAGTGGTCTGAGTCAATGTTTGCACCCCTGCGGACTTGGACATCTTGGATCTGTCTTTGTTGTGGGTATGAGATCGCAACGTGGTCTATCCGGAATTCTCCAATCTGTTGTATAGGCGATCTTCCGTTTTCGTGGAGATTTTCTTAGGGATGTTGACGTGATCTTAAGGTTATTCTGATGGCATAGTTCGATGAGTCTTGTGCCGTTCGTATTGGTAAATTTATGACCGGGGAATTTGCCTACTGTTTTCTGATGGATTTTTTCTCTACCGGTTTGTGCGTTAAAGTCGCCCAGTAAAATTTTGACGTCATCCTTTGGGACCTTTGCCATTACCTTCTCTAGTGTTGCCCAGAATTTCTCTGTAGACTTGGGCTTTTTCTTGTTGTCTCCGTTTGCAGATGCATGTACGTTGATCATGCTGTATTTTTTATTAGCGCACTGTATGCGCATTTTCATTAGTCTATTGTTTATGGGCGTGATTTCCTTAATAGACTTAACATAGAGTTAACAAAAGATTATTATTTATAACATTATATCAATTTTTTTAGCTTTGAGTATTTATTATCTGCTGAAGCTACACAATCGTGATATTGAGTGTCTTGGACTTTTTAGTTTTTCATTAATATTGAAGGTAACTATATAAGCTTTACTCAGAACGTTTTTTCCGGTTAAATTGAACATAACATATAGCTTTGTCATCGCAACTTTCGCGTGACACCCTTCAAATAATTTAATTATATTTAATAGAAATATTTTGTTTCTTATTTGCATTTACATTTAAAAAAACTCAAATTGATGTTTTAGTGCCTCGAACTTCAGCTGAATAGAATCGAATGTAATTTTTGAGAACATCTGTGACCATAAAAATATCCACGCAAGGTATATTATCAGAATTGGCCTTTATGAACCCTTTGTCACACATTAGTGAATTAAATTAGTAACCAACAATATTTTTTTGCGCCAAACTTTAATAATTTTGACAGTATATACTCAGGTAAAATCCGTTGATACTACTTACGTGAAAACACTTTAACATAATGGCATCACAAACATGACAGCTAATCGTGACGCTTTCGTAGTCACGTGATTTTATTTACAATTTTAATTCATTAATTATTAATTGCGAACAAGTTTTTTCGCATCGATTGTCAATATTATTTATGATAAAGTTTTAAAACAAAGTACAAAAAATCGATTATTACGTTTTCTTTTTAAAAACCCAATTGGATTTGTAAGTCTATAGAGAGAACCTCTGTCTTTAATGCGTTGAAAAGTATTATCTAATTGAATTGAAGATTGATAAGCGGTGGTGAAACACAAAACTTCATGAGCGCTTCATACACATCGCGTGTGAAGTCACCAGTTTTTTGTAGTCATCAGAAAAGTTATATTTTTTCTAATGCTTTTATTATACAGGTCAAGGACAGGCAATATTGAATGACAAAGAGTATGACGCATTTTAACTAGAGACCGTATTTGTTAAAATGACAAGTGAACAAATCAATTCTTCTATTGGAACCTTTGGTGTGAAATACTAAACTTGAAGAGATTTACCTTCTTCTTCATGTCCCCTCTCCGGTCCGGAGTTTGGCAATCATGTTAGCTATTTTGATCTTGGACACTACCGCTCGGAACAGTTGGTTGGAGTTGCAGTTGTACCATTCTCTCAAATTACGTAACCAAGACATCCTTCTTCTACCGATGCTTCTCCAGCCCTGGATTTTTCCTTGCATAATTATTTGTATCAGTTGGTACTTCTCTCCGCGCATGACGTGACCCAGATATTGTAGTTTACGTCGCTTCACGTCTGCCAGCAGCTCATTTTCTTCCTTATTCACGCGATTCAGAACTTCCTTGTTTGTTACTTTCTTGGTCCAGGCGATTCTTAAGACCCTTCTGTACATCCACACTTCAAAGGATAGCAGTTTATTTTGTGTATATTTGTTTAATGTCCATGCCTCCATTCCGTAGAGGAGTACAGAGCAGACGTAGCATTTTATTAGTCTTAGTTTAAGAGTCAGCGACAAATCTTTGCTACATAAGACGCCTCTCAATCTTACGAAAGTACTTCTTGCCTGTTCTATTCTAGCAATAATTTCCGGTGTATTGTCGTTGTTGTCATTTATTGTTGTGCCCAAATACCGGTATTTTTTTACTCGTTCTATTTGCTCCCCCTGAATACGCAATTCTGCATTATTGATGTTTTTCTTTGTAATTACCATGAACTTTGTCTTTTTCGTGTTCAAGCTTAATCCGAGGTCTTCGCTTGCCTTTCTTACTTTTTCCATTACTCTGTTCAGGTCCTCCATTGATTCTGTCATTACAATGCTGTCATCAGCATATCTGATGTTATTGATTGGTATTCCGTTCACTATTATGCCGGCTGTTTCATCCTCAAGTGCTTCATTCATAATGTTTTCAGAATATAAATTGAACAATGTTGGAGACATTATACATCCTTGTCTTACGCCTCTCATAATCTCAATTTCCTCTGAGTTGTAGTTGTCAATGCTTACCACTGCCTTCTGATTGTAGTATAAGTTATAGATTATTCTTATATCTCGCGTGTCTATACCTTTGTCTTTCAGCAATTTTATCATGATGTCATGTTTGACATTATCGAAAGCTTTGTTATAGTCGATAAGACATATGTATACATCTTTATTTACATCCAGGCTTCGTTGCATAAGTATATTGTATGCTACCAGGGCTTCACGCGTTCCTAGGCCCTTTCTAAAACCAAATTGCGTGTTGCCTATATGTTCCTCTAACTTTGAATATAATCTGTGGTGTATGATCTTCAAAAATAATTTCAGTGTGTCCCATGAGACTAATTGTCCTGTAATCCTCACATTTATTAGCTTTGTTTCTCTTAGGGATGGTTATGAACGTGGAGACAAGCCACTCCTTTGGGATTTTACCAGTTCTGTATATTTCATTAAACAGTCTCTGTAACACTTTCAAATGTTCGTCCTCTAGGAGCTTGAGGAGTTCTGTTGGTAGATTATCTGGTCCTGTTGCCTTGCCCGTCTTCATATTTTGTAATGCATATTTTATTTCTGCAGTTGTTATTATTGGACCACTGTCTTCTTCAGCCGGTTCCTCTGACTGTCCTGATCGTGTGTCCGCGAAAAGGGATTTCGTGTAATTCGTCCATGTTACAAGTTTATCCTTTATGTCTGTTATAATTAGACCCTTCTCATCCACTAAAAATGATCTTGTTCTTTTCCTTTGATACCCCGTTAAGTCCTTCACCTTCTTATGTAAATTGAACTGGTCGTGTTTTTTCTGTAGGATCTCTTTTTCTTCGCACTTCTGAGTAAACCATATTTCTTTGGCTTTTCTGACTTTCTGGCGAAGTTGTTTCTGTATGTTTTTATAGTTAGGCTGGTGTTTGCTTTCTCTACGTGTATTCATTAAGTTTAATATCTCATTTGTAATCCAACCTTGTTCTTTTTTAGGTTTGGGTCTCTTCAAGTATTTTTCTGTTGGTTCCATTAGTGCCGTTCTAAAGTCGTCCCAATTCTTATTGTTATCCTCCGACATATTTAAGTTGCTAAGATTGTTGTCTATCTCCAATTTTATTTTCTCTCTGATGGTCACGTCATTAAGACCGTTGAGATCAATTTGTTTTCGTCTCGACTTTTGAGCTGGTTTCTTTAGTTGTATATTCACCCTTGCCACTAGGGGGTTGTGGTTGGAATTTACGTCTGCACCTGGGTAGGTCTTTACTGACTTTACACTATTTCTGAATCTCTGATTAATCATCACATAATCTATCTGATTGCGTACTATATGATTTTCACTATCTTGCGGCGATGTCCAAGTGTATAGTCGTCTTGGTGGGAGATTGTAGAACGTATTAGCAACCACCAGATCTTTCTCTTGGCAAAACTGAATTAGCCGATGCCCTCTGTCATTGCGTATACCCAATCCGTAGCTACCCACTACCCTCTCTACTTTCCCTCTTCCGATCTTCGCGTTGAAGTCGCCCATAAGAATTGTTACATCTTTTCTTTTAGTCAGTTTGAGTGTGTCGTCTATTTCCTCATAGAACTGTTCTATTTGATGGTCGTCTTTATCCGCTGTTGGAGCGTATACCTGTATTATGTTGATTGTTGCGTGATTTGACTTCATTTGTAGTAAGGCAATTCGTTCGGATATTGGGACAAAGTTTAATACTGATTTATCCAGATCCTTTTTCAACATAAAAGCTACTCCATTTCTGTGCCGTGTGTCTTTGCTTCCAGAATAGTATATTATATGATGGTTCCCTATGTTGGTCATTCCCTCACTTGGCCATCGTGTCTCACTAATCCCCAAAATATCCACGTCCAATCTATTCATTTCCTGTGCTACATTGTGGGCTTTACCAGCCTCATACATACTGGTCACATTCCACGTACCTATTTTTAAGTTCTTTGTGTCTGTTGCTTCGCGTTTTTTACCTCTTCTCAAGATTGCCCTCCCCGGAGAACCGATTGGAGGACTAGAAACTCCGGAATATTTAGTCTTGAAAATAGCCATTTTGATTGTACTAGGGATATGCTTGTCAGATCTTTAATGCAGTGGTTTCCCGTTGCCTTCTGCATCCTCATGCCGTTGACCATTTGCTGGCTCTTCCGCCTTTAAGGTTGATTTCTCAACCTTAGGACAAGGGGGTGCCCTCTGCCTCTTGCTAGTTCCTCCACCCTTAGCTGTTGACCAGCAAGAGGTTGAGCTGCTTATCCCGACAGCTACTCGGTCCCTACCTACGTTTGCCACCTAAGTGCCCACTTTCTACCGCGTGGAGGTGTAGGTTCGGATTTTTCTATCATTGAGATTAAGACCAATTGGCATTACTTAATCTCTCAAGAGCTTTAGAAAGAGATTTACCACTAGACACCAAAGCGCTTTTAAATCATCTCCTGATGATGCTAACATAGTTAGCGAAACGTGCGTCGAGCAGTGCGTCGCAAGAAAGCGTTTTTGTGTTTAGTGGTAAATCTCTTCAAGTTAAGTGAATAAATCGTTTAAAGCAATGACGTGAGCCGTCATTTCAATTTTGAAAATTTCTGTATCGCCAGAATGTTTATAAATTCATTTCAATTATTTGTGGTGATTACATTAGATTGTTTCGTTTTTTTTATGTTGCATTGTAAAAAAGTAACAGCAAAGTAAACACAGTGATAAAGCTACAGTTAGTATTCATTTTCGACAGAGTCAGTAGTTAGTGTTCTGAGTCAGTAATTAGTGTACGGTTTTGACTAAGCACACCTATAAATAGTAACTTTCCCGAAGCCCGGGCAAAAATCCGCCCTCAAATTATAATACATTATTTTGGTCCATTTTATATCACTATGTTTCTTCTTCATTCAACCTTCTCCACCATCTGGAACGATTTCTACCAGCTCATTTACAGTTTTTCAGCATCTTTTCTTAAATTGCCCAGCGACCATGTCTATCTCTCTTTCTGTTACCCCCTTTGTGTCTAGATATTTGTATAATTGGTTAAATTCGAAATTATATCTTTTCATCCAGTTTCCATAACCTTAGGTTAACAATTTTAAACTTTTTTGAGGTAACATTGATGACAATTTGTGTATATAAAGTATGTTGTAGTGTTAAATCCGAAAAATGATAAACTAATTACTGTAATACGTACAGTTTTTTTTGTTACAAGGGGTCGGTGGTGGGGAAAAAAAGGAGACGACATATTTTTACAATCTAATATTTATTTAATATAAATATGTAAAACGTGTTAAATCTATGCCAACATATTACTGAGGATTATGTGAATAAAAAATATATTACATGAGATGTCATACAGCGACAAAAACTTTCACCTTTTTCTCTTGTATTCTGTAGCATCATCTATGATTAAAAAAATCAACAGTAGTTGCCCAACATAGCTTCCAGAGTCCCTGTTATCTTACTTCCATCGTCTTGATGTCCTGGTGAAACATCTCTCTTTGTTTGTCGCTTAGTGCACCCAAATTTTCTGGAAAGAATCCAGAGGGGAGAATAAAAAATGCATTTTTAAGGACATGCGACACCCTAGTATTTCATATGCTTTCAGGAGTTCATCTATGAGGTTTTTATAGTTTTTATCTTACCTAGAAATCTTTTTACTACACTTACAAAACACTTCCAAACTGCCAATTCCTTTTTAATTAATTTTTGAGGTTCAATAACTATGCCTTTTTTTAGTTTTGCATCACTTAATTGAGAAATATTTCTTTTAGGTTCTTGGAACCATTACTTTCTTTTATCCATGGCTTTGACAAAGTGTTTCCAAGCTTTCCAAGTTGTCCAAGCTTAATATGAAGTTGCGGAAGAAGCACCTTTTTGGGTTAAGAAGGGGGGCATATTTTATGTTTAAAGTACCAGGTTTAAAAGAAGTTCTATGAGGCCAATCTTTCTTACTGCAATGTTCTTTTGTTGTCCTACTGTCCCATAGACACAAAAAATAGTAATATTTTGCACTAAAATAACTACCTAAATAAAACACAAAAAGAACATTCTCCTTAATGTTACAAAAATCATGCTGACTTGAGTTAACAATTAAGAGCATCAAACTTTCAAATACTCAAGCATCTTTTTGTGTTCTAACTGAGAATTCACATCTCGCAAACATAAGTGACTACTAGTCGAATGAGTGTTCCATAGAATATAACTTTAGTATTCCTTTCATATATTTAGATTTTAGGACAGAATGCAAGAAATGAGTAACGTTGTTACCCTTCATAATACGATTTCTAATTTTCTCTTCTGTCTTCAGAACTTCAATATCGCCATCGTCGACGATCTAGTTCTGTTCTTCTCTTGGGTTAGTTCTATTTTCCATTATTATTTACGGAAACATTGAATTTAAGCAATTTGTTAAATATTATTTTCGATATTTTTACTGGTATTGAAGCTCCTAATAATTTCTAAAAGAATGAAAAAGCCATCATTTTTGGCATATAAAACAAAAATTTCGAAAATATTATATAAATTATATATAAGTATTATATACATTTTTTTCAATTTTATTTTTCACATTATCGAATAATTCGTTGTGATTTTTTTATTTATATTTTGTTAACGCGTTCATCGTTGCTGCATCATTGCTTGCTATTTCATAATTTAGATACTATCAGGGATATTGAAATATGAATTATTTTTTTAAATGAGTCAGGATTGAAAGTAACATTTTGGTTTTTGTGTGCTTTTTTCTGCAATGTGTGTGTTATCTTTTGGATAAGTTAATTTTTTAAACCATTAAATCATAAAAACTTAATGTGTGGAAAGGGAGAGATGGAGTGATGCTTGTGTATGTTGAGTTGTATAATCTCACGATCAATAAAACTTCTCTTTAATATCGTTTACCCTATCAGTACTAGTATGTTTAAATAATGATATTTTTAGTGTCTTTTTCACCAACTACATGTGAAGTACTTTACAAAACCCTAGTGTAGTAAAATCTTAACTCTCCATGCTTTTCGATATATTCTCTGATCAAAATTAATTTTTTCAATACTGCACGGATATTTTCTAATAACATTGCCAATACTGTCGTTCGTTATAATATTACATCTTTTAAAATAATTATAAATATTTATATAATTTTGTCTAATGATATATATGACAAAAAATACAAAGTATTACGTATAGGGTATGTTGTCTCGACAAATATTTTATAGTACTTTTATTTTTAATATTTTATTTATTAGTTTTATATAGAATACATTAATATATAAAATTTTGTATACGGCAATTTATTTCACAAGTTATCTGATGAAGATTTATGTGTTTCAATATTTATTGCTTCTTGTATATTTTCTAAAATAAATAGGTTCGTTTTGCAAAATTGTTTTATTATTATTTCTTATTAATTATTAAGAACTAGTTGTTTACTCATTCAGAAATAGTGAAATAAATCAGAATGGAAACTTTTGGGGATAGTTTAATAGTTCTGGGTACTAAAGGACACAGTAATTTTAAATTTTTTGCTTTTAGATAGTTGGGTTAAAAGAGTGTTATAAAAAAATTAATCGCATTACAAGCCTAGATAGGTTGTTTTGGCAACGAAGAAATGGGGACTTTATTTATCAGTCTGGCGTTGCTTGATCATCGCGTGGGTGTTTCAAACGTTGACTTGCAAGCGATCTAACTTCTGACTGTAGCGATAATTTCGCTTATGGAGCTTGTTGTGAATCGTTTTTGTGCGATCTAGTAATTACTTTTCTTTTCAGTATTTTGAGTTTTTTTTCTTTAATTCTATTTATGTCATTGTTTTCGTTGCCCATATTAATGGTCTATAGGTCCTTAATTTTGTTTTTTTACTTATTTTTTTTTATCTTTGAACACTTGCTTTTTGGTGTAATATATATAGGTCTGTAAATATGAAACCAGAATTTGTGTATAGATAACCTTAACTGTCCATGCAGTTACCGTCAAACCGCGTTATTGGCGTCATTTCCTTATTGACATTTGACAAAAATTTTCAATTCACAACAATACAACAGCATAGTTTGTAATAGTGTTGAACATCTCGAATTTTGTGTCTGGAAACTACGATTTGTTGACAGCACTGATTTTCTGTTACCATTTGAAAAAAATTCCTGCAGAATCGCATCGAATGCTTGTCGAAGAGCTTCGACAAGTATTCCATGAGCATGCTATGTAAATTACACTGCTTTGAATTTTTTAAAAAAATTAAAAGTGGAAATTTTGATGCGAGAAACGAAGAACGTGGAAGATCACCGAAAAAGTTTAAAGGAAGCCAGTTACTAGCTTTGGTGGATGAGGATGACGCTCAGACGCAACAAGAGAAGCCGTCTCTAACGTATGAAAGCCATGTGAAAGATCCAGAAGATGGAAAAATGGGATCCGCATTAGCTGAATGACAGACAGCAGGAAAATCGAAAAATTACTTGCGAAATGCTTCTCGCAGTTACAAAAGAAAAGTCATTTCTCCATTGAATTGTGACTGACGATGAAAAATGGATATATTTTAAGAATCTTAAGCGTAAAAGATTATAGATAACCCCAGGCGAACCATCGACATCGATTGTAAGGCCAAATCGCTATGGATGGGAGACAATGCTTTGTATTTGTTGGGATCAGAAGGGTGTGATAACAAATGATCGATTTCAGTCAAGCTTTGTGTGAAAAACGATCAGAATATCAAAAAAGCCAACACAAAGTGCTGCTTTGTGCAATTTTGCTTCATGATAATGCTCCATCACACATAGCAAATCTGGTCAAGGAAATGATTGAGGCGTTTAGTTGGGAAATACTTTCGCATGCGGCTTACTCACTAGACTTGGCTCCATTCGATTACTACTTATATGCATCGATGGAACACGCAGTGCTTTCTCAAAATAACTACCTCAAAAGAGCAACAGTTTTTTTTAGCGTGGCATCCACAAATTGTCAGACAGGTGGGAAAATGGGTAATACTGAGGGCACTAT
The DNA here is from genome assembly GCA_031761425.1 of Cosmopolites sordidus. Lineage (NCBI taxonomy): Eukaryota > Metazoa > Arthropoda > Insecta > Coleoptera > Curculionidae > Cosmopolites > Cosmopolites sordidus. Next base: position 363,615 of record JARFXV010000619.1, read on the forward strand.
TTCGAATAAATTATTTTTATCATTTTTATACAATATACGTGTATTTTCAATAACAAATTCCGGTTTCATATTTACAAATCTGGTATATATATATATATATATATATATATATATATATATATATATATATATATATATATATATATATATATATATATATATATATATGTATATATATATATATATATATATATATATATATATATATATATATATATATATATATATATATATATATATATATATATATATATATATATATATATATATATATATATATATATATATATATATATATATATATATATATATTTATATTTCTAAGGGCTCGGTAATCGAATATTTGAAATCTTAACATTCCCTTCCCCTCATTCCCATTCCAAGCTGAGATACTACAGAACAGTTTACGCAAATTGCTGATATGATATGCCTACTTTGATAATTAGATTTGTCGTGTTGGCACCTCGCGCTTGGCACACCTGGTATTAATTTCAACGAAATTTTCGCCCAACTTGCAAATTGTCTGCATAAATTTGGCAGAACGTGACATCTGCCGGTGAGGCACCGAAATGATTAGTTTGTTTTGTTTTGTAAATTATTTAGAGGCAACCGGGAGGGTCGGAACTACATTGAAAGTTCCACCTCGTGTCTTTATTCCCATTAACCGCAGTCAGCGATACACCTGCTGTTTCTAATTGTCAAATTTCGAGTTAGCTAGAGCATTTTAACTTCTTGAGCAATCATTTTACGTATAAAAAACATAATAAAAATTAACAAGAAGGAAGGAGATATCAACAAATACATCAATGTATTTCAAAAGGCATCATATGAAAAGAGAGCATCAAAAACGCAATGCCGAGGGAAGAGTTAATGGTGGAACCAGTTATTGAGAGTATTGAAAGACATCATTAAAAATCGCCCACGTGATATGGATGGACAAATATAAATATTGTTCAATTGTCTGGACACTAGGGGAAGAGGGTAAATTGTGAACATCTAAGGAGAAATTTTAAACATGTTTTGTTTAAAAACCTCCTCAATAGTATCTTTAGCCTTAATTAATACCTAACACTTCAATAATCGTACTTACATAGTGGTTTAGTTTGATTGGAAATAATGTGGTCTTTCCAGATCTTTGTGAATCATGCATATAATGATTTGGCTATATAAATATATATATATATATATATATATATATATATATATATATATATATATATATATATATATATATATATATATATATATATATATTCGACCGTAAGATCTTATGTATTCTCAACTAATATAGACAAAAACCAACAAGGCCTTGACTTCACAAGTTTTGACAAAGATGACAAGAAAAAAAAAGTTCGTGTAGGGGGTGAGATCGAAGATTATTCTTGATTCCTGTTGTCAGCAAGGTCAGTCAGTTAGAAAAGCCGTTTGTATGATTCTCGCACCATTTCGGATTACAAAAGGTGTCGTTAAACAGCGGACAACGATTCACAAAGGAACAGAAAAGAAAAAAGTTTTGTTGCAGGCATTTCAAAACCACTCCACCGTCTTCAGAGTTACAATTTCATTTTTTATTTCTTCCGTGTGTCAAAAAAAAGTGCATGTTTAATCACAAACAAAAAATATATATAAATATATATATCCACAAGGTAGCGTAACAGAACCGTGGAGGGAAATATTACAGAAATCTTTCACCCTTTCTCCACGTGGTGCCACCGATCGCCTTCGCCGAACTGTCAACCATGCGATGTCACGTGTCTCTCGGGACCGGTTTCTAGCCTTTCAGCCGTCATCAGCCGAGCTCTAGACGAACGCAAGGAAAGCAGTTCGGAGAGACGATCGGAGCCAGACCAGATTAACTGGCCATTTTAATGGCAACAGTCAGGTGGCACCACGTGCAGAAAGGGTGAAAGATTTCTGTAATATTTCCCTCCACGGTTCCGTTACCCTACCTTGTGGACATACCTGGTACTATACCCGAGGTTCCAGGCAGAATGTTACGAGCGGTCCTGACTGCTACGACCATTCGCCATATGATGGCGTGAGTTGTGTGCGATCACGACCCGAATTTCTCATGATCATTTTTAGTACAATTTGTTTTCACCCAAAGCTGTGGGATAAATAGTTTTCAAGGTACGGCCGCGATCCATCCTTAATGGGACACCAGGTATATATATATATATATATATATATATATATATATATATATATATATATATATATATATATATATATATATATATATATATATATATATATATAGGGTGCGGATAAAGATCCCCTACTTTTTTGTTGATGCATTTTTGGCTTAGTTAATTAAGTTATTTGTCATTTCTGATGGTTTTATTGAATTCCTTGTTTAATTTTGGTCCAGAATGTATCGTAATTATTTATTTACTTTCAGTTATGTTGAAGTTATGTCTCGTGAAAATCACCGTGTCACTGTGGTCGAATTGCACAAACAAGGAATGAAACGGCTGACATTGTTCGCACGACTGGTTACAAGACGCAAACCGTCTATGATGCCGTGAAGCGTTATGAGGAGACCGGCGGGACTGCGGATCGTCCTCGAAGCGGTCGTCCAACCACCGCGACCACTCCGGAGAACGTTCAGAAGGTCCGTTGCCGAATTCAACGAAATCCGGAGCGTTCGATGTGGAAGATGGAGAAAGAGCTCGGCGTTGATGAGAAAAGCATCCGTTACATCGTCAGGAGGAAGCTGGGACTGCGCAGCTGCAAGATCGCAGCTGCGCAGTCGCGTTCATTTCCTCAACGACGCGATGAAGGCGAAACGACTCTACAAATCTCGTCGGATGCTTCGTCTGCTCGGTGGTGCTCGCCTGTCGAAAGTGCTCTTCACACATGCTTCATCAGTGCATGCTCCACACATGCTTCACACATGCTCTTCAGTACATTCTCGATATTCGAATGCGTGTGTAATATCTGGTAAATATTGTGACTATGGAACGGTATTTATTTTATTTTTAACGAAAAATTGACGAATAGTTATTGTTGTTTAATAATTATGTAAAGTGCGTTGTGAATTGTCATTCCAGAAGGAAAAAATTTTCTATTAAATAAACTCTAAACACTAAAAGATTGTGACTATGGAATGGTATTTATTTTATTTTTAACGAAAAATTCACGAATAGTTATTGCTGTTTAATAATTATGTAAAGTGCGTTGCGAATTGTCATTCCAGAAGGAAAGATTTTTCTATTAAATAAACTCTAAAACTTCAGCTCAGCATAAGATCTGTGATTTTGGTAATGTTTTCTTCTTTGGTTGAGGGGGAAGGTCTTCCCGAACCAGGTGCATCTACAATTGCTTCTCTACCATAACTAAAGTCTTTGTATTACTTAAAAACATTTTTTTACATAGCTTCATTCTTGTAACAATTTCTTAACATTAATGCATAAGTACAATAAATTTGTTTGTTTTTTATGATAATTTTTTTAAATGATATAAAATTTCTTAAAAAAAATTATCAACTTAACAAAAAAATAGTTTTAATGATATATAAAGCGGGCGAGTTTTTAAAACAAAAGTCACCTTACTTTTTATTTGTGATTAAACTGCACTTTTTTTGACACACGGAAGAAATAAACAATGAAATTGTAACTCTGAAGACGGTGGAGTAGTTTTGAAATGCCCGCAACAAGACTTTTTTCTTTTCTGTTCCTTTGTGAATCGTTGTCGGCTGTTTAACGACACCTTTTGTAATCCGAAAGGGTGCGAGAATCATACAAACGGCTTTTCTAACTGACTGACCTTGCTGACAACAGATGGAATCAAGAATAATCTTCGATCTCCCCCTTTACGAGTTTTTTTTTCTTGTCAACTTTGTCAAAACTTGTGAAGTCAATGCCTTATTGGTTTTTTTCTATATTAGTTGAGAATACATAAGATCTTAAGGTCGAAGTTGAAATATATATATATATATATATATATATATATATATATATATATATATATATATATATATATATATATATATATATATAATAATTATTATTATTATTATTCACGTGGGACCATGCGAAGTACAGTTAGAGGCGTTTGTTGTTGTTAGCCTTCATTTCCGCCCATACTAATTTCATTCTTTCGCTATGAGCTTTTTTCCTTTCGTCAGACCAAGTTGTTCCAGTCTTCCTACATGTTTCTCTCTGGCCAACCTTCCAAATGTTAACCTTGTGTCTGAAACAACCTCTATCCTGAATTTCACTTTGTGTAATATTTGCTGATCTTAGATCCTCGTTAGTTGGTGCAATCCATTTAATTATTTCTACTTTCGCCCTGCTCCTATTTTCATAAAATTCGACTATTTGTCTAGTTAGCCTACTCGGGTTCATCGGTTTTATGTGTCCGTAAAACTTAAGTCTTCTTTTTCTCATATCGCTATGTATATCTGTGTATTGTTTGATTTCTTGTGGTTTTTCTCGAAGTCGGTATGTTGTGCTATTTATTTGTTTGGGGCCTAAGATTTTTCTTATGATTTTTCTTTCCCTCTTTTCAATGTCCTCGATGTCTCTCTGTCTATTCAAAATGAGCGTTTCTGCCCCCATATAGACATTCTGGTTTAATAATTGTGTTGTTATGTCTCAGTTTTGTACTTTTAGATATGCACTTTTTGTTGTAAATATTTTGTGTCTTAATGCCGTTTCCATTTTTTGACATCTACCTTTATTGGCCGCTTTTTCAAACCATTTTCCATGATAATTTCACCCAAATATTTGAACTGAGAGACTCGTCTGATGTTAACATATTTTGTTTTTGTTAATTGATGATGTTAACATATTTTGTGTTCTTAGTCTGTTGCAGGTCATGTATTGTGCCTTTTCAAAGGAAATTTGGAGTCCTACCTTTTCTCCTGTTTCTTTTAGGATTTCAATCTGTTTTTGTGCCGTTAACATATCTTGAACCAAAAATGTTAGATCATCAGCAAACGCCAAACAATTAATTTTGATGTTGGTTCTCTCCAGTTTAATGATGATAATTTTTTCACGTCACTCCTATGTTACTTCTCTAGAACATAGTTAAATAAGAGTGGCGAGAGTTCATCCCCTTGTCTCACTCCAGTTTTAATTTCGAAGGGTTCTGAGATGTTACCCATGAATTTAACTTTTGACCGTGTGTTAGTTAATGTTGCTTTAATAATTGCCAGCGTTTTCATATCTAGTCCTTGTTCTTTCAAGATCTGGAATAAAGATTCGCAGTCAACAGAATCATATGCTTTTTTGAAATCCACAAATGTACAGACGAGATTTTTATTGTACAGTTTTTGATGTCTTGGGATCAACTTTAGATTCAGGATCTGTTCAGGGCAGGATCTGCCCGGTCGAAAACCTGCTTGATATTCACCAATTTTAGGTTGGTGTTAGGGAGGGGAGGAGAGATGTTAGGGTGTGGGAGGAGAAGACCTCCCAAAACGCTAACGTTCAAAAGTTTGTATTTATTTTAGATAGTTTTTGTATTTTTTAATTTTTTATTCGTTAGGCAAATTTATAACAGAAAAAGAATCACTGAGAAATTTGTTTTCATTTTGTTTTTGTTTTTTTATCCAGTGATTCTTTATTTACATAAGAACAGGTATTTTTAATATTTTTTGAGTTTTAGATCGTGGGGAAAAACCCAAAAAAAAAGAAAAAATATCAAAAAATATGTTACAGTGTATATGGTGAATGGCCAGTAATGTGATAACGGTTGCTGCTGAAGGCGATTTTGGTATCTGAGTTTCAACACCACTATGAAGAGTGGACAAACCATCCTCAGCGCGATGTGGCTTCCCAAGGCAAGTACAGGGCGGCGCAAAATAACATAATAAATCAACTATTTTAGTTCTTTGTAGTTTTTAATTTTTTCATTTTTATTTTACAGATAAAAGTCAGATAATTCCAGAATAGAACCAGAATAGTTACCTTTCCGACGCGCGTTTCGCTAACCGTGTTAGCATCATCAGGAGACGATGTAATATGATTAAATCTGGACGGATGTGATTTATTCATCTCTTGGTGATGCTAACATGGATAGCGAAACGCGCGTCGAGAAGTTTAAAAAAGTGATTTGGTGTTTAGTGATAAATCTCTTCGAGTTTATTGATTGCGTCACAAAAATATTTTATTACACGGAAATATTCTGCTTATTTTACATTTTTATTTGTCAGTGTTTTAGAAAAAATTGGCATTTTTTCCAGTACATTTGTATTAAATAAATATTTAAGGCTCTGCGATTTGCTGCCATCGAACGCAATCTCTTGCAATATTCATATCGCAAAATGGCGCATCTTCGCATTCATACTGGTCGATCCTTGCCAGTTCGCCAAATCAATTTCGGCCTATTTTGGCGGGGTTAGAGGTCAAGTAAGCGACGAGGGACCCATTCCCTACCAGACCCTTTTGTCATTTTATTTTTTTCGCCTATCTCTCCAACGAGATAACGTTTTTAATATTTTATTAGATCGGGGAGCGTTCGGGAAAATAAGAAGACGATGCGACAAGACTTAAGTGTTACGGTGGGAATTAATAAGATATTTAAGTGGCGCTCGACGAATACAGATCGGGGTTTTACCGAGGAACAATCAGATGTTGGAGGAGCGCAATTATTTTTTATTGTAGAGGGGACTAGGCGCATTAAGAACTCTAGTCGTTTGGCGTTAGAGTAATACAGTTCGCTTTTTCCGGAAAAGAGAAATGCGATTTATTTTGTTAATGGACTGCAACACGTGTAGTGTCCATTTGGTTTATTTTTTTTAGTGTATTTCATAGAATGTCATCTAGACATGTAGCTCTAGACTGTAGTGATAGATAATTCCTACTAAACATATATACATATAGCTGTAAAAATAAAAATAAAATAATAATATGTTTTTAATTAAAGAAAATAATTTTTTCAGATAAAGTACATTTTGATTGGTTGCTATGTTAATACGCAAAATTGCCGCATTTGGGATGAGGAAAATTCACAGAGAAATTATGGTCAGGTGGTGTAAATGGGCCGTATTTCTTTCAGAACACTACTGATGAAACTGTAACTACGAATGGTATTCGATATAACAGTAATTGATCTCCAATTTTGCAAACCACTTATTAATTTAGGTAACCAGGGGTAGCAGTAAACACTCTGGCTTGTTTCTGAAAATATCAGTCAAGTTCTCTTTTCCATAATTCCATTTGATTTCTTTCTGCAAAAATGATCATAAGATAGTCCTCCGAAGCAAACTTCATCTCTGTCTTTATGCACTGATTTCAAATTCTCTACATTTAAAAAAGTGTAGCGTTCACAAATTCTTGATCGCTACAGGTAGCATTCGTCAACTGTTGATCACCACTGGTAGGTTTATTTCGGACAAATTCTTAACTGAAAGAGCTCCGGTATCGTTTTGGACAAGGCAAGACAATCTAACTCCAAATCTCCAGGTGAGCGGACGTTTTCGCGCCTTACCCTTCCGACCGAGGTACGTAGGTTTGCTGGCCAAGTCACGCTTGGGTTGATTTTTCTGATATTCTTATAGAGCGGTAGCAGAGAATCCGATCAACAGACATCAGGTCATTGAACGACCACCTATTACAGAGCCCGACCATCCTGGAAACCTTACACATTTTTGGGGCCACATGGCACGGTAATCGGTTGGTCAGATCGAGATTATTTCGGGACCCCCGCATAGGGATACCGGACTGACCGCAGTCGTACTCAGTGTTTTTGGACACCCAGTACCTTGATAGGCAAGGATAGACAACATCAGGAAATAAGGCCAGATAAAGATTTTTTTTATTATATTTTCGTGTACCGTTCGGGATTGCAATTACCAGTTATTTTTCACAAATACATATATATTTTATATATATATATATATATATATATATATATATATATATATATATATATATATATATATATATATATATATATATACATATACATATATATATATATATATATATATATATATATATATATATATATATATATATATATATATATATATATATATATATATATATATGTATAAAATTCTAGTAAACCGTTTTATTTAAGATAGACGGTTCCAGGGTCTTTTCCGATATATGAAGTAACCGGGTGGCGCTCAACTTTTGTCGTGGCTTCATTCTGTCCTGGACCTTCTTCCGGGTGCTCCCGGCGAACAGCTGCCGTCGCTGTGATCTATATATTTTTTATTTTGTTCAAAAGAGAAAATAATAGATCACAAAAGCTATATCGTTTATTACTTGGATGTCTATATTCAAGAGTTTGTCTGGACTATCTATTCTGCGTCATCACACTCTCTTTTATCAGTAGCATTTCCATTCTCTTGATGTTCTATTTGTTCTTCTTATTTCTCTTCTTTACTTATAGGACTGTGTGGTACAAAAGCAGTTTCGAATGCAGACAATTTTTCTGAGTAGTTGTTGATGGCAACTTTGTATCTGAATTTACTGTTAAAAACTTATGCAATGCAATTTTTTGGCTCTCAACAATTTCCAGGTTTTTCTTAATTTTTTTTCCGCTTTTGGGCCCCACGAGGCTGCTTACTTCGCGTACCTTTAAACCCGCCAATGGGTAAGAGTGTGCTCTACGTTCACTACTCGCGAGTCGGTAGGTTTCTTAAAAGATTTAAGGTTACGCAAAAATTAAGGGTTGATAGCCCGAGAGGGTTGCTGATAGCCGTCTGACCATTCTTGGTTACCCTAGCGTAACTAACACATAAATAACATCTAATTTGTAAGTATAGGGACATAGAGACCAGCTGGTGTAATTCAGAGCTGTTCATTTGATTTTTTGATTTCTTTCACGGTAAGGTTTGGAGAACCACCTTCCCTAAACCTTCCCGTGTCTTTTGTTTGATAGTTTTAGTTATTTTTTTTGTGTGCTTTGTGTCGTTCTTTTTTGAGTGCTTTTATGATATATATATATATAGATAGATATATATATATATATATATATATATATATATATATATATATATATATATATATATATATATATATATATATGTATAAAATTCTAGTAAACCGTTTTATTTAAGATAGACCCCTTCCTGGTTCCAGGGTCTTTTCCGATATATGAAGTAACCGGCTGGCGCTCAACTTTTGTCGTGGCTTCATTCTGTCCTGGACCTTCTTCCCGGTGCTCCCGGCGAACAGCTGCCGTCGCTGTGATCTATTTATTTTTTATTTTATTCAAAAGAGAAAATAATAGGTCACAAAAGCTATATCGTTTATTACTTGGATGTCTATATTCAAGAGTTTGTCTGGACTATCTATTCTGCGTCATCACACTCTCTTTTATCAGTAGCATTTTCATTCTCTTGATGTTCTATTTGTTCTTCTTATTTCTCTTCTTTACTTATAGGACTGTGTGGTACAATAGCAGTTTCGAATTCAGACAATTTTTCTGAGTAGTTGTTGATGGCAACTTTGTATCTGAATTTACTGTTAAAAACTTATGCAATGCAATTTTTTGGCTCTCAACAATTTCCAGGTTTTTCTTAATTTTTTTTTCGCTTTTGGGCCCCACGAGGCTGCTTACTTCGCGTACCTTTAAACCCGCCACTGGGTAAGAGTGTGCTCTACGTTCACTACTCGCGAGTCGGTAGGTTTCTTAAAAGATTTAAGGTTACGTAAAAATTAAGGGTTGATAGCCCGAGAGGGTTGCTGATTGGGGTTAATTTGATTACCTTACTAGTTGATGTGTTTGTAATAAAAAAAACTGATTTCTTAGGTTTATATTTCAACCAGTCCTCGAAAATTCTGTAACAGTTTAAAATTATGTTTCATAAAAAAAAACCAAACCCTTTTGAATAACCGATACAAAATGACCGCTCTCGCTTAGAATTTCTTCGGAATTTTTTCATTGCGGAGCGCGTTTTTTTTCCTGCAAACTCAATCTCTCCGAAGATATTGGAAAACTTTGTAAATAAAACTTTTGATTGGATAATGAAAGTTTTTTTAAAAACTTTTTTATGTCATTTCCGATGTCTCGAGCTTCGTGTATGCCGAGAAGTCATTATTCGTTATAAATTCGGATGGATTTTTTCTTGTCATTGAAAAATGTCGACAATCTTTAACGTTTAGAGATTTATTTTTTTGCTTGCATTGAGTTTGGCTGAAGAAGTTTCCTAATCGATTGAGATTTTTTAGTGTTATACGAGAGATGAAAGAAACCATCTGTGAGGTTTATAATAGTTTTATTTTTTTAACATAATTTTCTAAAAAGGTTAATATATGAGCTTTTTCGGAAATATTGCAGGGTTTTTTTTAAGAGAAAGGGAAACGCAATGAGTTTATACTAATATTTAATTAGTCTATTACATAGTTACTATCAATATTTACAACTTTTTGTTAACGTAGTGGTAGGTCCATAATGCCTTTTTCCCTAAAATTAGCATCTTTATTGCCAACAAAGGTTGTTTTTCACCTCTTCGTACATTTTAAAAGATTTTTCATTTAAGGTCCATAAAATATAGTCTTACAGACAAATACAATCACACTTTTAAAGAAAATAAATGTGGCAACGCTGTCAATGCTTATACCGAATTCTTTATAGATGTATCGTATATATACTGTTTGTCCAAGAAGAATTGGGACTGAGGTCATAAAAAAATATTCAAGAAATATGTAAAGGAAGGAAGTCCGCAACTGCCCCTTCCCCTGGAAGTCCACAACTGCAAGGCTATTCAAGCACTCCAACGAAGCCTTTTGGCCTGCCTCAATCGTCCCGAAATGATGACCTTTCAGCCTCCTCTCAATCCGAGGGAACAAAAATAAAGTCTGGAAGAGCCACATCTGGACTATAAGGTGATTGGGGCAGTGCTATCACATTGTGTTTGGCCCGTATCTCCCTCACAATTAGCGACGTGTGACGGGGCGCGCTGTCAAGATGGATCACACAGGAATCGGCGATCTCTCTTCGGATGCGGCGGACCCTCATCTTCAAATGTTAGACCACTTCTGCATAAAATTTACCGTTCACTGTTTGGCCAGTAGGCACAAATTCCTTGAGGACCATATCTTTTGCATCAAAGAAACAATGAGCCTCGACATCACTCTTGACTTGCTTATGCGAGCTTTTTTTTGGTCGAGGATATGCGTTTGTATGCGACTAAGAATTTTGCTTTTTTTTGGTCTCCGGATCGTATTTGAAGATCCAAGTTTCATGTTTGTTCAGAACATTTGGATCGGTCTCCAAAAAGTACCACCAGTTTACGGCAAATCGTCACACGATGTTTCTTCTGCTCGTCTGACAAAACCTTCGGCACCAACTTCGCGCACACCTTTGGTATTTTACAAATCATCGATTACTATTGAATGCACAGTTGGTTTCTGTAAATTCAACTCTTGTGCCATCAAACGAACACTTACCCGATGATCAGAGTTTAGAAATTCTTGCATTTTGGCCACATTGTCGTCGGTTTGGATCGAGATCGGATGTCCAGCGCGTTATTCGTCTTTAAGGTTTTCCCTGCCTCCTTTAAATTTCCGGCCATCTTTTATGCCACTCAAAAACACGTGTTTTTAACATTCGTCTTTTATGCAAAATTTGATGGCACATCGCTGCCCGAGGTTTTCTTGAACTTGACTCTCGACGCGAACTTAAAACATACGTTCACTTCTTGCACGATCTACGCACTCCAAAGTTTCGGGGACGACTGCGCCAGGTTTCTAGGTTACCTGACATCAACCACCTTCAATATCACTTATTAAAACCACAGCCCACCCCTTCCTTTTGACAGGCATAAATCAGTCCCGATATTTATTGGACTAATCCTGTATATTATGCTTTGTGTATATACGCTCTGTTGCCCGTGTTACTACACTTTGAAAATAATACAAATATAAATAATTTGGAAATGCCATTTGATCATGATCTATTGCGACATACAGGAAAATTTGCAAAGCAGAAGGTCCTTGATAAACGAAAAAAACTATATTAGTCCGGTCAATCTAGACATTCAAAATTCCCCATCGTTACGGTACGTGGACAAAAATTTACTCGAGGTCAAAGGTAAAAAAAATTTTTTTTTTTGCGATTTTCAACAAAACGGTAAGTTTTATCGTAAAATTACTTTAGATAAAAATTGTAGACCATAAAGTTATCTATAAAAAAGGTATCAATAATTTTTTTCCTAAGAGCCACCGTTCCTGAGATATACCGCTTCAAAAAGTTGTAAGCGTTATAATATGCACACGTTTCCACGTTACCTCTCAGGTAGTGTACTTTTTAGGTAGTGTTTTTTTAACGTGGTTTCCCCAGTAGGTCTATTCCACAGGTCTGTTGTGATTCTGTTTAATTGGAAATTATTTTATAATAACAGATATTACCAAGGGTTGGAATTGATTGATGGTTGGAACAGTGGAAAAATTTATTCGTCCGATTCCTAATCTTCAGTCACTTCTTCTGCTTCTTCTTCTTCTTCGTCTTCTTCTTCTTCTTCTTCTTCTTCTTCTTCTTCTTCTTCTTCTTCTTCTTCTTCTTCTTCTTCTTCTTCTTCTTCTTCTTCTTCTTCTTCTTCTTCTTCTTCTTCTTCTTCTTCTTCTTCTTCTTCTTCTTCTTCTTCTTCTTCTTCTTCTTGATCTTCTTCTTCTTCTTCATCCTGGGTGAAAGTGAATTGCGTCAGTAGCGATGTATCGCATGTCTCTTCGTAGCAAACGAATCCTCTACTGTTGGTGATTCAACATTAGAACACATGGCCTTGACAATTGAACATGTCAGAGAACAAAACAGTCCAACTTTTTTGCAACCACATTTAGCACTGCATCCCTTTTTATAGTTGCAAAAAATTGTGTTTGGTAGTTTTTCCGGCGCAGATGGGAGTAAAGTCTGAATTGGTTCTAATGTATTGTCGTCTAACTTCCAACCCCAGTCTTTTGGGTCTAGCTGGTAACCAAGCCACACTTGAACTTGGTAATATACCCGAAAAAGATGCTGATGAGCAGCAGAGAGGAAGGTAAGCTAATTGTACTTGTTTTTTATTTCGAGTGTTTTTAAAAAAACATGCATATCGATACTTATCTAATCAGGTAGTTTTCTTAGGAGCTCCGTACATAGAAAGAAGAAAGCGAATTCCGTTGGTGATAATTTCTTGTGGAGTTGAATTATTTTTTTTTTAAACTTCAGCACATTGAACTAAATCTTGTTTTTTCAAACATTTTAAAGACTGTTGTTTTACCCCTCCTGTAAAATGCAGATGTCGTATCACAGCCAGTTATTGCGTGTAAAAATAGTACATGATTTTGACACTTTTGCAAAAGTTGATGAAAACTTTTTGATGAATATATTTCCGATTGATTTTGAGCTTTTCCTTCAAGTGTTGTCAATGTAAAAAAGTTCTTTAATTATAAACAATAACTAAAGAGAAACGTTTAGGTATTAATTGAATATTTGATATTTCTTGTGTTGAATGTTGAGTTATAGCTAAAGTTCCGATTGGCCAAATGCATATTACCAAGGTTGAGGTTAAACATTCTTTTTCTTCTTCTTCTTCTTCCTTTTAACCTTGGCTTCTGTATGAGACAGAGGCCAATTAGCTAGCGCATTAGGAGTGGCGAAGGTTAGTCTGGCTTGAAGCCTCGTCACTGAATTATACTGGCGTGATAATGGAACGGAAAACAGAAAATTATTGCGGGTCAACTACCACTGGAAGCATCCGGCTTCATCCGGTCTGGTTACCGGCGTGACAATGGGTCGAAAATTGTTTAACACTGGAATCTTCTGGCTTCATCCACCCTGCTTAACGCATGTTAATATGTCAAAAGCATCTATTATATTTATTGTTATGGTTTTTTGTTCGAGATTTGTTAGTATCTAAAAGAGTGGGTTATTTGACAAAGGGAAACGATGGGATCAATATAACTAACATAAAAAACTTATTGGAACAATGAATCTATTTCAAATTTGACTACGAGATAGCTAAAAACTTTGTGTCTGCCCACTACACATTATTTAGCAATTATTTATCTGAATGTTGATAGGTGGAGAAAGACCATAATTAATCAGTATTTGATAGATGTTTAGGTCATTGTACTTTGGACATTCAAAGACCACGTGTTCAAGATTCTCATATTGACCGCAATCGCAGTAAGGGTCATTAACAAACTTGATTCTGTAAAGAAGTGATCTGATACATAGGTGACCTGTCCTCTTCCTTGATATGGTTGTGACTAATTCTCTTATTAAGCCAATGCTTAATGGCTTAATGCCAGAGTGCCCAGGAATACCTGCATGCTATTCTGTTGTAGGAGATGTAAAGCCCATTTAGTGATTAAGGAAATAAAATCAGATTTAGGATCGATGTCGGATCGACTGATCTTCTAAATGATACTCCTGGAGTCCGACAGGATGAATAATTTGTCATTGTTGTTCCTAAGGGTCATCCTTAAACCATCGTTGATGGCAGGTGTATTGATATCGATCCCTCCCAATCCCTCCACTACGCGTTTATTGTTAAAAAAAAATCAATCAATTGATAAAAATTCGATTTTTCGTTTTAAAGCACACTGTGTTTTTTAAAAAATTCGCAACAAAAGTTCTCAAGATATAAAAGAAACTATATCTTCTTTATAAATCTCTGACCTATTGCATGTTCATTATGTACACTTTAATTAATAATATCTCACTTCAGACTACGTCAAACATTTAATTTTTTTTTGTGAAATACAGGAAACTTATCATATTTCAATTTCATGAAATTCGTAAGAAAAATTAATTTACGAGTGAACTACCTTAAACAATTTGTTGTTCAAGATAAAACAAAAATTACCGGATTGTCATGTGTACTTATCATTGTGCTTCATTTTAAAGTTCTGATTCTCTTAAGTCGAGATAGTTCAGATAGCTATATAGATAGATAGTCAGGATATAGTTGTTGACGTTTTGGTGGCGGTAAAAAGGATCAGCAGAATATAGTGCGTTTCAAGATATATCGTTGACCGATTGGTTGCAATAAATTCTTAACAACCCTTGCCGTAACAAAATCCGGCAAAGTTGCAAGAAACGTAAACAGGGCTGGCCCTAATAAAATAACAGGTAAAAAAATAAAATTGAGTTTATACGTGGTTTCGAAATATTTTAGTTTAGTTCGCATTCTTTTCTTAAACAGTGCAGTTCTATAACTTCGATTTGTGTTGATCGTCAATGTGTAGACGAAAGCGACAAAGACTTAATTCGAAGCAAAATTTATGCTATGTATGGAGAGTAAACTGTGCCTACATTGCATTTATGCACCAGCGACTAAGGAAAGATGAAACCAACATTCTTTGCAGCAGAAGTAGCCTCCGGAGAATAGACCATTAATAATATGCAAATATTATTGGAATCACAACGATTGCGATGATGGTGGTTTGACTACATAAATTCTATAAAAAATACAGATTAGAAAATCGTCCCATTATCTATCTTGATGAAATATGATTTGATACACATGAGATGCCAGCAAAAGGATGGGTAGATATATTAAGAAAATGCCAAACCAAGTCCCAGCGAACAAGGAAAAAAGAATTACAATTTTACATGCTGGTTCCGAGGATCGATGGGCTCCAAATTGTTTACGGTTGTCCTCTAAAAATGTTAAACACTCATCTTCGGACTACCATGACGATACCACAGCAGAACTTTTTCAAGATTGATTTATAAATAGTCTTTTGCCCAATGTGATTAAGGAAAGCGTAATTGTAATGGACAATGCTGGTTATCATAACTGCCAAAAAAATAAGGTTCCTAATGCAAATAACACTAAATTGGAATTTCAGAACTATATATTAATAAACGATATATATTTCGAAAATACATGTAAAAAATGTGATCTAGAAATATTAAAGACATTTAATATTAAAAAGGAATATCTATGTGATACCATTGCTGCCGATTTGGGACATACGGTTTTACGCCTTCCCCCGTATTACTGTATTTTTAATCCAATTGAAAAATTCAATGTTAGAACAGAAAACATTTCTCCGACCCTAAGTTCTAGTGCTGCAACATTAATTAGGATGGTTGACGGTAGTATTCCCAAAGAAAGTTGGATAAATTCGATTAACCATGATATTAAAATAGAAAATGCCTATGTATCATTTACTAATAATATAGAACCACTTATTATTAATGATAATTAATCTGAATTAATGATTTATTTAATATTATGAAGATCAAAGTGACAGCGAAACAAAAAAATTTAAGTTACAATTTTTAATGTACTAATAAAAAAAATTATTAATTTATTTGTATTGTACTAATAAATTCAAAATACACAAACCAATAAACAATGTTCTACATTATAATGATAACAAGAATAATTTAATCATTATTTAACATTTTATTTTTCCCAAAATTATTCAGAAGTTAAATCACTTAAAAGGTTCTGGCGCCTTTTAAGAAAATTGGAATATTTTTATTGAGATTTATTGGGGCAATTAACATTTTGCCAAAGGGCAACGACATATCTTGAAACAGAATATACCTACTTATCGTAGATGGTCAATAACGTCTTAACTATTTCGCTTTGATTCATTGTATCGAATGCATTTTCGTAGTTTACGAACACCAACATTACGACACCCAACACGCAACGACTTACAATTGCATAGTTCTTTGTCAGGACATGTGTTCTTTATCATGTGTTTCTTTATCTTATTAATTACGTATTATACGACAATTATCACGTTATAGTGCGGTTTGTATCGAAGGTTATTATAGTGTATATATCCTCATTTGTCAGGGGTTAACCAAATTATTATAGAAACATAATTTCAATTATGCATTACTAATGCTAAACTGACGGAATGTTGTCAAATTGTCTATATCCCGAAGGAGATTATTAATAACCCTAGATGATCCAAATTAATTCACAGTACGAACAAACATACGGATTGCAGCGTGTGATTTATCCGAGTACGAACAATTTAATATCGGTTTTAAAAATCATAACATTTCTCGTTAAAAAAAAAAATTGATGAATAGTGTTATCGAAAATCAGTTTAGGAAAGCTGTACAGGGTTTTGTAGCAGTTTCTTTGTGTCATCAGAAAATGTTAACTAACAGTAATTTCTGTAAGTAGTTCTTCGACATCTGAATGGTATTCTATTAAGGAGGATGTTACTGTACAACTATGAACAAAAAGTAAAATGATTTTAGTTTGAATAGGGGGCACTTTACGTATCGATTGAGCTATTTTTTTCAAGTTGACATGACTGTCCTTGACATCTGAGAGGAATTTTACATCATTTTTCTTGTTAAGAGGGTAGCCTGAAAAGTTTCCAGCCTATTACAGAAACAAGTATTTTTTGTCAAATTGAGTTTTATTTCTCAACATAGTCTCCTTGTTATTCTATACATTTTTCCTAATGGTGCTCCCAATCTCTTTAATCCGTCCAAATAGTAGTTGACTTTTTTTCTGCAAAATAGTCGTTTACGAATGTGATAGCCTCCTCGTTCGATGAAAATTCTTAGGAAAGAGAAAGAAGTCGGCGGTGGACAGATTTAGTGAATACGGTGGGTGGATAATTAATTCGAATCCGAATTCGTCAATTTTTAGAGAGTCCCTAGGAGTTCCTCAGAGCTCCCCTAAACAGCATCCATCTCGGCTTTAATTTGCTTAGGCGTATTGTCTCTCAAATGCAAGACTTTAACGTCGGCTCGATATTCGATTTGTTCCATCTTTACATAAACACTAACATCGACTGACATTAATGATTGTTAAACAACAACTGAGCGTCTAATATGGCTGAAATATCATCTCTGCAACGCATGTGCAATTATATTACCAGAATATTTTTGACCGACCGAGTAACGCCATCTACAATTTGAGGCTGGAAACCTTTTAGACTATCCTCGGCAGTAAGAAATTACAGCTTCTTTGTAATTGTTATTTTTTTGTCAAAGCTATGTAAAAAAGGGGTACAAGGACTTTAGAGATGTTGAACCTCGTTCAGGAAGATCTACGTTAACCAATGAAGAAAACATTTCTAAAGTCAACGAACTTGTATCGAGTAGTCGCAAATTAAATATCAGAGCCTATTCGAAAAAAAGAACATCCTGATTTGTGTCGTGTATCGAGCTGACAGTTATAATCACATTCTAGGTGTGGGGGTTAATAATTCTTAATTTTTTCTTAAAATAACACGTTTAATTTGGGACAAAGATAAAAATGATTTATTCAAAGTATATGCTATCGCACATTTTTCTTATCTTTCTGGAAATTTGTGGATGTCCTCCCAGAAAAACCGTATCTTTTGAGGTGGTTCAGTCATCAAGCCATTTTTCGGCATCCTCATTATTATCAATTCTTCTATCGGAACCTTCGGTATGAAACACTAAACTCAAAGAAATTTACCACTAAATACCAAATCAATTTTTTTTAAGTTCTCGACGCACGTTTCGTTAAGCATGTTAGCATCATCAGGCGATTAGTTAATCTAATTTTAAATTTAATTTAATTAAATCATATCCTGATGATGCTAACATCGTTAGCTAAACGTACGTCGAGAACTTAAAGAAAATTGACTTGGTGTTTAGTGGTAAATCTCTTTGAGTTTAATCACCGTTATTGAAGAAGTTTTTCATGGAAGGTGCTTGAGACATCGACCGGTGATAGTCGGAAGGGGTCAAGTCTAGTGAATATGGCGGGTGGGGCAATAATTCCCAGCCAAGTGCAGTAATGGCATCTCTAACTGCTTTCGTTGTGTGCGAATCGAGTTGGGACATCGTCACCGTATGTCGTTACATATTGTGCACATCGTGTTATTATAACCATGGTAGACTTATCCCATTATCTTTTTTATATTAAATATAAGTAGAATTTTTTAATTCTTTTCATAATTATATTATACCGTTATGATGTACATGCTAATTATAAAATTAATTTAATAACAACATTTTCTGATATTTTTTACAGATTTTATTAGTGAGTATTAAATTTTTGAATTTTTCTTTCTCTCTTTTTTACATTTATAAAAAAACTAACGTTAAGGAATTATAATAAAGTTTTTTCTATAAAATATCGTCTATTATTTTAGGATTATAATCATTAGTTACTCTCATTTGTTCAATAATATATGATTATTAATTTATATTTTATAGTGACAGGTAAGGTATATTAATAAGACAATTTGTATAACTATGGTAATCTGTCATTTTATCAGGATAATTAAATGGGTTGTTTAAAGTGATATCTATTTACAATTGTTTGTCGAACATTTCGAATTCGTATCTAGTAAAGGAGTTAATAATTATTGAGTCTATAATTAATATATCTTCATGGATATTTTTTGTATACGAGGCAATGTTTGACTAGGAAAATTCGGTTTACGAATATAATTGCTACCGACCACTTCACCGAGGCTTCAAACTCGTACTGAAGGTGCAACAGATGTTCGCGTGTTTCTCCTCTCAAGGGGAAGCCACTAGTATTACCAGGTCGAACGTTACACCATCAGTATCCCCAGTATTCTAGAAAATTCACCAATCGATTTAAAAATGAATGATTTTGTTTAATTTAAAAGAAAATTATACGTACCAAGTGTGACGGTTAATATATTTTTTTTTTAAAGAAATGCCGTTGAAAATAAGCGTCTGTTCAGAATCTAATCTCTTATGTTATTTCGTTGCTACGACAGTATAGTTTTAAAATACCATTGATATTTAAACGATTTTGAGTGTAGCATCTTTTTTTGTTTGTGTGGTAAACATGTCGAGTTTCGAGTCAAATAAAGAGCATTTGGGGCACGTACTGCTTTTCTTGTTCAGTCAAAAGAAAAACGGGAGTGAAAGCAGTTGTATACTTGTGGAAACTTACGATGATAATATCTCAACGCAATACGTTTATGGGCGTTGGTTTAGATGATTCAAAAGTAGTGATTTTGACTTGAATGAAAAAGAACACCCAGGTCAAAAGAAAAAAATTGAAGAGGCGAATTGCAATCATTATTGGAAGAGGACGATGTGTAAACTCAACTACAAATGGCAGAGAGGTTAAATGTGGGTCGCCGAACCATCTGTGATCATCTGCACGCTCTGGTAGTAATACTTTGTGTAATATGAATTTCATCAGGCTCATATTGTATATAAACATCGGCCATTTTTTTACTTAACTAAGCTTGTTTTTATGATAATTTGCGATAAATTTAGACTCTTTTGTGTAAAAGTAATAAAAACTCATTTGCTTCACGAAAAAAAATATTTACACTTTTTTCATTTTGACTCTATCAAATTATTTCTTGTTTTTGAACACAATATTAATAAGAAAGAATATATTTAGTCTTCAACTTAATTATTGGCTCTTTTTGACTGACTACCTTTGACATTAATTTAGGAAAAAAGTAATAGAAACTTAATCTTTGAAATACTCTCCTTCAGTTTCTATATTCCTTCGTCAAATTTCAGGCAAATGAAAACATTTCCAGATCGAAAAAACTTCGTTTGATGTTAAAAGATCATTGAGGCTTTTTCATCTTTCTTAAGATATGTGAAGTGACTGTCAACTAGGTGCAAGAGATGAAAATTCGAATGAACCAAGTCAGGAAAATACATCGGGTAATATAAAATTTTCAAGCCCAAGTCATCTTCCAGGGTCGTTTTTGCTGTAGATGGCCTTGCGTTGTTCTGAAGCAAAATGACTTGCTTTCGTCTCTTGCCACTGTAAAACCTTTTTCCTCCAGGGTATGACTAACACGAATCAGTTGCTCCTAATAACGGTCAGCAGGGATAGTTTGACCAGATCCAATAAACTTATAATGCACGATGTCCAGTGGTATTTGGTTTTGCAGTATTGGGTGATGAGAACACTTAGATGATACACTTTTTTTAACATGGCACAATCTTATGCAGGAAGTTATTTTTCTTGAATCTGGAGAGCAATGACTCAACATCAAAGTGTCTAGCTCTGTTATCAGTACTGCACGACAAAGCATTATCTCTGAAAGCCTCACAAATCACATCTTGAACTTCCGCAACATTTTGTTTTTCAGTAGAAACACGAAAAGAAAATTACATCGCATTTTAAATTACATCGCGTTTACAACTGATGTTTCAGATTATGTTCAGAGTTTGCCTGTATGTTATACCTCGTTTTGTAGCTGAAAGATGGCGATATAAAATATGTGTATCGCGAGAAAAAATTTTATTAGACACTAAACTTAAAAAACTAAAATTAAGTTGAGAGAGGAATATTCTGACTTTTTACATGGTTGGTTTTAAATTAATATTCTTAATATTTTACTGTAAAATAAGTAGTTTTTATTGATATTATAGCCGTTAGAGTATAAGTGTTAGTACTGTTTTATCCAAGGTTTAACAATTTTTATCAGTGGTCGTAATTTTTTTAAGTTGATAAATAGATCTTTCGGTTAATAATGTCGATTTTGACCCTCTTAGCAAAATCGATGGCGTTATGGCCTTACATTTGGTGATATAGACTAATGACGCCGATGGAGTTTTAGAAGGTAAACATATGACATCAAAAGCTAATTCGTTATTAATTGTTATTGTGCAAAAAACATAGATTTTAATATTTTGGAATATATCGAATTAAGTACCAAAAAAGAAGTCTTGCGGGAAAGTTTGATACCCTTTTTTCATTTGAATAAAATGGCTGCTGAAAGTTATGATTATTGATTGAAGCCTATAGTGAACATGCTCTAACCCAAAAAACTTATGAACGATGGTTTAAACGGTTTAAAAGTGGTGATTTTGATATAAAAGACAATGAGCGTCCAGGAGAGCCGATAAAGTTTGAAGATATAAATATTATTGGATAAAGACTCAACTCATACGTTGAAACAATTGGCAGTCCACCATTTCCAAACGTCTACATGCATTGGGAAAGATATAGAAGGAGTGAGAATGGGTTCCATTTGAATTGAAGGAAAGATACAATGAAAGGCGAAAAACACTTGTGAAATTTTGCTTGCCGGGCAGAAAAGAAAAGGCTTTTGCATCGAGTTGTGACAGGTGATGAAAAGAAGATCTGTTTTGACAACCCAAGGTGCAAAAAATCATGGGTAGACCCAGGCCAGCCTTCAACATCACAACCAGTGTGCAATATACATGGAAAGAAGGCTTTGCTGTGTATTTGGTGGAATAGTAGGCGAGCTGTGTATTATGAACAGCTGAAATCTGGTGAAATAAAATTGAACCGAGCATTGAATGAAAAACGACCAGAATACACTCAAAGATATAATAAAGTCATTTATTATTTCAACATGACAATGCTTGGCTCCATGTTGCAAAAGGTCTATTGCAAAATACTATTTGGAGACCGTTAAATGGGACGTCCTACTTTATTTGCCGTATTCACCGGACATAGCCGGTTAGAAAATTATTACGAAAGACCTATGATGAAATAAAGGTGATGGGAAAAAGAACTCGAGGAAAAGAACAGAATTGGATCATCAGCAAAGACTATTAGAAGTTGTGAAGGAATTTACGTTTTTGGGAAGTTACTTACTCTCTGCATTGCCCAGAATACCAAAAATTGAATTGTTATCATCATCATCATCATCATAACCGTTTAGTAACCAATTATTCTTACAGTTTTTTATGTGTGCAGGTCTCTTTGATTATGCCCTTCCATTCTATTATGTTCCGCATTTCATTTTTTAGTCTGCAATGCCCAATATTTTTGCATCCTTTTCCACCTGGTCTAACCATCTCCGTCTTGGTCTCCCCCCTGCTCTTATCTCCAATGGGTTGCGTTTTGTCACTCTTTTAATTATTTCTCTGGGTGACCTTCTTATTATGGACCTGTCTATTCCAGCCCGCTCGCTTTTATATATTTGGTTATAATCTCTTTGCTTCTTTTGTCGCCTTTCTTCATCTTCTGTTATGTTGGGTCTAAGAATTTTTCTCAGTATTTTCCTTTTCAATATTTTTAAATATTCTTTTTCTTTCTTATTTATGTTGGTTGACTCTTGTGCATATGCAATGACTGGTCTCATTAATGTCTATATATATATATATATATATATATATATATATATATATATATATATATATATATATATATACATACATGTGCTCCAGATGAACGCGAGGAAAGCAGTTGGGAAAGGGCCAGGCCATTTTGATAGCGGGTTGTAAAAGCACACAACTCAGGGGAAGGCGATCGGTGGCATCACGTTAAGAAAGGATGAAAGATTTCTGTAATTTTTCCCTCCATGTTAAACTATATTGTGGGCATACCTGGTACTATACCCGAGGTTTCAGGCAGAATGTTACGAGCAGTCCTGACGGTGACTTGTGTGCTATTACGACCCGCAATCAAAATAGCCAGTTAATATGGCCTGGCCTCGGTCGCCTTTCCCAACTGCTTTCCTTGCGTTCATCTGGAGCTCGGGTGATGACGGCTGAAAGGCTACAAACCGAAAGGCAAAGGTGATCCGTGGTACCACGTGGAGAAAGGGTGAAAGATTTCTGTAATGTATATATATATATATATATATATATATATATATATATATATATATATATATATATTCCTGCCATTCGTCTCCTTTTTATAAAATTTAACTATTTGTCTAGTTAGCCTATTCGGATTCATCCGTTTTATGTGTCCGTAAAATGTATCCGATTAAGACATCTTTTTCTCATATTGCTATGTATATCGGTGAATTGTTTAATTACGTGGTTTTCTCAAGGTCGGTATGTTGTGCTATTTGTTTTTTTGAGATTTTTTTTTCTTTCTATTCAATCTCCTCAATGTATTTCTTTTTATTCAAAATGAGCGTTTCTGAGCCATATATACATTTTGGTTTAATAACTGTGTTGTAATGTCTCAGTTTTGTGTTTTTAGATATGTATTTTTTGTGGTAAATATTTTGTGTAAGTCTCAATGCAGTTTCCATTTTTCTACCCTTATATATCGTTGGGTTCCACAATCTCATGTGGAACACACAATAACCTGCGTCTCCGCCTAAATGAACACTTTCGTTGGATCCAAATTTAACACTATATATATGCGCTATCCGACGGGAGGCCGGAAAGTATGGGTTGTTGGCTGTGGATAGGGTCTCCATATTCTTGATGATATGGTATATGTCGGTGCCCTGAAGAGTCTGAACATCGCGCAACATATATTCACAGTGAAACATTCACACATTCAAGCATTCATATATATATATATATATATATATATATATATATATATATATATATATATATATATATATATATATATATTTAATTATTTATATTAATCTTCGTTTTCTGTCTTAATATTTTAGATCTTAGCAGTGTTCTATTAATTTTAAAGACTTGAGAAATCAAAGGAGAAACATCAAGGGGCCACAACTAAAAAAGAAAAGTGGACAAGAAACACGATGAAAGGGCAATGTAATAAGAGTAGCTTAAAGACTACTGCACCTCAAAAATTAACAGGGGGTGCTGGAGATCGATCCGGTTGGAGGCGAAGGTTGAAGGAGGTTAATGCTCATTGGCAGGGATGGACTGCACCCTCACAGGAAGAAAAAGAAGAAGAAGAAATGTTCTTTAGGTGATTATATTATTAGACACAATTGCACCATGAACTTTTCTTGTGTTTCGAAATTCGAAAAAGAAACAACAGTATTATTTGAGTTAATTAAGCGTAAAATCCCCCAACAAACAACTTGCACGACAACTTATATTTATTCTTTTCAGTCGTACGTACAAGTTTCATTAAACTGGAGACTGCCTAAACTTAAAGCGAACTATTCGCATCCGACGAACAGAAAAATTATTTTAAAACTTTCTCACATTCCGTATCTATATTTTCTTGTTCGCCAACTTTTCTAACTTCAGTCATTGTTGAGGGCGCCGTAATATGCGTTGTTTTTCTTTGCCGTTTGTCGCTTGCTTTTCCAGACATTATCGTTTCATCGTTACTAAATTATAACCTCTTTAGATTTTTTATAATGAATTCTATTTTTACAAACTTTCAAATATTTTCATTTAACATCTCTACTATATTTACAATCTGCAATTTTAAGTTACAACGAGTAAATGATTTGACGTAAGTGAAATTGATGCGTTTTTAAACATTCATCTAAACGTGAAGTGCATATTAGTGGTGGCTCATGAGGGAGGGCGTTGGGGCACCGCCCCTTCAGGATTTATCACAGTAAACAATTTTTCAGAGTAAAACACCATATTTTATTTCCGTTCAGTTTTTTCCCTTTAACTCATTTTAAGATATTATAAAAAATTAAAATCTCCAAATGTAGAAGTAAGTTTGTCGACCCATTACACCAAATAATCGGATAAACATTTCATCCTCTTGCCACAATTTTTACATCGTTGGTCGGACGTTTACCTCCAGCGACCGTACGCCACGTCAACTTCTCTCGTCTTTGGCGTTACATGTTTTGTTGGTTGCCAGAGTTTGGGGGCTTAACTGCTTTCTAAAACATGCGATTTGGACGTAGATTCCCTGCGACCGAGCTTTTCGGTAATTAGTTTTAAACGCTGATTTGACGGGTACGGAGCATTTGATATGTCTAACGTCTCGTATTTCATTCGCCTCGCGAATATTTCTTTGATTTGTCGACTTTGAATTTGATTAAAACATATTTACTCGTTCCCTTCATCCACCCTCCAGGCCTTCAGCTTGAGCCCAGCTGATGACGACTTAAGGCCAGAAACCGGTCCTGGGAGACGCTTGCTGACGCTTCGGATGGTGGACGAGGGAAAGACAAAGCACCAACGTGGAGCGCGGGTATATTTTCTTTGTTTTTAATATCTCTCTCCACGAGCCCACTTCATCATTATTTTTGAACAGACTTGGTACTTACCCGAGATTAGACGGGCCACGAACGATCCCGCACAGTGAGTCTGTCGCGGTCGTTTATCACAGGATAGCAGAGTTGCATGTGATTGCAGCCGCCATTCCATTCATCCGCTCTCCAGGCATTTAGCCTGAGCCAAGCTGATGACGGTTTAAGGCCAAAAACCGTTCCTGGGAGACGCTTGCTGGCGCTTTGGATGGCGGATGAGGGAAAGACAAAACACCAACGAGGAGCGCGGATGTATTTTCTTTGTTTTTAATATCTTTCTCCACGATATATATATATATATATATATATATATATATATATATATATATATATATATATATATATATATATATATATATATATATATATATATATATAATATAATATATACATAATATTTGCTTTATAAATCTTCAAGTGTTTCAACTTTTGCACGTAATTTATCCGACGCAGCGGTTTGAGATATAAAACATTTTTGGAAAAAAAATAAATTTGATAAAATTTTAAGTTTGTGCTCTCCCACTACTAAAAATTGCATCAGATGCGGTTTAGAATCATGGCAGTCTCCACTTTTGCCACTTTATTATTGTTTCCGTTTTTCGACCGGATGGCGCTTTGATCGTTTTTCCCATTTTATTGCAAGCGGCTGCGATGTTGGGTGAGGGGAGATGATGATAGCCTTGACGAAAAAAAAAAGGAAGAAAACTGAACTTTTGATAAGTAGAAAAGTTTGTTGTGTTCAGTTGGAATTAACGATAACCATAATGAATTATTTATTATTGGAACTGGTTGGGGGGGCGGAAAAGCTCCTGCTGTAATATGTTTTCCGTGTCGAATTTCTTTTATTAAAGATGGAGGAAAATATATTTCCCGAGTTAACAGTTCACGAAAAAGGAAAACAAAAACTTAATAAATAGACTTAATGTTTGTTTTTAAACGATATGACGTCTGGTTGTTATACGTGGGTGGTTCTGGAATTATTATCTATGATATAGAAGGCAGGCGTTATGCAATTAAGTGCTCTACGAGGTTAGTCTGAAAAGTTCTCAACCTCAATTAAAAGATGACATTACTCGTCAAAATATTCGGGTAATATAATGGTGCATTTACTGAAAGATAGCCTTGAAAATTCTAGCTATTAATATCAAGCCGTGAAAAAATTCAATACTCAGAAACGTGAAGATAACAGACCTTTCAGTCTCATATGTCACACAATTTTTTTTTAACTAATTTATGCAATAACCTATAATAACTTACTTAATCGTGAATGAAATGAAACGTGTTAATGAAGTTTCTCCATAATTTACGGTCCTTGGGCAGGTTAACTGCTTCTTGCCACGTTTTGCCTCTTCTTTGGTGTGTTTCTGTGATGTCCGTATTCCATGTCTTACATGGCCTTCCCCTTTTGTTCTTTCCCATCGCTCTAGCTTCCCAAACTTTTTTGATTTGCCTGTTTGGATCCATTTTGTTTAGATGACCGAGCTATCTTAGTTTTTGCTCTTCTATTTTTGATATGAGTGCTGGTATTTTTCAAGTTGTCCCTGATTATGTTATTCCTGACCTTGTTTTTTTTCCCGGCCCGGTACCTTACGAAGATATCTCATTTCTATCGCTTGTACCCTTTTGCCGTTCATTCAAGGCCCAATTTTCGCATCCGTATGTTAGTGTGGGGATATATATCGTTTTATATATTGTTAATTTCGTTTTTTTTGACATTTGTTTGTTGTTTAAGAAGCCTCTGCTAAGCGATTGGAGTAATCTCCCTGCTTTCGCCAGTCTGTTGTTAAGTTCGTCGTCCTGGTTTCCCCTATTATTAATAATAGTACCTAAGTAGTTATACTTTTCAGTTCAATGTTTTGATTTCAATTTTTAAGGTTATTGTTCTCTCCTTGCAATGTTCTTGGTTATTTGTCATTATCATGATCTGTGTCTTATTTACATTGATGTGTAGGCCAAAGTTTTCAGCTGCTTCGTTCCATAATTTTAATTTTTCCTCAGATTCTGCCATGAGAACTCTACCGTCAGCAAATATACACATTTCTACATTAACTGGCTTTATCTTTGTCTATCCTACGTAGTATTCCTTAAATTTATTTTTACATATTTTGATTATTTTATCTATTGTGTTTATAAACAGTAGCGGACTCAGACTTCCTCTTGTCTCACTCCTTCCATTGTGGTAAAAGGAGCAGATACTCAATAGAGTATCTGACAACAGTGAGATCTAAATTGGTTTGTTGTGATTTGGTACATGCTTTTAGTGGCTACAATAAGATCGTTGTTTATATTTTCTTCTCTAAGCTGTTCCAGATGCTTTCTCTTTTTATTGAATCAAAAAAAATATTGAATGAAAAATTAATTTTTCCATGCTTATGAAGCATATATATATATATATATATATATATATATATATATATATATATATATATATATATATATATATATATATATATATATATATATATATATGTATATATATATATATATATATATATATATATATATATATATATATATATATATATATATATATATATATATATATATTATTTTGTTCTTCTCTCTCGCTTTTCCTATCTGTTGAAGGGTGAAACTATGGTCCTGTACATAATAGTTTTTCCTGAATCCGCTTTTCTCGTCTAGTGTGTAGTGTATTGTCAATTTCCATTCTCAATCTTCTCTCTAATATAATTTCGTACATTTTTGCTGTTATACATGGTAATGATATACCTCTGTAGTTGGTGCATTTGCTTTCTTGTGTATTAGTATGATCAATGCATTAGTCTATTCTTTAGTAACTTTTTTGTTTTTCCTCGCTATTAAGTTAAACTAAGTTAAACAGTTTCAAAAGTGCATTTCTTGCATGTGGTCCTATAATAAACTTAAGTAAAATACCAGGGTATAACAAAAATATTTGCGTTTCTGGTTTAACAAGATTTGGGGGGATACATGAGACTTGACGATAGGGCAAAATGCGTCTGCCAGTCTGTAACTTTTAGAGGTAGTAGGAGTATTCCACACTACCTACATACTACAAAGAGCTGTAGAAATGTCCCTTATGAACTGTCGCTGCATCAAGCAATGTATGTAAATCTTTCTTCAAAAACATTACCGATTTTTGATTCATTAAACCGATTGTTATTTGCAATAAAAAATGAGTTTATCTCAACTATCCTAATGACGTAAAGTAGTGGATTTGCCAGAATAACCAGCTCTTCCGGTACCAAGGAGAGAAAGATTTATTTGTTGAAATACTGTATTATGAATGATCATAAAACTATTTACTCCCTACAGTCTGTCCTAAGATCTAAACTTACACAAAGGATGAGAAAGTTAAATTATATAAAAACACTCATTCGGCCAGTAGTCTTACGGCTATGAGACGGACCTTCACAAAGGAAACAGAAGCGATGTTTGCACCACTTCAAAGAAGTATATTTAATGAAATCAGGTATAACTTCGGCCACAAACAATTTTACAAAGATCCGGGTATTTTTAGACTATATGAGGAATCAGCGTCTCAGATGTTTAAATCATCATTTTACTGGTACATATATGTTGATGATATTATGGTTTGTTTTACAGGGTCTAATAGGCAATTAAATTAATTTTTAGCTTACATAAATTCTTTACATAACAACATTAATTTCATAGTTGAAGAAAATAATAGTATTCACTTTTTAGACTTAACAATTACTAAAAAATAATTTAACAATATATATGATTTTGTAGTTTTTTATAAACCATTACATATAGATTAGAATACATCCTTATTCACAAAAGATTATTAAAATATTAAAAGGTTATAATAAAACCATTAATTTAATATATCCTGTCAATAATACTAAGAATGTAGCGTACAAAACAATTACATATACAGGAAAAGTACACTATCATCTTTTATGCTATTTTTAGGTTAGGATGGACAGTTTTTCTTAGGAAAGAGAAGGTATCCAGCATTTTCCCGAAATAGATATTTGTTTTTAGATCGATATTTAAGCCAAAACGAAATCTTATAGGAAAAAGGAAAAGACATTCGGCTGTAAGATGTTTGACTGTTAGAGGAGTCGCATTTGGGAGGATCAGTCTTTTTCGGTATGTATTCATGAACGAATCTACAATGAAAAATTTAAGCTGACACTTAATGAAATTTCATTTTAATGAAGTAATTACAACCTAAAATGTCCATCGACTTAATAATACCATAAAACATAATAGTGGGGAAATCCATTTTTTCGTCAATGTCTAGGAGGGCAATATAAGTTTAATAACGGTGAACCATTCAAGACTAGTTGGTCATTTAGCAAAATATCCAATTTTTTTCTTTTATTAATTTCTAGGCGCTCTAAAAGATTTAATTTTTTGGATTTATTCTTATTATGTAACATTCTAAAATTATCATTGAAAGTATGCTTTTCGAACATTAAGCGGTTAGCATTAATGACACTTATTTTGTTACTTAGTGTAACTTTTTTTACGTTCGTTGAGCCTAGTAGAGAAAGATCTTCCTGTTTGTTCAACATAGACTTTTGGACACGACCCGAACTCAATTGAATAAACTCCTGATTTATACAGTATATTTATTTGACTTTTATTGCTTTTATTGAGGCGTCCTAGACTATTGTTTGTTTTAAAAGCAATATTTATATTGTTTGTTTTGGATAAATATCTCGACACTAATTTGGTAACTTTTCGCGTATACGTAAATGTTTTGAACGCTGCATTTTTGATATTATTGACCGGATATATTAAATGAATGGCTTTATTATAACTTTTTTTGTATTAATTATTTTATTTATAATGTTTGGGTCGTATCCGTTATTTACTGCGATCTGTTTGATGACATTCAATCCTTTATTATAATAATCTATTGACATGGGGATATTTAATAATCCATGTATAAAAGAGTTAAATGCTGCCATCTTTTGTGAATAAGGATGACAAGATTTATTGTGTGTAACTAAATCTGTATGTGATGGTTTATGAAAAATTGCAAAATCATGTTTATTGTCTTTTCTAGTAGTAGTTAAGTCTAAAAACTTAACACTATTATGTTGCTTTTCTTCAACTGTGAATTTAATGTTTTTGAGTAATGAATTTATGTGAGTTAAGAACTCACTATCAGAACCTGTAAACAAATTCATTCATTTCATCATTAACATATCTGAACCAGTAAAGTGATGATTTAAACAACTGATGTTGATTTATCTTATTTTCTAAGTTGTCCATAACAATTTCCGCCAGTAAAAGGCTTAAAGGGTTCCCCATTATCAAACCGTCGTTAGAAACATAAAATGAATTATCAAATTCAAAATAATTCTGATCCAACGTAATTGACACCAACTCTAAAATTTCTTGTTTTATTATTGAATTAGTTTTATTTTTGTGAAGTACTTTGTCAAGTGATTCTATTACTTGACAAAGTAATTTTAATTTATAATTAATAATTCATTTATAATTACTTTTCTTACTGTTAGGTTAGCATAGTTTGTATTTGAAAAAGGCACTGTGTGTCGAAACAATTGTTATACGTACAATTTTAAATATAGTGGACATTTTTAGATATTAATCTTTCCTTATTTATTTAAAATTAATTTCGAGCATCGCTACCTCAGTTAAATTTATATATATTAATAAAAAAATTACAACACTTTAAGTTTCTTTGCGACTTTGAAATATTTATTTTTATAAAATATGTACAAAAATACACTTACACTTATATAATTATCCATTTATTCACAATATGAGTACTTAGCTTCCGGTAGGTCTCTTTTCAATCTCCAGCAGTAATCGATTAACATCCCAGGACTCCATTTTTCGTGATATCGCATCTTTATAAGGGAAAAATCCTGGTGAAATTTCTCACCGTGTTCGTCACTCATAACACCCAGGTTTTCACGGAAAAAATCCAAAAGTGAGTCCAGGATCTTCAAGGGTATATTGCAGTCCAAAACTTTGTATGAAATCAAAAATAAAAAAGTTTATTAATTAAATGTTTGTGATTTTCTGCTCTGTGGCTACACACAAAGTTTTTTACGACATTAACAACAAATTTCCAGGCGGGTTTTTCAAGATCATTTAGTTCTTGCTTACTTTGTTACCTTGTGTCAATAAGTGTGGTTCTTTTGAAGTACTTGGTTCATAAGTTTGGTTGCAGTCTATCTCTAAGTTATTGTCTTGACTAGCAGTGGCTTGTTGAGTTTCTAATGGATGTGAAGGTGTTAGCACAGTCAATTCGGCACTACGTGGGATTGATTCTTTTGCAGATGACAGGTCTGGGTACTTTATCGTTTGTTTCGATTTATTTGTGATACCTTTTACAGTAGTCAAACAAAAATAACGATAACTTACGTGATCTGTTGGTTCCGCCCGAATCATTAGCACTGTAAAGGGCATATGTCTAGATCCCTTAGTCCAACCCAGTAGAAGTCTCACACATATTACACAGCAGATATGTGGGACCCAGGATTTGTCTTGATGGAGCACAGGAATACCAAAGTAACCCAAATAATGTTTGGTTATTAATGGTGTGAAATTTCGATGCTGAGAGGAAAAAATTGATTTTCCACGCACATAACAAAAACTATCCGGGTGATTTAAACATTTTCGTAGCATATTTACAGCTTTAATGAATATTAATAAATTAAAATTTTGTAACTATGATAGCTATCTAACTTCAGAAAAGACGTTATTCAAACATAAACACGTATATTAGGTGTACACATAAAACTAAGGGTGACGGGAAAAAAATAACATTGTTTTTGTAATGAGAGTAGATAAGTAGGGTAGAGCGGGGTTAGTTGAGCAACTTTTTGCTTGATCTCCCATCACTTTAAAAATATGCATCGGATTTAATTGATTCTTACTCTGTTAGGTTCGTAATTTACTCTTCTCCGTCTACCGGTGTAAAAAACGGTGTTCTTAAATGTCTGGACAATACAATAATATAATACAATTATCAATATAAGTAATTTTTATTATTAAACTTTGTGTGGAATCATGATATGTATAAATTAATTGAAGGTTATTAATTTATTAAAGAAAAACTTGATTTTCTATAATGAACATCTAGTAGAGCTAGTTGGGCAAACATTGAACGCGCGTTGCTCAACTAGCTCCAGTTGAGGCAACAAAATAAAAATTTGGTTATAAAATATCTTAAGAGTTAAAAATAAATAACCAACTATAATCAAAAGAACAATAATTAAGTAATCTTTAAATACTTACGTGGTCCTTATTAAGTGTTTTTATACGAGTATTGTAGAAAAAATATAATGACCGGTAATATTTTTTTTACGCCAAAAAAAAAACAAAGCGTTCGCTTATTTAATCGGAACGCTGGACAGCAATTGACGGTCACGCTATGTATTCCCCTTCCTTAACCCCTTCTTTTCGTTATTTACACTTTAGTTGTAGGTTGCTTAGTTTTCGAGATATTTCGATTGCACAACTTGCCTCGATATTCAACTAGCTCCGCTCTACCCTACAATCAAATATGATTCGAAAATTCGTGTGACAAAAATAGTGTTATTGGCCAATTCTCTATACTGGGGTGGGTATATATTTATCGATGGTTAGGTTTGTTTATATTGTTTGGAATTTCACGATTTTTCTCTGTTTTTGCTTTTCCCTTTGCTATTTTTCTTTCTAATTATTGATATTAGTAAGAAAATATAAAAAAATACAACCATTTTAGGCTTGGATTTGGTATCCATAATTTTTTTTATGGTTTAGTAATTATTCCGTAGTCTATAATTGTTTTTGTTGCCTTTTCGTTATTTTCACATGTATTTATGATATAATTTTCATTTCAATAAACTTGCGATTCCACCTGCTGGAAAAAGCGAGAAAAAATCTCGAAAAAAAATTAAATGAACGGATATTCAGATGGCGAGAAATTTGTTTCTTTTTATTACGTATGAGTTCTAATAGTCCAATTTTTTATTTTCGAGAACGCAGAATAGAATATCTCGAGCGTGGCAGTGAAACTCACTTGAAACTTCCATAATTTCATGGCTGAATTTGAAGTTAACTAAAGGTATTTTTCATTTGGATTTTTCCACTGGTGTTTTTTTTTCTTTTTTTTTTTGAACGACATGAAACGACTCAATATTGCATTTAATTTTAAATATATGTTCTTGTGTTAAAGTTTATTTATTACTTAAATCAAAGTAGATGAGAAGGTTTTTTATTAGGTTAGGTCTTCAACATAATTCTTGGCTTTGTCATTTCATCGACTGCAGAACTTTCTGCAGTATGCTTGCAGAATTTTTTCCTGGCGCATTTTAAAAGTGCCATTTGTTAGCTGCAAAACTATATATGATATACGAACGTACTGCGAATATAATCTGACAAATCAGTTGTATACGGGTATACATTATATGTCAGTTACGAGTTGTATCAGTTGTATGTCGCCTTCTTTTTCAGTGTTCTAGCAATTTTATATTGACAATTTTGACTTAAATGATTCAGAACGTCCGGTACAACTAAAATAAGTGGAGGATCAAGAACCCGAAGTACTGCTGGAAGAACATCCTTATCGTACAACGTTGGAGCTTCAATTCAACGTTGAAACACTTCAAAATATTTCTAAACGTTTACAGGGAACTGGAAACGTTTACTAGGGAAATTTTAAAAGGAAAAACTCAATTTGCAGCTGAAAATAAGAATAGAGACTTTGAAATTGTATGTACATCGTTAATGTAAATGAAAACCATCCAATTCTTCAAATTTTGCAGGAAGTGGGAGTATTTCATCTAATTGGTTTAATTTGTTATCCATACGAACAAAACTAAGCAGTGGTGAAAATTGAAGAGCAAACATCCTAGGAGTTTTCTATCAGTAAAGCAATCAGATAAGGCCGCATCCTCGCCAATTCTATTCGGCGTTTATGGTGAATATATTGGACGAGTGATATCAGTATTTTTAAAATCAGCAGTGATAACAGCCTTTTTCCTCGGAAGGTATGAAAAAATACTGCAAGAGGCAGCACGGGTAGGGGGAAAAACATTTTCATTTTGCTGTCTAAAGTAATGTCAAAAGTACATTTTCAAAATGGAATTAACAGAAGATGATGTACCTGTTTCTAAATTATAAGTATCAAAAACCCAAGACTATATTGTCCGCGATCTAAAACGATGGATAGCATATTGCAATTTGCCTCTTTCTCCGAATAAAAGCATTTTAGCCGAGAGGTTAATTGTGGATATTTGTTTTGTTGACAAGACGTTATAATGTTCATTCAAATAGTTTATTGTAACTGCAAATCAACAGAAAAAATTCGAAAAAGTTCATGAGAAGTTTGAAAAGTTCAAAAAATATCAAAGTTTTATGATAAAAAATGGTTATTGTACCCATTTTTGTCGGTGAATAGCACCTCGCCGTTTCTTAGTTTTAAAGTGAAATTTCATTCGCCTGTTTTTGTCCAAAATATATTTTTCAGTATCTTTTTTATTAAAGTCCGGAATTAGTTTGACCATAGCACTCCCAATATTTAACATACCTAAAGCATTTAGTCTAACTTCCCCCACTGAATTTCTTAAATATGTTTTAATCAAGTTCAAAGTCGAAAAGCACTTTTCAGTTTCGGCTGTGGTCATCGGTATAGTCACAAATATTCTTAATGCCTTAGTGATTTCTTTAAAAACCTGTATCCAATCCTATATTCAAAATAAAATGTAATGTCTTTAAACAGCCTTTAATGTTTTCATTTTGACAAATCTCGAGCCTTGCATAAAAAATTTTCAATTTGATCTTCAAATCTTCTTTTTCTATCGTCGGAAAACTTTCACGTATAGTTTACTGTCAAATTTTTGCCTAAAACTTGCCCTATTTATACATTCTTTTTGAACTTGACTCAAATTCAACAGGGATGTGGGACGACCGTTAGTTTTTAATTCAACTTTCTCCTCCAAACTTAAATTAGTCATTATTAACTGTTTTAAATCAGACATCGTCATGTTTACAATTAAAAGTTGATTATTTTTATTTAAAGAGTACTATTCAGTGTGCACACACGCAGCAAATGCCAAAACAAAACATAGAGACATATCAAACGCTCTGTACTCGTCAAATCAGCGTTTAAAAGTAATTACCGATACGCTCGGTCGCAGAGAATCTACGTCCAAATCGCATGTTTTAGAAAAAAGTTTAACCCCCGAATTCTGGTAACCAACAAAACATGTACCGGCAACGACCAGATAATATGACGTGGTGTATGGGCGCTGGAGGTAAACGTCCGACCAACGATGGAAAAATTGTGGTCACAGGATGAAATTTTTATTTGCATTATTTGGTGTGATGGGTCGATAGATGTTCTTCTATATTTGGAGATTTTAGTTTTTAATAATATTTTTAAATGTGTTAAAGGAAAAAAACTGAACGAACATAAAATATGGTGTTTTACTCTGAAAAAATGTTTACTGTGATAAATGCTGGAGGGGCGGCGCCACCCCACCCCCCTAAGTACAATTGTTAATGATTTTCAATCTGATGATGAACTACTTTCTAACTGTGGAAATAAAAAAGCACTCAAAAGAGGACTGCAATATTGTTTGAGTGATTTTGTCTTAAATTACTAATGATGCGTTATATTATTTAAGAACAGAAGTCTAATTTTTTTTCCGAGAAAGTGTTACCTATAAAATTAATATAGTTTTCGATTACAGCAATAGCAAAACTATGGATACCGAATGCCAATGTCGAGCATCTGTTTCAAAAAACTGTTCCCATATTTTTGCTTTATTATACACTTAAAGATTATACAGTAGGCTACGGTTATGATGCTCTTACATGTACTTCAAAATTAAAAAAATGGAACAAGGGTAAACATTCAGACAATAATTCCGACAATACACTGCGGGTTTCGAACCTTTGGCGCTACACTAACAAACTTTTATTACAAAAATTTTTTCACAATACACCAAAACACTATTTTTATGTGTTTTTAAGGAAATTACAGGTATCGAATCCTTTCGTTCCTAAACTGTATGCACTGCCAAAAATTCACAAGCCTGAGAAATCTATGCGCCCAATTGTTTCGGCAATAGGTTCTCCGACTTATGATTTGGCAAAATGGTTATCAAAGGAATTTGAAAATTTACCTCATCGCGAACTTTTTTTCTCTATCAAAAATAGTTTGGAATTTATCGATAAAATCAAAAATATTAAATTACATGATGGTGAAGTTTTAGTTTCCTTTGATGTATCGTCATTGTTCCCAAGCGTACCTATTCCACATACCTTGGGTTACTTGAGGGAGTTACTTGTGGAAAATAGCCTCGACAACGATCTTGTATTTGAGTATATTGAGCTTACTACACTTTGCATGAAAGAAAACTGTTTTCAGTTTAATAATACGTTTTTTGAACAGCGAGAGGGGACCGCAATGGGGAATCCATTATCCCCTTTTGTAGCCAATCTATTCATGAGCAGGTTTGATTATTTCCCGAGAGTGTGACTAAGGTATGTGGATGATATTTTTGCTGTTTTTGATACAAACGTTAACTCTATAGATAATTTTATCTCAAAATTAAATAATCGATTTCCTTCCATCAAATTTACATTTGAAATTGAAAACAATGACAGATTACCATTTCTAGATGTAATGATTATTAAAAATAAGGATAATTGTCTAGAATTTGACATATATAGAAAAAATACCACTACACTTAGATATATTCCTAACGATTCTTATCATTGTATTGGTCATAAAATAGCTAGTTTCAATTTCTTAATACATAGACTACTCAAGTTTCCGCTTAATAACGAAAGATATGAAATAGAGAGGAATTATATTAGGAATGAAGCCGAGTGTAATGGATTTGCTCCCTCGTTAGTTGATAAGATAATTAGAAAACATAGATATAAGGTTTTAGTTCGTGAAAACTCGACTTTGCAATTGGAAAGAGACACCTCAAGATTTGTTTCATTACCTTTTCATCATAATTTAACGCGAGGCTTAAAAAATGTTTTTAAGAATGTCAATCTAAAACTGGTATACAGTGCTGGTTTAAACTTACGACATTTATTAGGTAATTCTAAAGATAAAACTCCTCCAATGGAAAGGTCGGGTATTTATGAAATTTCTTGTAACGATTGCGATCAAAGGTATGTTGGGCAAACGAGAAGATCAATCGGAACAAGGTTCAAAGAACACATAGCTCAATTAAGATACAATAGGCCCGATAAATCTTGTGGTTTTCAACATATTTTTGAGAATGATCATTGCATAGATATCAATAATTTAAGATTAATAAAACATGTAACAAACAATAGACAATTAGACGCTTATGAGAGTATAAAAATCAGTAAATGTACCAGTAGTATGAACAGATACAACGGTCCTATTCCTTGGAGTTCTCTGTTCCTTCTGCTCCAGGCCCTCACTTGCTATTGATCGCTTGATTAGCATTGTAGCCCCGCCCACAATGTTAAGCGAGCATTATATAAAGTAAGGAGTTTTTAGAATAAGAATTTAGTTGTAATCATCTGCTGATGATGCTAACATGGTTAGCGAAACGTGCGTCCAGAATATAAAAATAGTGTTTTGGTGTATTGTGAAAACATTTTTGTAATAAAAGTTTGTTTAATTCCGACAATATAACAAGAACTAACTATTCTTTTAAACGCATACATCCGAAGGACTGAATTGTAAATTTTAATTCCAAAAAAAAACTTTTTGAATTATTAATATAACCCTCGACTAAGTTTACGGTTCATGATTTTAACATGTAACATCTTTGTCTGTAACTTCTTTATTAGCTATGGTTGTCACATAAACAGATCATAGTTTAGTTTTGGAATTTGCTTGAATTATCTCCTGATGATGATAATATGGTTAGCGAAACGCGCATTGATAAATTAAAAAACAACTAATTTGGTGTTTAGAGGTAAATCTTTTTTTAGTCATTCACACGCGAGGTTCCAATTTAGGAAGAATTTACATATTTTATTCCTTTTTCATTTCTGGACACTTTGCAACTTAAACTATTTATATTTCTTTGATTAAGATCCCTCCTTTGTATCGCATAAATAAATGTCATCAAATTTACCTTATACTATCAATTATCTCAAGTTTGGGCTTGACGGAAGTGGTAATTTTCGGAAGTGGTAATTTCGGATGTCGTAATGTATCGGATTGACGGAAGTGGTAATTTTCGACAATCGTTTCCCAACTACGATAATGAGCTTATCAGGCGATGTTGCATCGGATCCTTTAGTGTGTTCGACAAGTTTTAATGTGATTGTCGCGGCGGTAGGACGATCAATTGATTGCCCAGCTCTCGAGCCATGATGTAATCGATCGAACTCCAAGTGTGTGCACACGGCCATTGGTTGCATTCACAAGATGATAACGGTTGTTGATCTTTTAAATTAAACTCTTCGTCAGGTCTGACATCTCTCGAATTTAATGTGTACTGAAAATTTCACCCGACTGTTAATATATTGTTTGCTTGTTTGTCTTTAGGTACATAAAGAGTCTTTAAAATTGGGCGTTTTTTTTAAAAATTCTTGAATAAAACATATAATTTGCGTCGATTTCCGAAAACCTTTTATTGATAATTGAAGTATAATAGGGTAAGGTTGCTTGAGTCATACCCGATTAGTATAATTTAAATGAAACAAAATCTTTTGTATTTACTGAATCTTTATTTATTTGCTTTTTATAGAAACACAAAAATCTTTTATCAAAAGAGGTGTTTTAACGTTTTTCAAAAAAGTATCTTGGGTACGATTAAGGCGCCTGCTTGCCTAATTTGTACCACCTATAGCCTAAGTCGTACTTAGAATAAGACTTTAGTGAATAGATCATAAACTATATAGAAAAATACTGAATAACTAGTATGGAACAATGGAACTATTGGTAGCGATAGTACGATTAGTGGATATGCAACAATTGTTGGAGTTACGATTATGGGTGGTGATGTATCTCTAGCGAGTGACAATGCGATGCCTGATAGTGTGGTTCTTTCAGTTATATCAGCAGGTTCTTGATTTGACGAATAAGATATTTGTACATAAGCTACGAAATCCTCTTCTCGAATGACGTCTCTGACACATGGCCACAAACCTATTGCTTTAAAACTATTTAGTGCTATATCCATACGAATTGATCTAGGGTATGATTTACCAAGCATATCTGAAACTTTAGCTTGTTTTAGTAAAAGTTTCAGTTTAGCCAGTAAAAGTAAAATTTGTTTTTGGTCACTTTATTCTAGTCTTGTACACTTAATGAAATGTTGCAACTATTCAGCAAAACGTTCTGATATCGATCCATTTTTCGAGCACCCAAATGCTGCGGTTAGCGGAGCTCCTTTTTTAAGGCATCATTCAGTCTGCTGCGCTTAAATATTAACATGGGTGGTAGGCATTCGCCTATTGCATTCATCGCTCATATGCCTGTCGTTGTTAGACCTTTTTCTTCGCTTGTGATTGCACCCACTTGATGTTTGCCCATTTAAGCAATATCTTTAAAAGGTTTGTGAACGGTGGATAAAGTAGTTACATCCCACGGGCGTAGCCAAGGGGGGGTTTTGGTAAATATTACCTAATATTGGTAATTTACCTATTTGGTAAATGTTATTTATAAAAAGTCAATACATTACACTTCTAAAATGAGAATAGATCTAGCTAAATTCGCAATGCCATCTGTGCTTTATTCAAGAATTTAATAAACCGCTAAATTTGAAAGACCCGTTATTTATAATTTAAGTAATATTGTTTTATAAGCAACTATTTTCCCTAGTTTACCGTATGTCCTCTCAGTCTAAGTTCCACTTCCGCAACATTCTTCTCTTTCCACCCACTGCTTACCTGTTTTCTACCCGAACTTAAACTTAATTGACGAGGGCGCGAGAGTTGGAGGGAAAGGGGTTCAGGTCACGAATAGTAAGGTCGCGTCTCCACCGTCTTATTTATAGTTTTCATTTTACCCTTTCGGGTTTGCCGGCCTTCCGGGCCATTTGTCAAACGAGAACCGTCTGCGTTTTTAAATTGGCGGACGTAACGAACGCAATCGCTAAGAGATGGCGTTGTTCGAGTTAATTTTCGCTGACGGCGGGACATTTGTAGACGTGACCAAAGGGATCTTTACGATTTTTAGTAAATGGGAATTTTACATCAAGTTTTAGGGTTGTTAATAGGTATTTTAGTTAATAATGTCGATTTTTTCGCAAAGTTTGAGTGTCTATTCCCATAATAAAATAAATTACCTTAATAATTAATTGGACATCGTTAGCTATTAGTCTTTTCCGTTTTTCTGCCCAAGAATGGATTCCGAGAAAGACCTTTCTGGAGTAGCAGTGGATACAGAAATGGTAGCCAAGATTTGTAGTAATGTGTAAATATTAGGATAAAGGTTTTTATCGCACATATCTAGGCATTCCAAACTAGATGTCGGGGTAGGCGAGATACTTGTCAAAAATAATAATTCAATTGTAATAATTCAAATAAATTCAATAAGTCAAATGTAATAATTTAACTCTCTTCACTCCTCGTATTTTTTCGGTATAATATTGGGTAATATTTGGCTTATTTCGGGGGGGGGGGGGGAGACCCGTGTCTCGTGACACCCTACAAATAGTTTAATACTTAATAGAAATATTTTGTTTCTTATTTACATTTACAATATTATTATTTTTTAAAAAGCTTTCATCGAAGCCTTAGCACCTCGAATTTCAGCTGAATTGAATTGAATGTCATTT
The DNA here is from genome assembly GCA_031761425.1 of Cosmopolites sordidus. Lineage (NCBI taxonomy): Eukaryota > Metazoa > Arthropoda > Insecta > Coleoptera > Curculionidae > Cosmopolites > Cosmopolites sordidus. The sequence goes on from JARFXV010000619.1 coordinate 405,049, forward strand.
TTCAGAAAATCTGCGACCACAAAAATATCCACTGCAGGTATATTATTAGAATTAGATTTTATGAACCCTTTGTCACACATTACTGAACTAAATTAGGAATCAGCAATATTTTATTTTGCACTTAACCAACAATAATTTTGACAGTATATATACGAATAGAAGCCGTTGACAGTACCGATGTTAAACACTTCAGTATTCTGATGTCACAAACAGCAGCCAATCGCGGCGCGTTCGTAGTAACATGATTTTTTAAAATATTTTATACATTTTAATTCATTATTAATTGTAATAAGTTTTTAAAAAGTTTTTCGCATCCATTATCAATATTATTTATAAAGTTTTAAAATAAAATAAAAAAATCGATCATTATTTTTTATTCAAAAACCCAATTGCAAGAAGTGATAAAAATGTCTATATAATTCCAGATCTTGTACGTAGTGATCATCATTTGACCGTCAGAATTATCGGGAAAGAGTTGAATTTGACTGACGCAATCGTCCATCAGACTTTGACCAATTAACTGTGGATGATAAAATATGCGCGAAAATGGTTTCGAAAAAATTAATTAACTAAAATGATTTTTATCAATAAAATTTGAGTCTACCGTAATCATTATCAGTCAGAAGATATTAAACTAAAAAAGAAACACTGACATCGATGTACGTTTAGCAACAGCTAAATTAATTGAAAAAGTTCGCGAATCTTTTCGAACAAATTGTGCTCAATTTTGCAGAAAGTTGGGTAACATATATGGAGTGTCCCTCAGGATAGCACAAATAATTTTAAAAGAAAATAAACTGCAACAGTGGTGGCTCGTCAGGGGACGCACCCTGGAAGCACCGCTTCACCCACAATTTCCGAAACAAAAACTTACATTTTATTTTTTATATAAAACATAATTGGTATAATAATTTATTTAATTACGTATACATTAATACATCAGCATTATAATAATTAATGCCAAATTAATACAATACTAACAATTATATGAATTATATAATATACCAAAGGTAGCGAATTCTTAAAGAATAGAGCGACGACAGCGGCGAGCGGCGAGCGCCGTTGTTCAGTTAACTAAAGTAGCACGATCGATAATACCGCTACCAAATTCCAGATTTGTTTACGGAGGTTGCCATGGTAACGCACGAAGCCGTCTTCTAAATACGTGAGCTAAAAATAGAAAAAGGCGCGGCGCGTGGATGCTGCTGCAGCAGGCTTTATTGCACGTGTTTCGTTTCCTTAAGTATAAAATTCAGTGAATTTACATCGTATCGCGCCGTGCGAGTTGCTGTTAAAGTTTTTGAAAATGTTTCCATTGTACGATCCGGTGTGCATTTTGTTGGAAACACCATTTTCCAGATGGAAAAACGATGACAAAAAAGACTTTCTGCATACAGAGGGACCTCACACAAACCTTTTCTTGAAATAGAAAAACAAGGAAAATCAAAAGACAGAGTTTTCGTTCGAAAGTTTCGCAATCAGTGGTATGCTGATTATAAGTGGTTGTGTGGAAGTGTTTATTTGAAGAAACTGTTTTGTATGCCCTGTTTGACAGTAGGTGTAAAATCAAGTGTGTGGAATAAAGAGGGTTTTAACAATTTTGGAAACGTAACAAGGGGTTGTAGTAGACATGAAGCTTCTTCAGATCACATTCACTGTGCATTATCGTTTGCCAAATTAAAGAAAAACCTCAGCACAATTGAAGACGCGTTGAAGGAAAATTCCAGGTTGTATTTAAAAATGTTCAATGACAATGTGCTTTTAAAGAGAAGATTCTTGCAGTTACCTATTCGCGCCACTGTTTATTTAGCAAAACAAGAGTTAGCATTTCGAGGGCACAACGAATCTGATTCCTCGGATAATCGGGGAATTTCAATGAACTTTTGGACTCTTATATATCAGTGAGCATATCTTATATATCAGTGTGGACATTCAAGAACACTATAAGAAGATATCCTCCATTTTTTCTGCAAATTCAAAAACAATCCAGAACGAATTGATAGACTGTATTTCGGATTACATCGATGAACATGTGGATCGTGAAATAAAAGACAGTGATTTTTTCTCTATTCAAGTCGACGACTCAACGGACATTCTTCAGAAATCTCAGTGCAGCATTATACTTCGATACGTTAATAGTGCGGGAAAGTTAGTTGAGCGGTTTTCGGGCTTCTTTGTGTTAGTATCGACCGAACAACGGATGCTCTTTTTGATGTGGTGACTAACATATTGAAAAATACGATTTCCGTTCAAAATTAGTAGGACAATGCTACGACGGCGCTAGTGTCATGTCAGGACATATAAATGGTCTCCAATCAAAAATAAAAACCGAAGCTCGACAAGCCATTTTTGTACATTGTGCAGCTCACCGTTTCAATTTAGTGCTTCAGCAAAGTTGCAGTACTATACCACAGTGCCGTATTTTTTTCGCAAACTTTTTTTCATCATTCTACAAAGAGAACTCAAGTAGCTGACACAATAATGAAAAAAAAGGGTACCCACATCTGTTTCAACCCGTTGGACATCGAATTCTAAGATAGTGAATGTGATTGATAATGAATGGGACGGTTTAAAAACAGTTTTTACTGAAATTAGAGACGACAAAACTTCGGATCAAAGTTCAATAACTCAAAGTGTGGGCTTCTTAAATCATCTCAATAATTTTGAATTTGCTCTACTCAGTGCTATTTTAGTGACATTTTCAAAATGACTGATATTCTGTTTGATGTGTTACAGAAACGTTCACTTAACATTAATCTTTGTATAACACAAGTTAGGAATACTCAACGTCTTTTAAATGAAAAAAGAAATGAGGAAAATTCCCAAAAATTTTTTGATTAAATCAGTGTAAAAGTGTCAGTACCAGCTAATTATCGTGAGGGACGAAAAATTTTAATGACTGAAGAAATCTTTGAAAAATACAAAGTGTTGTATTACGAAATTTTAGATACTATCTCTGGACAAATTGACACACGATTTCAAGACATGGATAAACTTATTTTCGTTACACTCATGGACGCAGCACGGTTTGCAGAGTATGCAAAAACCTTTCCTTTAGAGTCAGTGAATAATTTAAAAGCATTTTTTCCCGACCTATTTCCCGATATATCAAGGCTGAAAAATGAATTAACCTTCATTTATAATGATGAAAATTACCACAAAATTCAATTGGATCGAATGTTGGAACTTTTACACGAGAATAGAGATATCTTCAAGGAAACCAGATTATTATGCCTGATTGTGACGATTCCCTCGACTAGTGTCTCAGTTGAACGTAGTTTTTCCTGTTTGAAAAGAATCAAGACATTTTTACGAAATTCTCGAAAATTTCTATTGAAAAAGGACTTTTGAACGAACTTTTAAATGCGGAACCATTTTATGAGGACATTATTGAAAGATTTGCAGCTTTAAAAGACCGAAGAATTGACCTTACATTTAAAAAATAGAAACATTATGTGCGGTTGCAGATTTTGCAGTGCACCTACGTTAGTCGCTGTTGAAGTGCGGGTGAGTAAGCTATTTTTTTTATGTTATTGTTATGTTTTTATACATTTTTGGATTTGCTGCTTATGATATACCTATTATTTTTCGTGCTGCGCTTCACCTCCTATTTAGACCACGAGCCGCCACTGAACTGCAACAAATAATAAATTGCATCTTAGCAAAAAAAACTAAATATATTAGGAATTACCGGAGCGCAATGGGAAAAAAAGACGAAATAACTTTAAAGAGGTTACTGCAGCATTTCCTTCGATGAAAAATTCGATCTGAGTAAATGTTTATAATTCGTATTTGAATTAGATGTTTATGGTATAATTTGGGAGTGGGTTTTTGCCCGAGCTCATTCAGTTCATTGCTTATCAGTAGAAATCTAGGACCCTCCAGCCGACCCAATACCACCAGTCTTTCTGGTCTGTCTTAACTGGATTCAGTATAGTTAAATGGATTTAGTATGTTAAGCACAATATATCTTCTTGATATATTGTATGTTAAGCACCTCATCTTCTTGACAAACATTAAATTGCGAACCCGGTTATATTAATAAGGAAAAATCCGATCCGGCGACGCTAAGTCTGGGAAATATGCAAAAGAATATGAAGAAATATGAAAAAGGACTGTCTATTCGGGTTTTAGCAGTGGTTTCTTGACACGTTTTACGTATTTTCATAATTGATGGTTCTTTGTGTCCCTAGTGTTTTTGTGTTTCTATTCTTAAAATCTGTGTACATGCTGAAGATAAGTGAATAAGTCTAAGTGAATCAGTGAATAAGAATAACTTTCATACAATGGCGTACGCCATCACTTTAATTGATGAAAATATCGCTATATATCGATCTATATCGCTAAAATGTTTATAAATTCATTTCAATTATTTTTTTGTGGGTATACTGGATTGTTTCGTTTTTTTATTTTTTTAGCGATACGTTTATTGAGCCTAGTAAAGAAACACTTTCCTTATTCAACATAAACTTTGGTTGATTTATGATTTATAGAGATTCCTGATTTATAGAGTTTATTTGACTTTTATAGTTTTTAATGAGACGTCCAAAACTATTGTTTGTTTTGAAAGCAACATTCATATTGTTTGTTTTGGATAAATGTTTAGATACTAATTTGGTAATATTTGTTGTATATGTAATTGAAACGTCTAACTTCTAGACGTTGAAAAAATGTATTTCCCCATTATCATCTTTTATGGTACTATTGGGTCGATGGATAGTAGAGGTTGCAATTACTTTTCTTATTGTTAGTTTAACATAGTTCGTATTTGAAAAAGGCACTGTGTTTCGAAACAATTGTTATATATACAATTTTAAAAATAGTATAAATAAATAAAAATAATAAAAATAATAAAAAAATAAAAATAATAAAATATCGGGAGAGTACGGTGGATGAACCAAAACATCCCAGTCAAGACACGTGTGGTCTAACATTGTCTCGCTAGATCTCAATGTCCTTTCTGTTGATCAAATCAGGCCCCTTCTGGTCGATTGCTCGCTTTAATTCACGCTTTGTAAACAGTATTTCTCTGAATTAATGTTTCGGTTTTCAGCTCAACTCAACTCATAATATTCCTTTCGAGTCTCCCAAAATGCATAGCATAACCTTCTACACCATGATATCGTACGCTTAATATTATGATACACAATCCATTCTTTATGACCTTTATCCATTCGCCTTAAGAATTGAGCGATTTCTTTGGACTTCAGTTGAAAGTAATATCAAATTTTTCACCACTAATTCATACGGCACCTATACATCGGCCTTGCTAACCATTCCAAGGTTGATTCCAAGAAATTCTCCAATCTCTCGAGTTGCTGTACGCCCAACATTTTCAATTAAAGCTAATATTTCGTTACTATCAGCCTCGGTTGTCAGGAACGTAGTGTATCACTAAGATTAAAATTGTTTTTACGAAATTTTCTGAAGCACCTATGGCACGTGGTATCGTTAACGGCACCATCAACGTATACAGCACATACTAGGGTTGATATTTATGTATACGGAATTGCCAACAATGGTGTTGTTAGGCGCCAATTGACATATACATTGTAAAGTTTGTCATTGCTGACTGTATACGTGCTCAGAACGTATTGCTATACGGATAATGTTTGTGATATTTTCAAGTGACTTGAAAATTTCATCAGTCATAAAATGGAAGTTTCTCGTGAGAATTTTTGTGCGGTCATTTACTATGACTTTTGACGTGTAATATTTCAACAACAGTGCATCGATCAACTCATAGACAAATGTAACGAAGGTCGTCCAAAATCGGTTATTGTTACAGAAAACATCGATACTGTGCCCGAACTAATAAAGCAAGCTGGGCATTAGTGTAATATAACCCCAATAATTCTGTGCATTAGTCTGAGAAGTATATTGAAGATTTTATATGAACATTTAGATGTGAAAAAGATTTGTGCGCAGTGGATTCCGCATAATTTGACTATTGCTCAAAAAAGGCTCGTGTCAATTGGTGCAAAGAAATGCTCAAAAAATACAGTCGTGGTGCGACAAAAGTTGTGTATAACATCTACACAAGTGACGAATCTTGGATCTATACATATGAGCCCGAAAGTAAACAATAGTCAAACTGTATGGGTCTTTCAAAATAAGCCAAACCCAACAAAAGATGTTCGCGCAAGAAGAACTTCGAAGTAAATGGTCGCCTGTTTTTTACCGAATATGGCCAACAAAAAAATTGAGCCACTCCAGAAATATTTCTTCAGTTATCCATCCTGAAGATGAGCAAGTTCCCCGAGTCTCTGGAAGAGAACCATCGAACAGGCGGTCTTGCATCCTCCATCCTTGGATGATTTCTTTGTTGAAGTTTGGATGCCGGTTTCGTCAACATTGTAGATCCTGGTATCATCAATATAATTTTTTCCTTCTGGTTATTCAACAACTCGTAGAATCTTTTTACCTGGGGACGGTTGAAGCCTTTAAATCTAGCAATTGACGTTGCTTCTGGCACTCTTAGAGTGACTTGCGAATTTCTGCTCATAAATCCTACAAGTCAATCATCACCAGCCTTTTCATTTTTGTCCTAACTTCGTGGATATGTGAGACTGATTTTCTTTGCGCAAACGTAAACCAATATTTTAAACATCTTCTCGGGTTAAACCCACCAAAAATTTTGTCCATCTCGTGTAAATACGTTTTCAAACCACTCTCTTAAATATTTGTTATAAAAAATGTAAACAAACTTATTCCTAAGGTATTTTTTAATTCGATGTAATTTTGTATTATTGACTTTTAGATTTTACTAAAAGGTATAAATTAAAGATTGTTTTATTCTAGACCGTTTCTAATGACCTCACTCGACAAATATTTGAATAGAATTTCAGCCATACCCCGGCCAATCTTTGGTGGTCAACAGACAAGGATAAAAGGCAAATTTATTTTTGCAAGGTCAATATTTACAAGCCTCGGTTATTTTCCAGTTGCCGGTATCATTTTGCCAGAACTTATCCAGAAAGGATGGGAAATAAAGACTCGCCTCGTTTATTGATAAGAATAAAAAGGGTTATACGTTTTCAAGGATATGGAAGGGCATACTTGTAAAGGGGTTATAAATGTGTATTCAGAACAGATTGGAGAGTGCAGATTGAAAGGGGCGTAAGTGAGGGATGGTCGTGGAGAAATGCAATTTTATGTATAGATATTGCTCGGAATTTAGGGTAATATAAAAGATAAAATGTGATATAGCTAATGCGGATGTAATATTTGAAGGGATTTTTGCTAAAGTTGGGGATTTTGTGAAATCCGGTCAGATTAGAGTCAATAGGGTTTATATTGACAAAAGACTTTGATCCAAAGATGATTCTTTTTTACAAGAGTCTTGCAAAAAGCCTTGTCTTAGGTGAATTTTATACATTGTTGCCTATTGTTATTATTATACAATATATTCGTTAGGTAATAACCCATTAATACGAGGTATAGTTTTTAAATAAAGTCCGTTTTTTAGTAAGAAAAACAATACTATACATATCATTAAAATACATTATTTTTCTACATACTTTTATATATTTTTCTACACAATTTCCATTTTTGTTTAAATATTTACCATATCGCTCAACAAGTTTTTGAGTTTCGACGTCAAAGAAATCTGCCGCTTAACTGCTTTAACTTCTTTGTCGTCGTTGAACCGTTGCCCAACAAGGAACTCCTTAAGTACCGAAACAAGTGATAATCACTGTATGCACTGTATATTAGATGATCCAGACTTGATTATACCTTGTGTTTATGTAGAAACATGTGACCTTGTATTGTCATGGACCAACATCACACCAGAAGACAGTAGGTCACGCCGGAGTTTTCTCAAGATGACACTATACGTATCAGAATTGATTGTTGTGTCTCTCGGCATAAAATCCACTAAGAAATTTCCTTTCCTGTCTCAAAAAACAGTTGTCATGATCTTTCGTGCTGAATTTGTCTGTTTGGCTTTGGTTGGCGACGATGTGTGTCACCATTCCACTAACTGTTGCTTGGACTCAGGAGTCATGTGAGACGCTCAAGTCTCATCTTCTGTAATGATGTGGTTTGTAGCGTTTTCAATATGCCCTCTCTTTTAGTTCGATCAAAAGCATTTCCTGGGTCTATGAACCAGATATGTATATCTCTATTCTTAACAGTTTTTTGCTTGTTTGTCTTATCATGAACAGTAGATCTTGCGTACTCCTTCTTCTCCTAAATGCACATTGTGTTTACTCCATTGTCATCTCGATTTTGCTCCTTATCCATTTCTCCAAAATTCTGGTCATAACGTTGCATGGTATACTTGGCAATGTTATATGGTTTGCTTGTTAATCCTTTTATGTATTAGCAATATGATTTCAGAGTTCTATTCATTTGGGACGACGACAAACGATATTATAAAAAAGGTAAAAACTTCTCTTATAATGTCGTTCAGTAATCCTGTCAACCTAATTAACTGTAATTAAATATACTTAAACCCTACGCCGCATTACGGCTAAACCACCGTGGTTTGGAATCGCGTGATTTTGTGAGTCAAGAAAACTAATACAAGCAGCCAGGTTTTTTCCCGCGACTAATTTTAAAACCGTGGAAAACTACAAAATGGCTCGCGTGTAAAAACTGCGCCACAATTTGTAACCAGTAGAACTTAATTAGCGCGTACGCACTACGGGATAACCGCGAGCGGTTTTTCTGGATTTCTGGCCAGTATTCGGTAGACCGCCGTGAAGAGTGGTTGTGTTGTCGCGCCATTGCAACTATGACGTCGATCGAATCGGAGCCTGTTTCAAACGAACCAGAGTATGAAAGTTTATCCAAAATATTCATAGTAGAAGTGCAGAGAAGACCAGCTTTATATGACACTCTTTTGCGTCAGTATAGTAATAGAAATGCAAAAAATAAACTTTGGGAGGAAGTTTATCAATACGTAGTAAACAATTGGATGACACTGTCGGAGACTGAGAGAAAAAAAAGTTAAGTTTATGTTATAAAAATTATTTATTCATTACAAAGTAAAACTGAAACAATTTAAGTCACATCCTTAGAACGAAAGTGACCTAATACGAAATTTAGATGTTTTGATCGTTGAGTTAATCGTGAAAATCGTGTTTTTGGTATTAAGTAATTACTTTAGTTCTGAAGGTGCGATATTTTTTTAAATACTTTCATGATGCTAACTTCATGCACCAGCAGGAGATTGTTTCGACACACAATGTCTTTTTCAAATACACACTAAATTAAACTAACAGTAAAAAAAGCAGTTACTACTTATCCTACTAAACTTACTACCTACCTATACTAAACAGATCCCAGCGAATAATGGTTATGACCCAAATATTATAAATAAAATAATTAATAAAAAATGTTATAATAATACCATTAATTTAATATATCCTGTCAATAAAGTCAAGAACACCGCATACAAATCAATTACATATACCGGAAAAGTCACCAAATTAATTTCTAAACATTTGTCAAAAACAAGCGATATAAATTAAATATTGCATTCAGAACAAATCATAGTCTTGGACGCTTAATAAAAAACAATAAACTTCATAAATCAGGAGTTTATTTAATTGAGTGCGGTTCTTGTCCAAAAGTCTATGTTGGACAAACAGGAAGATCCTTTTCCACCAGGCTTAATGAACATAAAAGAAGTTATATTAAAGAACAGAATAATTCTCATTATGCCAATCACTTAATGTTAGAAAATCATACTTTCAACGATAATTTCAAAATGTTGCATAACGAAAATAAATCTAAAAAACTAAATCTTTTAGAGAGCCTAGAAATTAATAAAAGACAAAAATTGGGTATTTTACTTAATGATCAGGTAGACTTGAATGGTTCACCCTTGTTGAACTTATATTACTCTAGACATTGAGACGCGGGACTCCCACTATCATCATTTATGGTTTTATTAGATTAGTTTAGGTAGTAACTGCTTTTTTTACTGTTAGAATTATTTAGT